>JAQFVV010006370.1:1200000-1642500 GCA_028023455.1 Epiperipatus broadwayi | reverse complement strand
TTACACAGATAAACAAATGTATGCAAATTTGGATAACAAATACAAACAAAGGGAAAAATCAATACTATATAAATATTTAACATGAAAAAAAATCGCTTAAAAAAGGCATAGAAATCTATAATTCTGTAAATATGTTTTATTTAAAAGTGGTGATCATAGAAATATTTGATAGAAAGTTAGTAGTACATTACTTAGTGTTTATCTGAAAGTTTGTGGTGGTGGCATATTTCATATAATTTTATATTGTACATTGTTCATTATCTAGTTTAGTCATTAAATGCTGCTAGAATAATTCCAAATTTATTTACATGTTTTAAAATAGATTATAACCATGAGAAGTAAAATATAGGTTAAATATACACCACAATGTTTCATGAGATCTTATTATTGTTTCTTCTTTAGTTTTATTCTGATCTGAGCGCAGCCATTGAAATTGAATCAGTGACCTTTAAATTCTTAAATACTGAATTTAAAGTGATACTCTAACCAACTAGACTACTCTACTAGAGTCAATAATCAGTAGAAATTTTATATAGCTTTCTTCTTAAGTGTAAAGCTAATAAGTAGTTTTCAAAACATGTATTTTACACTAGTATGATTTACAGTTATTTTCCATAGTCATATGAACAGCTTTTTTAAATTTTCTTTTTAATTTACTTCTTTATTCAGTATTCTTCTTTTTCTATCTGATCATGTGTTCATTTCATATTCTACTACCATAAACATATTGTGTTTGTTTAATCATTTTTTCTTAAAACTGGTTTCACCAATATATATAAGACATATTTTGCAGGTTCATCCATGTTAAAAATTTAAATATTTATATACCGACATTTCAACTTGATCACACAAGTCATCTACTGGGTGATAAAAAGGTAGCACCTCTACAACCGCCTTTCTACCTTTTATCACCCAGTAGATGACTTGTGTAATCAAGTCGAAATGTTGGTATATAAATATTTAAATTTTTAACATGGATGAACTCGTAAAATATGTCTTTTATATATGCAACCCATGAAAATCTCCGTATCAACATATATATATGTTTTTCCACATTCATGTAATTTTTTTTATAATTGCTGTATTTGTTTTTCAGTGTTTCCTGTTTAGGTTTTATATAAATTGTATCTTGCAATGGGCTATGGCTTTTGAAAACTGTTCTGATAAGATTTTGAAAAGTTTAAATAAAAACTGAGTTTTTCTAAAGTCATTTAACAATTAATTAGGTGAAGGAAATGGTCTGACATATAATTACTACTATAAAAGCCATCATCATAAATCTTCAGTCAAATACTAAGTATTTTACTCAAGCATTGGTGGTCGAGAGGTCAGCGACAGCTGCTTTATAAACAGTTGTCTCGGGTTAGCAGGTTCGCTTCCCGGCTGATGCTATGACACATGAGAAAAAAATATTTAAGTATAATAGTATGTATATTTTTTAAGTGTATACAATTGACTATTTTGGTTTTCTTGGCATTTTTTTAAAAGATAGAAATATTTATAATTGTAGTGATTTTTATTATTATTTGTTGTTGTCATTAATTCAATAATATAATCACATTTTATTCAGCTATTTTATTGTGATTGAAGATCTGATTTTGTTCTGCTTGATCGTCATTATAGGTTTGATTATTTTTGTCCACCTCTGAATAAATACTATATAATACTTTAAACTTTTCCAAGAACAGTTTTCCTTGAAAATAGATGTTATTATAATTGCTTATATTTTTTAAAGAATAACATTATTCTTTGTTATAATATTATTAAATTTTTAAAAAAAAAGAATGGTTTTACTGCTTTAGAATTCCTAAGAAATTTGAGGGGGCGTAAGTGACAAAACCTAATATAATCCATACACTTAATCCATTTTATCAACTGTACGAAACCGTGTGGGCACATTATTATATATATGATCTCAAACTATATTTATTCACTATAATTTGTAATGTTATTTAATGAATTTACTGAATACTTTCTACATCTGAAACCTATTGGTTTTATTATTTATTTATAAACATTTGTTTTCATGTTTGTTTACGGATTTCTTTTTTGCTAATTTGATTATTTAGTTTTAGAATTGTACTTTTTCTCTTTTGTGTGTGTGTGTGTGTGTGCTAATATGTTAATTTAATTTTACTAATGCACATTCTTTTATTTTCTGTTTTTTTTTTTTAAATCAATTTATTCTTTTTTTTAAAAAAAAAATGTTTTAAAACTATATAAAAAACATTGGAAGTTGAAAACCATTTGTTATCAATTTAAAAATAAAAGAAATTACTAAATGCAATAACAATAGACATTAATGAGTCTAAATAATATACAGATTAAGGAAATTATTTTAAAATAAATTAATAACTCTATTTCAAAAATTTAAGGAAAAGGGGACATCCTCATCAATTGTAATTGTACTATTGTTACATTGAATAGTATTTACATTACAGAATAATTATATTAGATCCATATAAAATATATGAAGGAAAATATTATTAATATAATATTACAAAAAAAAAAACTAAACCGTAATTATACATTTGACTGGAACTAGAAATTGCAGAGTTTGATCTTGAGCCGATTACTTCATAAACATAAAAGTTACGAAAATAATAGTGGAAATTCTTAAACCATATTAAACAAAGTTAATAATCAACTAAATACAAAAAAAATTATAAATTTTCTTAAATTGTTAGATCAGAAGTCGAACTCCAATAATGCGCTATTACTTCTCACACATCAGTAAGAGTTTAAAAAACTTAAGTACTTCACTTAGCCCTGATAAAATTGGTGTATTTATAGAAATGCACTCTAAAGTTAAGTGATTCACTTGAGTTTTTTAAAGTCTTACTGAGGTGTGAGTCTGCATAGATTTATAATATTTAAAGTAATAGCACATTATAGGAGTTCGACTTCCCATCTAACAATTTCAAGATTTTCAGTGCTTTATAGTAATAGATTTACATTTATAAGTTATGTTTGCCTGATCATGGGTGTTTTAACCCTTTCCTTTTTCCCTCTCCCTCTTCCCGCTCTTTTTTATTAATTTTTTTTTTTAAACAATTTAATTAATCCTCAATTTAATTTTTTTTTTTTAAATATTTTTTTTATTTTTTAAATTTTTTAAAAACCAAAATATTTTATAAAAAAATTTCCAATATTTAAATTAATTTAAAAAAAAAAAAAAAAAAAAAATGATTTTTATTATAAAAAAAAAACAAACACCTCCCTTTCCCCTTTTTTTTTGTATTTTTTTGGGTTTTGAAATTTTGAAAAAAAAAAAAAAAAAAAAAATCCCCTTCTTCTCCTTTTTTTTTTTTTTTTTTTTTATTTTTAAATTTTAAATTTTTAAAAAAAAAATAAAAATTAAATTTATTTTTTTTTTTTTATTTTTAATATAAAAAATTTTAAATTTAATATTATATAAAAATTTAATATTTTTAAAAAAAAATAAAAATAAAATTTATATTATTTTAATATAAAATATAAAAAAAATATATAAAATATAAAAAAAATTTTAAAAATTTAAATATATTTTTTTAATTAAAGGAAAGAAAAAAAAAAAAAAAAAGGAAATTATTATTGTTGCTTTTTTTTTAAACCAAAAAAAAAAAATTTTAAATAAAAAAAAAAAAAATATTTTTTTAAAAACTATCTTTCTTTTTTTTATATTAAGAAAAAAAAATAATATATTTTATAAAAAAAACAAAAATAAAATGAATATAAAAAAAGTCCATAAAATTTGTAAAAAAATTAAAACATTATTTTGTGCATCGGCTAATTAAAAGCTTTGAGTGATACCACCTGCAGCGAATGAACAATTGGACAGTTAAAGGGTTAAAATGAGACACTGTCTTTCTCCCACGATAGGTTAAATAGATTTGTACTGTTCAAAATTTGATTATAACATCAGGCACTCAATAGACTCAAGCCCTGATTTAGCATGGTCAGTGAAAGTTGGTGTATTTATAGAAATGCACTCTAAACTTAAGTGATTCACTTTAGTTTTGTAAACTCTTACTGACATGTGAGTGTGCATAGATTTATAATATTTAAAGTAATAGCGCATCATTGAAGTTTGACTTCCGATCTATTAAATTCAAGATTTTCAGTGCTTTATAATAATAGATTTAGATTTTCTTAAATCTAAGTTTTATTAAGTTGGTATAAATTTTATGTAATCTTTTCAAATTCTTTTGCAAAATTAATCATTACAAATACTAGTGCAATAGTTATATTTTTATATTGGACTATTTCCATCATCTAATGTGTGTGTTGAATGTCTTTAGAACAATTTAATTTTATTTAAATATTCCAAATATATTCAACTGTTAGTAATATCACACAAACAGGTTAGTATATATACCAACTGTTAGTAATATCACAGCAAACAGAAAAATACAAAAATATTGGCTACAGAAGGAAAGATACAAAGAAGAAAATTTAAAGAAGCTGCTCACATAACAATGACAAAAAATCCCATAAGCCAAACCAGTGTGACTATACATAATATATGGAAACCACTAATCAACTTTCTCTTAGGAAAAAGTGGAGAAATCAGGAGAAACCTCATAGATGAGTATATGAAATTTCTACTGACTGTTACCTTTGACAGGATGGCTCAGTTGGTTAGAGCATCACCTTAAAATTCAATAATGAAAAATCTGAGGACCCGGTTCGAATCCCATGCTAGTACTGTCATGATCAGGCCAGCAACATCTGAAGAAGAGGGGATAACAATACCTCTTGAAACATTGTGCATATACTAACCTGTTTGCTGTGATATTACTAACAGTTAGTGCATATATTAACCAGTTGTGATATTACTAACAGTTGGTGCATATATTAACTTGTTTGCTGTGATATTACTAATAGTTGGTGCTTATACTAACCTGTTTTCAGTGATATTACTAACAGTTGAATGTATTTGGAATATTTAAATAAAGTTAAATTGTTCTAAAGACATTCAACACACATATTAGATGATGGAAATAATCCAATATAAAAATACAACTAGAACACCGTCATCACAAACCTTCAGAAAACACTAGTGCAATAATTTCAAATTGTTGGCAAATACTTTTATAAAGTTGCTTCAAAGTTTGAATGTTTTTATGTTTCAACTTTAAAATTGATTCATATAAGTCACAATAGTATCTTTTTTTTCATATTCTATAGTTAGTATAATCAATCATTTTTCAATCTGATTCAAAAAATTTATAACAATATATATATATATTGTACCCTCCTCCCCCGTCGCCTCTCCATAGAAAATAATTTAAGGATTCTTATTATTACGCATAAATATTCCGGGTTCTAGCTCAGTCTTAACAAAATGAATGAAATTAATTTATTAAAATGATTACTACTAGCTCTAAACTTTAAAATATAAATACAGTTATATTATTAAAATTTTATTATTTTCATGAGACATGGAGCGACAACACGGGGAGCGAGACAGACTACATTGAGATATATCCACATGATACTATCCCAATGGCATAAGAACACTATACTAAATAATCAACTTATGGTATTCTTATGACTTTCCAAGCTCTTTGCATTACGATTAAGATAATAATCATATCTTATTATTCTTTGTAATAATAATCTAGCTCAATTAAATAATTTAAGTAAATAAATGAAATAAAATCAAATCAAATAAATCTCAGGTTCATAAATTGCATTTAAACTGATTTAAATTACGGTAGTAAACTATGAGAAGGGAATTTTATGTCATAAATTCACTATGTAACAACTAACAATAATAAATAAGAATAATGATAATAATAGTATAATGTAATCCTATTTCTTCTTAAATGAAATAAATAAATAAATATTACGTTCCTAGTAGTATTTAATAATCTGACAATCAAAATACGTGTTGTAATATTAGCATATAATTTATTTTAATATTGTGGCAACCAACTTATGACCAATAAACGATATAATTATAATCCTTTAATTTTATCATACAAATAAATTTTCAAAAATTATTATAACACTTTTATGTTTATCTACTTTGTGCAAAATTATATGTCTGTTGCAATTATAAATGTGTATTGCGATATCATGCATTCTATGTGGAGAAATAATAACTAAGACACGAAGCTTACCAATAAATTTACAACATAGTTTATTAATAATATTAACAAATAACAATATTTACATTATGTACATCGGATATCCCTACTTTCCGGTTACAAAATTACTTTACTGGTTTATCTCTTAACATTAAATTTCTACTTATTTTATTTTTAACTCTTATACAGTATTATTATTATTAGATATCTGTTTTTAGTTTAGCTTGTTACAAAAAATGTATCTATCAATAATTATCATTAATACTTTATATCTCTATTAATTTTAAAATTATATTTTTACAAAATTTTTTACCTTCGTAGTAAAACTATACAAAATCATAAAATTCTATTTTATATTATTATTCGTATGGAATCCTAAAGATTCAAACCCTTCCTGAAATTTTGATGTTTCCGTTTTATTATTGACTATACAATAATTATTAATCAAATACTTATCCAAGCCTTTGCTTCGTATGGTAATTACAATCATTAACACACCATGCACAAATACATATATCTGTTACACATTATTGAATCATTTCTCAACCAACATGCAATCTCTATTTTTTAAAACATCATATAAAATATTAAAATTTTATTATTACTTTTAAAACTTTGTTTAGATTTTTCCTTTAAAATCTTATATTCATTTCAGAATTACTTTTTTAAAACTATATCATATGATTCTTCATCTCTTTATGACGTTTATACTTTCACTTTTAAAATAACAATTCTAACTCATTCTAGTAAATAAACTATTCTTACATAACGACAACCTAGCCTCATTTCTATTTTATGTATCATTTCTATAAAATATCTTTCTGACGATGTATATTCATGAAACAAGGATAGCGAAAATAGATGCACAGGATCACAAATAACTAGAATGTTATCCGTCATAAACCTTGACAACAATGGCACAGTGAATTTAAAGAACACCATAGAGGAGTGACTTTTATCTGTCTATCCACCTCTACTATAGGAGTGATGCTAAAGCTATTCCTTCAGCTTTATATAACATCAAAAAGTTTCAAAAATACGTAAAAAAAAACACTGTCCAAAATATATGTGTTCAGTGATAGGACTTAGTTAGCTATACTGAAATCACACAAAATACTATGATCCAAATATTTGATTTTTTCTTATTTCTTGGCAAAAACATCATCTTGGTTTCCTCTACACCAGTACTACCAAGTCACTATCCGATTTTATTTCTCTAGATTTATCTATGCAGTACATCGACAAATTTCTGTCTACATTTCTAACAATAATAAAATTCATTTTTAGTTCAAACTATACAGCTATTCTTAAGAAAATCTTTTACTACTTATCTCGTATATTTATAATATACCAACTATTTTAAAATTATCTGAAGATTTTGCAACATAAAAGTTCAAAAGAATCACATAATTATTATGATACTTATTATTAATTATATTTTTAAACAACTTATTGCATGCACATTTAAAATTACTACTATCTCAAATATATGTTTAATGTTGGATAAAATGTGTACTTATAATTTAAAACTTTCATACATCATTCTTCATTAATAGATGACCTAAAAAAAAAATACATTATGCATTATCAATAATATCACAATTACCAAAACGATCTCTATCTTCTTGATCGTATTCTGAAGGCTTCACCATTCCATTACTTCTTGTAGATATTTAAAACTTCCATACATACATTTTATTCTTATAATAATATTTCTATCATTCTATTAAGCTATTATATTTAAATCTCATTATTCTTAAATTCATGTTTATATGTTTCCCTAAGCTAATATAGAATTTTTATATTTTAAATACAATCAAATAAAAATATTAAATTATATTTACGATACTGCTTTGTCGAACTTGCTTGAAAATTGTTCATCTTAAAGCTAAAAAAAATATATATATACTTTATTTTTATTCAGTCACTTAATGTTCTATTTTAAAAATAACTCTGTTTAATAATCTTCATCGACGATGATCCTTAGTTTTCTCAATATTTTATACACTTATTAATTCTTGATGTCTCCTTTAACATAGTCTGCTAGCTTTTTCCCGCGCGTCTGGTTTCCCCCGATGCATCTTGTAGATATTTTATTTAAATCTTCAATAATTTTCTATTTCCATGGATCCATTTTTATTTAGTCATTTAATCTTAGATTTCTTTGATCAAACATTTTTTTTTTTTCATTAAATTCTTTGTAATATTTTCTCATTTCTCTTATATAAAGTTTTTCGGCTCCTCTCAATAAAATACTTAATAGCACTTTTATATTAGTCTTTAACTTTTCTTTACTTTAACATTCTGGAATTATAGTTTTAATAATGTTTTCTTTACAAAAATAAACATTCTTTCTCCACCGTTATTTTTCTTGATACTAGAACGCATATTAAAATTTTGTTCATAGAGAAGAATAATTTAGTTTTAAGATAGCTCTGTAAATTTATCGTCATAAATTGTTCTTGACGACCAGCAGCTTCTTTTTCAGATTTTCACATATCGTCCCAATTGTATTCCTTTCAGTTATAAGATTAAATTTCTGGTTAAGCACAAATAAAGTCGTATTAAGATACTTTCCCATTATTTTTCTTTCAGCAATCACTTTAAATATTTTTTCTTGTACTTCCATGTTACTGTAGGCTTTCTGGTTAAATTTGAATAAAATTTCCTGGTAAGATAAACTTAAAATTAGCAATCCATATCTCTGTAGTCAAAAATATATTATATGTTACAGAATAACTTTTAGAATAAATCCGAAATTATAAATTTATATTACTGTTCAGCTACGATGTTCAGCCAGAAAAATTTGTTACTTTCTCTTTCACTTACACATTACTTCTCCCCGCTCTTTGTATATTCTTAGATTTTTGTCTGTTAATTTTACATCCTTTGATTGGTTAATATTTATTTTAGCGCGAACAATTTATTCATTTTATTTTGATAACAGAATGGATGTTTTAAAATTAAGAATTGATGACGTAATGTCTGGAATATTTATACCAATATTTTTAAATTCAATTATAGTTTTTATAAAAAATTATCTAAGCTTTAAAATAATTATTAAAACAATATTTAATATTTTTAACTTTCACTTTAAAGATCGATGGCAATTATATCTAGTTTTAAATTCACACAGTTTATTATTATTTTAACAAGAGTGTGTGTGAAGGTATATAATATACGGTCACGTGTTTACTAACTTTTATCAAATGATTTTTATTTACGTCTCGGTCTAAATTACCAAAACTGATATATTTTATAAAAAATTTAGAAAATAATTTTAAAATGTAGAACTAAATATAATTCTCACCATCCCACAGTTTATTAATAAATTATACTCTATTAATTTTGATTATTAAATATAATTATACATTACATTTCATTTATTTAATTTATTAGTTTTTAAATATTATACTAAATAATTGATATACTTTTAACTATCTATAGCTGTATTATTTTATATGGCCAGCTTTCACAACCATAAGCAATAATATGATTAAGCTTTATTTAACTGTTTTCTTTTAAAATAATTTATTACACTGTTACCTACCAGGTATTTTTAGCTTTAAATTGTACTATAAAATCTACTTTTCCCATTATTATTTATATCTCTTACAAATATAACTTAAAATTTAAAATTTTTTAATAATTGACCTTTCTACCCTACCTATGACCTACAGACAAGGGCACAATATATATATATATGCCTTGTTAGTGGGGTTTGTCTAAACTTCTAGAAATAAAAAAAAAATACTTGAAAATAAACTTTGATTGCTATTGTTGAATTTAGTTTGATTTAGAGGAGGTTTGGTTCCAAGACAACAGAAAAAATAATGACAAACTACTCAACAATTAATAAGTATAATTTATTAGTTACAAAATACACACATCTTAGTTAATCAATAATATAAATATAGTTTATAAAATTAATGATGAGATAGTCATACTGAATGATGGAATTCACTTCCAGCTATATGATTAGTTTACATCACAAGTTCTGGCTGTACTGGACAGCTTGCCTCAAGTCATATCTAGTTCAGACTCTTCCAGCTGCACTCAGACATCTTGCCTCAAATTGACAGCAATTGTAAAGTTTAGTGACTAGTGAAGACACTCTTGCTGTAGGCAATGGTTTTACTGGAGAGCACTTTCAGTCATTCAGGTTGACAAAAGTTAACCTCTCTGCCTTGCTTCCAAAAAGGCTGACTATTTATTGTTAGATCCATTACCTTACTGGCAACTCTCAGATTCAGAGTGCAAACCCCAATGGATTTATCTCCATTGGTTAGCAACTAGGTGCTAGCCAATCAGGCAAGGGATCTGGAATAGTTCTCTACTGAGAGCAAGGTCAGACATGACATCCCTCCCCTGTCTAAAATTAGCCATGGAGAATGTAATCATTGAGATGCATTGTCCACTTTGTTGGTGGCTCCTGTTTATTGCTGTTCCTGGTTTCTTCTTGCTTGCCTGATGAACTTGTTTTCTGGTTTTTAACTGCTGATTTTACTTTGATGTACATGCTTCTCACCTGATGTATTTGTCCCAGGTTAGTTACTGCTTTTGTCAGCTTCAATGTGATTCAGTCTCAGTCAGTTGAGATGGCGATGATGTTGATGACCATTGTCTCTTTTTACTGCAACAGTGTAGTGACTCTTTAGTTGTGTCACCATTGCTGGTATTCATTTTGTGAATCCATAAAATGTCCTTATAGTACCTGTGTACCTATTTCCACTTTAATTTTTCTTTTTTCCCTTTGTTCAAGTTTGGCATCAGGCTTCAGGGTTAATAGCATAGTTCACAGGGGTCTCCTGAATAACAGGTCTGCTGGAGACTTCCCTGTTGTCATAATAGGTGTGGAGTGCTATGCTAGCTATGTCCTGGCAATCCCAGTGTTCCAGTTTTCCATAACCATTTTTGTTGTCAGCTTTTTTGTTTCTTGGAGCAATCTTTCTGCCTGATCATTGCTTTCTGGGTGGAATGGATGGCTGTTCACTAGCTCAATGTTATTGTTATTGCAGAAGTCTTTGAATTCACTGTCTGAAAAAGCTGTGCCATTATTGGTCACTAATGTTCTAGGAAGAGTGTGGCAAATAGCCTTCTCAGAGCCTCTATCATAGCCATGGAATGAAGTGATAGTACCTTCACTACCAATGACCACTTGGAGAATGAATTGACCACTATCAACAGAAGCTTGCCTTTCTGTGGGCCTGCATGGTCCATATGGAGTCTAGACCAGGGCCCTTCAGGTTTGGACCACTGGACTCTTTTATCTTTTGCTGACATGTTCTGATGCATCTTACATTGCTAACAGTAGTGGAATTTGGCTTTAATGTCAGTATTTTAGGCCACCACATATATGGACTTGCCAGCATCATCATTCAGACTATCCTGAGTTTCTATAATGCAACAAACTGAGCACCTGGGAACATCTGGCTAGAGGTATTACAGCTCTGGATTACCAGATAATATAGCCATGTTCAGGTGAGAGATCCAACCTACACATCCAGTATGCTGAGTGCAACTCATCTGGTTTCTTATTAAGCCAACCCTGATGGAACCATTTTTGTAGCCTTTGGAATCCAGGGTCATTGTAAATCCACCCAGCCACTGACTTACTGTTCAGTGGAATGCTCAGGTCTAAATCAATCATGTTAATTGATTGGTATGAATGTCTGCCACTTCTGCAGACAATCAGCTTAAGGCATCTATGTGAGGGATATGCTTTCCCTCAACATATTGAAGGGTAAAGTCATAGCCTGACAGGAAACTGAACCACCACACCATTCATTGGTGAGGCATGCTGAGGGATTTCTTTATCAGACACAAATATCCCCATGAGGGTTTTATATCTGTTTGAAATGTAAATGGTCTACCATATAGGTATAAATGGACTGCCATATAGGCAGTCATGAAATTTTTTGATTCCATTGATCAAATCCAGAGCCTCTCTATCTATTTGAACATAGTTTTTCTCAGCTCTAGAGAGACACTTTAATACAAATGCAATAGGGCTGTGTGTTTCATCCTTATTTCTATGGGACAACACTGCCCCAGTTTCTACATGAGGTATATGCTTTCCCTCAACATATTGAAGGGTAAAGTCATAGCCTGATAGGAAACTGAACCACCACACCATTCATTGGTGAAGCATGCTGAGGGATTCCTTTATCAGGCACAAATTTCCCCATGAGGGGTTTATAATCTGTTTGAAATATAAATGATCTACCATATAGGTAGTCATGAAATTTTTTGATTCCATTGATCAAATCCAGGGCCTCTCGATCTATTTGAACATAGTTTTTCTCAGCTCTAGAGAGACACTTTGATGCAAATGCAATAGAGCTGTGTGTTCCATCATTATTTCTATGGAACAACACTTCCCCAGTTTCCACTGGTGATGTGTTACAAATCATCACTAGCACCTTTTCTGAGTTGAAATATGTTAACACTGCTCTATCTGATATTGACTTGTTGCTAGGATGCAGTTTATATTTATTATTTTTATTAATGATTATAGGTCTTTCTTGAAACAATAGACACTGCAGACCCTGTGTCCAATTCCATTCTAACTGGTGTATTATTAATTATAACTGTATGTATAAATCTAGACTGGTTGTCTTTGATATGATTTATCCAAGAAACTCACTTAATTTTCTTATATTTGCCTTTACTATTTTTGGTGGATTTTTCCATTTCATCTGTCTGTCTTTTCAATTTCAGACATACCACCTTTATATGTCTGCATGTGCATTTGCTCATTGCATCTATAGCAAAGCCTTAGACTATTTGATGCTGAGTTCTCTAATCTGGCTGAGTATTTGACCATCCCAGATACATTATGGTCATTTTTTTTGCACATTGCACTTGTAATATTTTAATGAGGTAGCTTGACTAACTATTGATTCAGCTAGTACTGCTTGAGCTACAGCTGTTTCAAAATCTAAATCTGAAATTATCAAACATTTTCAGTATTAAATTGTGATCATTTATGCACAAATAAAATGATCATGATATGCTTCATTCATGAAGTCAAAATCGCACTGCAATGCTAATGTTTGAATTCTTATTGCAAATTCTCTAGTTGTTTTCCCCTGTTCTTGAATGCTGCAACTTAAATGATAACATGACATTATTATCAAGGGTTTTGGAGGGAAATACTTTGTGATAATTGTCAAAACTTTCTCAAAATCCAGGTCAGCTGGTTACTGCTGTAGATTGAGACTTGAGTATGTTGTACATCTGCGTACTTATAATGGTTATTAGTGTGGCTAACTTTACTTCAGGTTTTTTATCTGGTTAGCCTGTAGGTAAAATATCAAGTGCTCCTTATAATTTGACCAGCCTTCATGTTGAGCCAAGTCAAAATCTTCCATAGAGCTGATTGTATTTGCCATAATTATTTTTAGCAAGATACCACTCTTAATTATTTACAATGCTGTTTATAGCTGTTCAAAATCAATTTTTATTTTTTTATTTCAGAGTTACTACTCTTAATTTTACTAAGGCAATAAGCCTAAAGCATATGCAGTTGAAAATGTGAAGGTAGGGACCTCTACATGTCTTAACTACAAGCTTATGCATTCACGCTCTCAGATCTAACTGCTTCAGCTTCATCTATTTATATAGAAAGTAGGTTGAAGTAAAGAAGAGGTTCCCCTCTATTTTAAGGGATTCTCGTCTTTTTTTCTAATGGGTAACCTTGAAGTTAAAACCTGTAGATGTCACTACCTTTGCATTTTCAACCGCACATGCTTTAGGTTTATTGCCTTAGTAAATATTACTTACATAATCAATGTGTGTTAAATAAATTTATAATTACTCTTAATTATTTACACTACTCTTTGTAGCTAAGTCAATGAAGATTTAAACCACTAGGGTGAAATTCTGTAGCTATGTTGCATATAAAGCTCTTGTGATTGGTTATAGCTTCTAATTGACATGTCTGTACATTTGCAGTTAATTTTTTATTCGAAACAGTTTTAAGTCATTTTAAAAATCACTGTAATGTAATTATGATGAATGTTATGCAATAAAAGCACTTGCATATTTATTTTATACATTTAACTATAATTTTTCCAGCTGTGAGGGAAAAATTCTCCTTATGTCTGACTGCACCAGATCTGTTGAGTTTGGCTTGATTTATAAGTTTCTGTTCCAAACCAATAGAAAAAAATAATGACAAGCTACTCAACAATTAATATGTATGATTTATTAGTTACAAAATACATATATGTTAATCAATCAATAATATAAATATAGTTTATACAATTAATGATGAGATAGTCATACCAAATGACAGAACTCACTTTCAGCTATATAATTAACCTGCCTAACAAGTTCAAGTAAGATGTTTCTGGTAGTACTGGACAGCTTGCCTTGAGTCAGCTCTAGTTTGGACTCTTCCATCTGCACTCAGACATTTGCCTCAAATCAACTGCACTCACAGCAATTTCCAGTCCTAAGTCGACTTTCCTCACTGCATAAATATATCAGTAGTCACTAGTAAAGACACCCTTGCTGTAGGCAGAGGTTTCACTGGAAAGCACATTCAGTCATTCAGGTTGATAGAAGTTAACACTCTCTACCTTGCCTCCAAAAAGGCTGACTATTTATTGTCAGATCCTTTATCTTACTGGAAATATCCTTTATCTTACTGGAAATACTCAGATTCAAAGTGTGAACCCCAATGAAGAATTCCCATTGGATAACAATCAGATGCTAGCTAATCAGACAAGGAATCTGGAATAGTCCACTCTGAAGGCAATGTCAGATATAACAGTTATCATTGATTTATATCAGCAAACTATCTAGTTTTGTGCAAAATCAGATTTGAAAATTTTTAAAAATGACACTTTCTTAGTCACTTTTCTAAAAACTGGTTATATTTGTGTGTTTAATAGGGGTTTATTTAAATTTCTAGGAATTCTGTAATACTCCAATTATTAACTTTTTAATTTTTTAAACCATCTAGCTTTGTGCAAAATCAGGTTTCTTCATCTAAATCAGACGTTTCCAATCTATAGCCATGGCCTGCAGCATGACTTTATTCAATCCATAAAAGAATTGTGGGGAAATGTTCAATCAATATCGAATTTCCACTTGATTTTGATCACTAACTTTTCTATGTTGTTCAATCCTAACTATAACTTTATATTAGTAATTGTGAAATAAAATCCTTGTCTTTACTTCACCTTTGAATGGTAAGTTTTAAATTGCGCTTTACACAAAAATGTGAAGCACGATTTTTTTTTGTTTATTGCATAGGCTATGAATATGGAGACCTAAGTTCTCTGAAAGTGCCAAACCTTATAATTTTTTTTTAATAATACTACACTTCACTTTCTTGTGTAAAGCGCAATTTAAAAATTACTGATTGTTGTGGGTTGCAGCTTCCTTTTTCACTGCAGCTACAATATCAATAGATTATTTTTAAAAAAAAAATCAGAATTATATGGATCTTTTTGCATGATTTATAGTATCCTATAAGGAGGAAGCTAATTTCTGATTGTTAAGTGATTTAGTCTGAAGCCAAATTATTAAAACTTATAGATTTATATTTAAAAAAAATGTTATTAGTTTACAAATTAATGATTTATTGCAGGATGAAGGTCTCTCCAAGTTTAAACCATCTTCTCTGATCTTTAGCTTCTCTTCTTCACAGCATCCATGCACACTTTCTTATTTCATCCATCCATCTCACATGTGGTCTCTTCCTGGGTCTTTTACAATCTCTTGGAATCCAGTTTAAAATTTCAATTCTCCATCTATTATCATCTCTTCTAGAAATATGTCCAGCCCAACTCCACTTCAGTCTTTTAATTTTTTCAGTGAGGTCAGTAACACCTGTTTGTTCTCCTACCTATATATTTCATTTTTCGATCTCTTCTTGTTACTCCCAACATGCATCTCTCCATACTTCTTTGAGTGGTTTAAAAGTCTCTGTATTGATCTTCTATTAAGAGTACTTACCACAAAATTGCTAATTTCTAAAGAGGTGATTTCATTCTTTCATATACATTTACCAATATTTATCTTTTTAGTATCATTATGTAAAATAATTATTACTATTCATTTTAATAAATATTCTTTATAATTTGGTAATAATCTGGATCTATCTTTTGAGTGACCCATATTTCTACAAATGTAATGAAAAATGGCAACTTATACTTATTGATCATTTTTGTAACATCTCTTAATAATCTAAATGTCATCTACTGAGCTAGAACCATTTTTAAATCCAGCTTTATATATTTATTGAGTTGAGTTCAAAGTTCTCTGTATAAGAGATATTAGTATAAATTTTCTACAGAAGTATTTTTTTCCCCAGATATTTTAAATATCTCTGTCATTATGCAATTTTCTATCAAATGCCAAATCTTAACCGTTTAGAGTTATATATTTGTTTAAAAAGTCTATATTTCTCCATATGCTTCATTTGAGATAATGATAATCCTTTCATTTTTTTCTGGAACTCTTTCATTCTTAATACAATTATATACCAGTAATTTTAATAGCATGTAAATTACTTTCACTGCTCATCAGACTTTCACTGCTCATCAGATATGTAACGTTCATGAATATAAATATTTCACTGAACAATTAATTACATTTGAGTACGTTACTACTGCAAATTACAAGCAGATTCTATTGAACCATTTGTAAATAAACTTGCAAATACAAATCCTTCCTTACATCAATGTCAATTCATTTTGTCAGATAAAAGGAAATATCCCCCAAATTAGATGCCAATAATTTTAATCGTATTTGATTTCCAAGCGACTATTCCTGGATCAACTATATTCATAAACGTTACATATTTGATCAGCAATACGTCATTTGCATGCGATTAAAATTATTAGAATATAATTTGGACATATATCCTTTTATCAGACGAAATGAATTGGTTTTGATATATGGAAGAGCTTATAGGTGCAAATTTATTTTAAAATGTTTCTTTAGAATTTGCTTGCAATTTTTGACGTAATTGTTCCGTTGCGTGTTACCTTTTTTTTTTCATAACTGTGTAGTTCTTTATAGAACTCTCAAAAGAACACTCATCCATTTCATGATATCTTCGTCTTTTTTGATAATATATATATATTGTTATGTAGACGTGAATTTTCTGGAAGTTTAGTTTTAAAACTTTTAAATGTAAAGATTAATTACTTCTAAAAAGTATGTTTTTATTTTTTGTAAGGTTTTTTTCTTTCGTACAAATTTAATCATTGATTGTAATTATTTATTAAGAAGTAAATTTTTTTGCTACATTTATTTTTTATTAGTTTTAATAGTAATGTATTTTTTTATTCAATTAGCAACCATTAATATTTTTTAGCTTTAAAAGTTCTTTGCAAAGTTACTAAATTGTTAAATTGTATTTAAACTATTAAATGTAATTATTGGTAATTGTAACGCATTAAAAGTGGTTTCCACATCATTTCATATAATAATAATAGTAATAGTAGTAGTAATGATGATGATGATGATGATGATAGTAGTAGTAGTAGTAGTAGTAGTAGTAGTAGTAGTAGTAGTAGTGGTGGTAGTAGTAGTAATAATAATAATAATAATGATGATGATGATGATAATAATAATAATAATAATAATAATGATGATGATGATGATAATAATAATAATAATAATGATGATGATGATGATGATGATGATGATGATGATGATTCAAAAATAAATTAAAGTGCATTGCAGTAAACAGTATTGGTATTTGTGTACTTTTTAAAGTTAAAATTAATGTAACTTAAAAGTACATAACATAACTTAAATGAATATACATATCATACCATTTACAACTTTCTTAAACACTTTATCAATAATATTTATTTATATGAAAACTAACAGTTTCGACTGTCCTGCAGTCATCATCAGAGCTACAATAGTCAAATATATAATTTATATAATTAATACCCTTATATTGTTAGTTTTGATATAAATAAGTAATACTACCATTTACAACTTTCTTAAACACTTTATCAATAATATTTATTTATATGAAAACTAACAGTTTCGACTGTCCTGCAGTCATCATCAGAGCTACAATAGTCAAATATATAATTTATATAATTAATACCCTTATATTGTTAGTTTTGATATAAATAAGTAATACTACCATTTACAACTTTCTTAAACACTTTATCAATAATATTTATTTATATGAAAACTAACAGTTTCGACTGTCCTGCAGTCATCATCAGAGCTACAATAGTCAAATATATAATTATATAATTAACACCCTTATATTGTTAGTTTTGATATAAATAAGTAATACTGATAAAGTGTTTAAGAAAGTTTTAAATGGTATCTGTTAAAGTAGAAATCAATACATAAAAAAAGGAAGAAGAAAATTAAATGAATATAAAAAAGGATAAACATCATTAGTAACCCATGAACACAAAGCTTATAACTATATGACATATAAAATATAAGTGCTAATAATATTATAATCTTATCTTTGTTTTGCAGTCAGTGCGCTGAACCTCATCTGGCCATTCCTATTAACCTAAACCTTATATCTTCATTAAGAATACATAGATTTTCACATTTCTATTAAGAAATGAATGAATAACTAAATTAGCATTGTCTTGTTACCTGAAAAATTATTGTAGTAAATTATTGACTCCTTCCATGTATGAAGTATTTTTGCTACACTTAATTTTTAAGTCAACTGTAAAAAAAAAAGTGATTTTTGATCTACTATAACATAAATGTTTTTATCTGATATTTATAGGGTTGTCTAATAAGACATAATAAAATATGGCATTTCTATTTCCATAATATTTACTGTCTAAAAAATTATATATTTTAATGATGGGAAAACAGCAATTTGTGACCCACTTACATATTTTAAATCTACTCTCTGTAGTCTGGTCCCAGAGATATATATTTGTTTTAGTTTCATTTCTTCTAAATTTTTATATTAATACTCTATAGTAGTATTGTATAATATATTATTAGAATACTTCATTTTGTAAATGCTTTAATGAAATGTAAAAGGTGGATATTTTGAAACTTTACATTTAGCTTTTAAATGATAACTGACTAAGGGATTGTTAATATGAATTTTATTATCATATATGTTTTGGAAAAAGATATTTAGGCATTTGATGGTCTGTTTTGCTCCCAGTAAAATTATTTCAAATAGTAACTATTGTGGTTCCTCAACACTCAAAAATATCTTACATGTATTATGTGTGACTCTTACTACAAAAAAACTTATCTACTCTTGATACTTTGTTTGACACTAATCTGTAAATGAATCTTATTATTAATATTCTATGCGTTGTCTGGATTAGTTACCTTGTTTGCAAACTTCTGTAAATTTATAAATTTATTATATATAAATAAACTTGTTTACAATATAAAATGTTATTTACAAATCTTTATATATCTAAACAAATTTAAGTTCCATCAGATTTGAATAGCAGGTTATGAACATAACAAGAAGGTGTGTAAACTATTACTGTAAAAAAACATTTAATGTATGTATGCTATTTTTATGCACAAAGGTACAAAAATCAAAGCAATAGATAAATACATATGAATTTAGTGGCTCATTACTACTAATAATTTTTTTCTCATGTGTCACAGCATCAGCCAAGAAGCGAACCCACTGACCCGGGACAATTGCTTGTAAAGCAGATGTCGCTGACCTCTCGATCACCAATGCTTGACTACTAATAATAATTTATCATTATTTTTGACAATTTATTTCATATGTTTTTATTATGATTTTTTTTTCTTTTAAAATAAATTATATAAATGCTAAATTTAAGTCGGGTGTAAATGGCTGTATAGATTTGTAAAGTTATATTAGTTTAATTAAGGGAGGGTAAATCTTACGTTATTTGTTTCATAGTTAGATTGGGTCAATGGATTGGATATATTGGTGTAATTAGTAAATGTAGTATGAGGTCCACTACATGCAGGATTGCATTATATGCTGCACACCCCCATTTTGCCTATGGAATGGGATAGTAAGACGGAAAATGCAGTCCCTTCCTATGGAGATTTTTTTTTCTATTGCTCTTCTCATCAGACAGATGTAGTATTCCTGTCTGGATGAGAATCAATGTCTTCTATAACCATGCTGTTCAGATGTAGATTCCTGACAGTATGGTATTTGTGCTGTCGTAGTCATGCTGCATTGAATACATTGATATATAAGATGGATTGGTGTTGGTTTGACTGCGAACTTTTGGCCAACCATAAGGGATAGAATATTTTCTTTTCAAATGCAATCTATGTAGTCTATTCATACTCGAAACTGTAATAAAATATTAAATTTATCTGTGCGAACTTTCAAAATCAAATAAAAACAGTTAATTGTGAATTAAAATCTAAGGTAAAGTTTTAATGTTTTATAAAAAAAAAATTAAAGTAAACATACTAAAATAATTTTAAATTTATATATGTTTAATAAATGTTTGTGTGTGTTATTACTGGCAGTGGCTTCTTTTATTTTTTTTTTATATTGAAAAATATTTTAAGAATGGATATTTTATAAATCTCTACATCTCATTGAGCTAGTGGCATTGGGCTGACGGAATAAAATATATATAAAAAAAAATTTTTCTTAACTTATGTATCTGCCCACTATATAAATTTTCCAGGTTCAAATGCCTGGTGGCACCCTGTATGGCAGATATGGTAAGACTCTTTGGTTATTATCCGACTGTTATATTATATAGCATTTAGTTACTTATGTGTATTACAGCCTAAATTATTTATGGCAGTACAGTTCTTTAAATAGTTTTTATGAAATGATTTATCATTATTAATGAATTTATCATAGCCTCAAACTGTAGTTTTATTAAATCTTAAAACTATAGTAATCAGTAGTTGTGATCATTAATCTATGTGGTGAGTTTACATCCATTCAGAAATAATTAAGAATATATTGTATCATATAGTATTTGCACATAAAATTTATGAAAGATTCCACAAATAGCTGATTGGATTAAGGGCAGGGAAATAAATGTTAGTTTAATCCTGGGAAAAGGAGAAACAATAGACTGTTATTTCCCATGGATTGCAGTCGGTTATGCTATCATGTGTGGTGTAATAATGTATATATGTAAATGAATTGTAGTGTCTCATTATCTTTAGCATTTGTCATTATTTTGCAATTGGTAAGTTAATTTAGAATATGGTGGTGTCTCATGTATCTAGCTAATCTTAGCAAGCTATAAAAAGAAAAGGTTGGGTATTTCTGTGAAGTCAGACTTTGGAATGCACACACGTCATCTTTGGGTAATTTTCATGTGGGTTGTATATTTTGACAGTTACAATATATATATGCATGTGTATATCCAGTCAGTGTCTTAATAATATGTAACCCTTAAAAGCGAGTACTTATGCGACTGGTTTGTTAAGTAAATGAATACTCTAAAACCAAAGCATGTCAAGCATTGGTTGTAAAGAGGTCAGCGACGGCTGCTTTACAAGCAGTTGTCCTGGGTTAGCAGGTTCGCTTCCCGGCTGATGCTATGACACATGAGGAAAAAAAAAACCAAAGCATAGGCAATTTAGTCTACAAATTTGTTAATCCTGTGTAATGTTAATAACGATTCACCATCTCTTAAATTAAAAAAAAATGTGTTATTAATAACTATTTATTAGATTTAGAACTTTTTTTATTTTAATATGGGACTAACAATATTATTATGGTGAATTTAGATGATTTTAAAGCAGATGCCATCGAAATATAGTATATGTGTGTTTTGTGTATATATATGTGTGTGTATAGGTGTATATGTCTAAATCTAAAAACAATATGTAGTATATAATGCTGAAGTGCCATTTAACAAATTATTACAACAGATAATGTTAAATGTTGACAGAAAATATTTTTTTAAAAATCGATAAAACAGAAGAATATCAAAAAGGTTTCAGCATAGATCAAATTTATTGACAGCATCTAATTTCGAACTGTTTTTTTTTTTTATGACACTTCGTAATATGATAATAATAGTGTTAATGAAATGAATTAAATGGTTACATGAGTAGCAAATATGATTCGAATTTTTTGAATAATAAATGCTATACAAGTAATTGAAGATATAATCTTATTATACGTAGCAATGACGTGACCAATTTATGTATCCCATTCATTAATGGTCTGAAGGCACGTTGAGGTTATTGTGAATAGGATGTATTAAATAATATTATATTAGGGCAAGAGATAATATTAAATGTAAATTGTTTACAAATAATTGTTACTAATGTAGAGCAGTGACATTGAAAGAAAATCAGCAATTTAATAATCAATATTTCTAAAAAGTATTTAAATGTAACCCAATTCAAACCTTAATTTATATTTACCGAAACAATATTTCATTTCTAAACAGACGATAGTCAGCCGTTACACATGCGCTGTACTGTCACATTATACCGCCGTTGTTTTAGTTGAATATGAAGAAACTCTCGATCCAAGCCACATGATAGAGACTGGACAAAAACAAATGTTATAATAAGTTTGAATATTTCTATTATCTATCATTTAATGTTGAATGTCTAGAAAATTTTAAACTTTTCAAATACAACAACTTGTTAATAATAACACACCGATAGACAACACAGGTTCGTAATTACACAACAGTTTCGAGTAGTATTATGCTCTAAGTTTCTTCCGATATTTGAAAAGTTTAAATAAAGTTTAAAATTTTCTATTCATTCAACATTTAATAAAAATGGTGGAAATAGTCCAACATATTATCACATCTGAGATATCATCATCATCACAAATCTTCAGCCAAATACTGAACAAAAAGAGCATTGATTTAACATGAGAGTAAAGCGCTTGTGTAGCGGTTGATTACTGTTTGAAACTGTACTAGTAAATATCTCAGTCAATTACATTAGTAATTGCATTAAATTAATTGTCATTATTATATTAGTAACTGTAATGAAGAAGTAAGACAAGCAATTAAATCTATTAAGTAAAAAAGCTTCAAGAAATGATGGAATTATTATATTTATTCTAAAAGAAACAAGTGAAGAAATAGAACAATCGTTGGCAAAATTACATACCAAATATCTAAATGATTGGAATAATGCAGTGATAGTATTGATATGTAAGAAAAGTGATAAAAAAATATTAGAAATTACAGACCCATTATTTTTTATCAGTTTACATGAAATTCTTTATCAAGATAATTACAACTCACCTAAAAAGAAGTTTGAATTTATACCAATGAAAAGAATAAAATTGTTTTGCAAATGGTTTGACTGCATTGGATCATACCCATGCATTGAGAAAAGTTATATAAAGGACCAATGAATATGAGTTGCTATTATGCTTTGGTTTTATAAATTATAAAAAGGCATTTGATTCTATAAGCATTTCTACAGTGATTAAAACATTGGAACATCAATATACAGAGTAGGATATTATCATATTCTAAAAGATATTTATCACACTGTGATGACAGTAACTAAATTGCACATGATAATAGGAAGATTAACATTGAGAATGGTAAATGGTATATTAAGATGTTCCCCATCTCCAAATCTTTTTACAATAGCATTACAATAAATATTTCATGGTGAAATGTGAAGTTATAGCAATAAAAGTGAATAACGATCATTTAAATGATCTAGATTTTGATTAACGATTATTTAAATGATCTAGATTTTGATATAATGTAGTTGCCTTTGCAAATAATGCTTCAGAGCTTCAGAAAGTGTTAGAAAATTTACCACAGGGAAGTAAAATGTAAGACTAAAGTCAAAGCAATATTCAAAGGATTTTTTCAGAAGAAGAAATTAAATATTGATAATCATAGATTATAAAAGTTAACAAATACAAAAATGATAGGCAAATTACAGATAAAAACATAGTAAATAAAAGTAATCATAAAATTAAACTTAGATTGAATGTTTTTGGTAGAAATAATTTAAGATTAAAAATAAATATAACTATGTGTTTGAAAAGATTTTATTAAATACATTATATATCCATTATTTGAACACATAACAGATTGAATCCATTTCCTACCTTGTGTGGCACTGGCGTAGTGAATGTTACTCTGCAGAAATATTATTCATTATTGGATAATCTCTAGTCTAATGAATGACTAATAAGAATTATTAATACATTTTCATTAAATGATTGGTTTTAAAGTTGTGAAAGCTGCACATTTTATACTTATTAATTAAACTGTGCTAATTTTCTAACTACATATATAGTGAAATGAGTGAAGAGATTGTGGTCTGGGCCCACTGATAAGTGCTCGTTTGGTATGAAATGTGCCTC
Source organism: Epiperipatus broadwayi (assembly GCA_028023455.1). Lineage (NCBI taxonomy): Eukaryota > Metazoa > Onychophora > Udeonychophora > Euonychophora > Peripatidae > Epiperipatus > Epiperipatus broadwayi. The sequence continues at coordinate 1,618,158 of JAQFVV010006370.1, read as the reverse complement.
TTGGGAATCATAGATCTTTTTCTCATATCTTTGATTATCTGTTTATGACTACATTCTTCCACAAGATATTAAAAATGAATAGAATCCATTCCTTGCCTTGTGTGAGACTGATATAGTGAAAGTTACACTACAGAAATGTTATACATTATTTGATAATCTCTAGTCAAATCTATGAGTAATAAAAGCTATTAATAAACTAAAAGAAGTATCTGGATTTAAAATTTGTTGTAGCACAGTTTGTAACAACTGAGTACTGAAAGGAATTATAAAAGGTATCAATGAATTTGGTATACTGTTATGCTTTGAATTTGTAGTTTATTAAAAACCATTTCATTCCATATATCTATAGTATTAAAAGCCTTTGATCTTCAAGATATAAATCCAGGATATTATCATATTATGAAAAATATTTATCAAATTGAAACCATGGATTGATTAGATTGCATGATGAAACAAAGAAGATTAACATTGTTAAGATGTATGACAGAATTATTTCATAACTTTATGACATTTTACAGCAGTTTTATGAAAAATATTTTGTTGATTAACATTGGATGTTAAATGAATAAAAATATATGGAGATTATTTAAATCAGGTTCCCAAATTGGAATATTCATACCCCCAAGGAATATAGGAAGCTTATCCAGGGGATACAGTGAATAGCAAATAAATAAGTATATTAGGCTATTAATATATTTCAAAAGTATTATATTATCAACATTTCCAGGCTATTCTATGTTGGTACTATCTGTTAGTCTCACCAGCAACATTTCAGGTTTTTATTCAGACATGAGCAGTGAGATTGCATAAACATTTTTCTTGCCACAGGATTTAACAACTCAAAATGTCTGGTTAATGTTCAAGATAACTAGTAAAAAATTCCAGATCCATGCCCCTCAATCCTCACTTCTGACATCTGCACCTCCCGTACATACCCATGATGTACTGCGTGGTAAACTTTTCAACTGCTAATTTCTTATTATAATAAATAGGGGATGCTGGATAATTTACTAAAATCCAAGAGGGTGTGGGTACTAAAGAGATTGGAAACCCTGATTATGTCATGTAGATTGTGCAGATAATTTCTATTGGGGTATTTTTTTTATATAATGTTTTGTAATTTCAGAAAATGTTGCAAGAGATTTCAGATAAAATTAAAAAAATAGGACCTGAGATAAATAAGAAAACATTTAAAGGATTTTTATAAAAAGAAGAAAATAAAGATCAGTAGTCATGAATTTAAAAAAATTACCATTATATGTTCTATTGATCACATTATTAATACAGAAAGAAATAATTGTATTTTTATATTGGAATATTTCCATCATCTAATATGTGTGTTGAATGTCTTTAGAAAAGTTTAATTTTATTTAAATATTCCCAATTACATTCAACGGATAGTAATATCACAGCAAACAGGTTAGTATATGCACCAACTGTTAGTAATACCACAGCAAACAACTATTAGTAATATCACAGCAAACAGGTTAGTATTTAATATCACAGCAAACAGGTTAGTATATGCACTAACTGTTAGTAATACCACAGCAAACAACTGTTAGTAATATCACAGCAAACAGGTTAGTATATGCACAACGTTTCGAGAGGTATTTTTCTCCCCTCTTCTTCAGGTGTTGCTGGCGTGACCAGTGACAGTACTAGCATGGGATTCGAACCTGGGTCCTAATGCTCTAATCAACTGAGACATCCTGCCAAAGACAATAGTATGTAGTAATTTTATATACTTATCTATGAGGTTCCTCCTGATTTCTCAAAACATGCGTATACTAACCTCTTTGCTGTGATATTATTAACAATTAGTGCATCTACTAACCTGTTTGCTGTGATATTACTAACAGTTGTTTGCTGTGGTATTACTAACAGTTAGTGCATATACTAACATGTTTTCTGTGATATTACTAACCGTTGAATGCATTTGGAATATTTAAATAAAATTAAACTTTTCTAAAGACATTCAACACACATATTAGATTATGGAAATAGTCCAATATAAAAATACAGCTAGAACACCATCATCACAAACCTTCAGAAAAACATAAAGAAATAATGTTTGGAATTAATCATAGAATTAACTTAGATGGATTACTTCTGATAGAAATCTTAATATTATAAAGAAATATGCTTTTCATTTAAAAATAATGTGTTTTGATAATTGTGTTTTCTCACTTTTTACTTATGGATATTGCTAAACAATTAATAGAGGATCAATTCACAAATTTCAGACCATTCATTGAAATATGGATAAGTATTTTTGGAAGGTCTAAAAAGAAGCTGAACTGAACAGAATAATAGAAGAAATAATGGTAGATGGACAATTAATGTCTTAAATTGTATCCCAAGAGATTGTGATTAATCTAAAACATGTGAAATGAATAGATGACATAAAAAAAAATTGTTGGTGTGATATGGAAGTGAAAATCTATCAATTAGAGAAATAGGATTAATCTTAGAGAGATGTTCATTCTGCAATGGATTGGTAATAGTTGAAAATGATTAATTATAAAATTTATATTTGTTTCTCTGATTACAACGTTATTAAAATGTTAGGAATTTCTGTGCTTTTGTAAATTTAAATTATAAACAAACTTGATGTGGTAGGAGGATACCAGTGGATAATTTAACATTTGGTCTTATAGAATATTATTGTTTTATCTAAATCCATATAAAATCTTGGGCAATCAGATGAATATAGATACATTTATTATTTATTCTATAGTGTAATTTGATACTAGAGAAGTTTGTATTAATGTAATTAGAACTCTAAAGTTTATTGATTCACACACACACACACATATATATATATAATGATAATACTTTATTAATAATAAATTTATTATCATCTTCATTTTGAACCTTTATTGATTATTTGCAAAATAGTCTCTCCAAGTTAAATTTAATTTCTCCAACCTCTAACTTACCTTCTCTATAACACATCAGAGAACTTCCTTATTTCATCTATCCATCTCACATGTGATTTATCTTTTTCTGTTTTTTGGAATTCAGTTCAAGACTTTAACTGCCTATATATTATATCTTCTAGCAATATATTCAGGCTAGTGCAATTTCAGTCTGTGGCTCCTGTTTGTTCTCTAGTCCATTAATTTTGTTTTTGTACCACTTTGTTTCTCCTAACATAAGTCTATCCATAGTTCATTGAGGATTCTTAAGTCTCTGGTTTGTTCTTGTAAATGTCCAAATTTGTAATAAATTGCAAAACAGATAAATTAGTTAATGTTATTAAGGTATTATTATTCTGCCATACTTAAACTATTCTCCTGAAATGTTTATTGGCATTGTGTTTGTGTTATTACCTTGTTACAGTTTTTTTTATACGTCAAATGCATTGTCCGGGAAGGGGCCAGTGGTTTGGAAGGCAGCTATGCTAACCAACAGGCCACCAACTTGTTACAGTTGGCCGATTATTAACAAATATAAACATTTTGTTGTATTGTATATACATTTAAAATTTTGACTTTTAACTCTTTCTCAAATTAAAAACAAATATAAAAGTAATTACGTACTAATTAGATAAGTTTGAAATGAAAGAAAATGGCAAAATTTGATTAGCACTTATTTAAAACTGACTGTCAGCATCTCTAATGTAAACACGTTCTTTAATTACTTCAACTTTTTTTAAAAAGGCAGCATGGTAGTGAAATCGCCTTTTTTACATTTAAGTTAGTGATGATTATATATATATAAATCGAATTTTTATAATTTCTATATTTTTTATAAAACAATCTTTAAAAGTAAGCATTAGCAGTGAATGAACTGAAAGATTAGAAAATTTAGATATTACTTGATGTCTTAAATGTCACATCTGCAAGATATGATGTCATTTACGTTAAATCTTAGTTTTAACTTCATTTCATTTGGAAAAGGGTCAATCTTAAAGCGATTACTAATATCTAAAAATAAGCTAAAAGAAAAAAAAAACAAATTAAAATAATGGTTTGTAGCTTTGGTAAATATTTTGTAAAAGAAGCTAATTAAAATACAAACAAAAATTGTTCTTAGGTATAATATAACAAATCTGTTAATTCTATTATATATTTAGAATGCCAATTACGACTTATATCATATAGATAATAAGCGGTAATCAACTTTTAGAAAATTCACTATTTGCAATAGCATATAATAATTTTGAATGCCCTGCGTATGTTCGCTGTAGTAGAGTGCCAATATACATTTCAAGATTTGTGAATCAGGGTCTAACTCCATCACTTCCTTTGCTCAAACAACTTATGAACTTCTAAGCATTAAACCATTTGATAAATTATTTATTTTTTGAATAATATCCACAATCTATCTATCACTTCCTGTTCTTTGAACAACTTACAAACTTCCAAGTAGTAAACCATTTGATAAATTATTTATTTTTGAATAAGATTGACAATTTATTTGCTATACCTTATTACTTTTGTTGCAAGAAAATCAAGTCATATATCATGTGACTTAATTTAATAAGCTTGTATTACAATATATAATGAGTGTGCCAATAGCTCTTAACAAGACTTTCAAAATATCCATAACCTCAGATTTGTTTCTAGCTCTGGCTTTCATCAATGAGTGTGCTAGCACCTCACTGACAAAAGCCAGAGCTAGAAACCAGTCTGAGGTTAGGAATGTTCTGCAAAGTTTATTAAGAGCTATTGGTATGATCATTCAATAACTTACTACTTTTGATATAACTAGCAATTTCAACTTAATATGAGTTTCTTCTATATAATTTTATGAGTGATGGTACACATGTATACATATAAGATTTAGTAGTCATATAGCTTTATGTTGATTTTCTTCTGAATTATTTATTGCATCATGAGGATTTTTTAGCTTTTATTTCATGTTTTTCTGCTTTATTTTCTATTCAAAAATGAAAAAAAAAATAAATTTAAATTTGGTTAAAAATTGATTAATTTTGTATATTACACATTTTATACTAAGTATGTTTGTATATTAGATCTATAAATTTGTTAACCATAACTAAACTCATGCATTAAAACATAAAATTTTAGGACATTTAAAAAAAACTATGAAATGACTAAACAAAAGTTTATATGTTGTTACACAGAAAGATTATTTATTTTTAACCAAATCAAATATGTAATATTTATATAATATTTTACATATTTAATTGTTCAAAAACTTTTATTTTTGAATTTAAATGTCTATGTTAAATGATTTTCTAGAAAACATATTTTATCATACTAAAATGGTCTAAGCACAGTACACTTTAGTGCAGTGGTAAATTGATTGGCATAGAAACTAAAAGCCATTGAATTAAATTGAATTTTAACAGAATCACTTGTAGTGTCATCTAGTGATAAACTATTTTATCATTACTTTTATTTAATTGCTTTTTGACTAGAGCACAATGAACAAGTGATTAAACATAATTAATTACTGTTCATATATATTGAAACAGAAACACTGTTTCATGTGTGTATGTATTCTAAGAGCTATTTTACCCTCCCACCTATAAAACAGCAGATGTATGAAAAAGAAGTTGATCTTATATTTTTTTTTAAAAAATAAAGCAAAACATTTATAAATTTACAAGAAAATCATTATTTTCTATAACAGAAAAAAAAAGATAAACCTTCATTATTGATTTTATAATTTTATATTATGATATAAATACATCACTAGTATTTATTTAAAACTGGCATTTATTAAATATTACATTTGTAATTTTTGAAACTATGTTGTCATACAAAGTGTAATAATCGCTTGAGGCAGTGCTATCAAATTGAAAAACATGGCTTAATCCTCATGATTCCTTATCAGTCCTGCTAAAAGTAGTGTCCAATCCTTAATAAGATAAAAGCACCCAGACTTAAATAAAAGCTGTGTAACAAATCAGTTACAGTGGGCAGTGCTGCTTAATCAATCCAGAGATCAGAGTATAAATATTTGAGTTTGAAGTTCAGAGGAAGAGATTTAAAGATTTTATTTTAGATTTTAAAAGGAGTTAAAAAATAAAAAAAGTGAATGAGTTAAAAAGGTTAAAATTTTTGTCTAAGTGTTGCTTAACTATTTAGTTGACAGCTGATTTTCATCACCTTGGAATATAATATTTACAGCCACTGTTAATGATGAAAAAATAAAATCTTAATAAGGAAATCATAATGATGGAAGGCTAATCAGTAACAGCTTTCTCTCTTTGTCCAAAGCCATGGCTCTCTAAGATTTGCCTGTGTGAATATCATAGAAAGTAAATAATGTCATTCAGCTTAAATACAATGACCCCTTTTTGAATGCAGTAGCATCCTGAAGTGAAAGAATGACCTGGATAAAATGAAGGTAACAATTTCATAAAATATTCACTACTTATATGTGTTTATAAAAAACAAAACATCTTTCTTAAAGAAAATTATGAATAAATATAGCTATGTGAGAATACATTTTTAGTGTTAAATTATAAGTACTAAATGTCTTAAATATCTATAATCAAAAGGCATTTTATTCAATACTTATATGTGTTTATAAAAGACAAAACAAAATGTCTTTCTTAAAAAAAAATTATGAATAAATATAACTATGTGAAAATATGTTTTAATAGTGATAAATTATAAATACTAAATGTCTTAAATATTTATAATCAAAAGGCATTTTAATAAGCTAAATTATAAATGAAACTGCTGATCAACTTATATGTAGAAACATACATTTCAGACCAAACAACAATATTTATGCTATATATTAGAATAACTAAATAAAAATTACAAATCCTTACATGCATATTGATTGTATATGAATATTACATATAACTATAACTGGCTAAATTATAAATGAAACTGCTGATCAACTTATGTGTAGAAACATATGTCTATGGCATACCAAACAACAATATTTATGCTATATATTACAATAACTAAATAAAAATTACAAATGCTTACATGCATATTGATTGTATAAGAATATTACATATAACTATAACTTTCTAATTATAAATGAAACTGCTGATCAACTTATATGTAGAAACATATATCTGTGACAGACCAAACAACAATGTTTATGCTATATATTAAAATAACTAAATAATGAATTACAAATGCTTACATGCATATTGATTGTATATAAATAAAATAATGAAACTTATGCACATAAATGCACATTTATACTAGACTGGATTATGAATAGTCCACAAACCCAGAATTTCTTACATTACCTGTTTACCTACCCATGATAAATTTAAAAATAATGAAGTACTATATGAATTACAAATGCTTACATGCATGTTGATTGTATATGAATAAAATATTGAAACTTATGTGCACAAATGTACATTTATACTTGACTGACTTATAGAAGCTTCAAAAATCTGGAATTGCTCATCTTATCTATTTACCTACATAAAAGGGGTATACAGATATGTAACAAATAGTTAAAATATTCATGAAGTATTGGTAGATGTCTACTTGATAAAAGATCCTGTGAATTCTTTACCCGAGATAAATTAAAATGAGTGTTCATTTAAAATGAAGGATGAACTTTATTAGAAGGACTTGCAAATGAACTATTGATCAATAAAGTGCTTCTAACCTTTTCATAAATTAACTGAAAATGAATCATCACATGGATATGAAGGAACTTTATTAGGAGGACTTGCAAATTAATTGTTTTTAAATAAAATTGTTGTTACTTAAAATTAATTTCAGTTATCCTGTTGTTCAGTTCTATTTTTTTGTATCACTTGTTATTCATTGCACTTGTTCACAAGAATTTCATGCCTCCTGAGCTATGTCTGGCATAACTAGACCTAGGTAAGTCAGGTTGTAGTGAGATGGAACTCTAGTGGTGCCGTTTGGAAAAACAAACATAGAAATATCTAGATGCTTCCAGTCTTTATGGTGCTACATCCTCTGATGAGCAGGAAATATTGTTGTAGGGGGGATAATATCTGCATTGGCGAATGCCAATCGATAGTTCCTTCCTGCAACATGCTTATTAGGAAATTGTTACAACTGAGGTAATAAACAGGTTGTATAGGTACGATTGCAATATACAATCACTTGACAACAACCACAAGCTTATCTAAACTATAAAACTTTAATTTGTTGTCAAGACAACTTCTATAAGTAATTTACATAAACTGGTGAGATGTCACATGACTAATTTAATAAGCTTGTATTTACAAATGTTATATATAGAGCTCACAAAATAAGCTCTTAACAAGCTTTGCAGAATAACCCCACCCCCAGACTGTTTTCTGCTACTGGCATCATCAGTGAGGTGCTAGAATATTTAAGCATTAGATTAAAAATACCAGGACAAACCCAGCACTTTATCTAAGGTATAATTATTAAGTAGAAAATCTGAAATTTTTAGACATCCATATATCTTCCAATCCAAATATCTAACTTAAATAGCCATCTGGGACTAAACTATAACATTTGTAAATACAAGCTTATTAAATTAGGTCATGTGACATCTGACTTGGATTTTTTTGTTTTTATTTTTTGCTATTAAAGCTTTTGGTATTTTATATTGCTAGAGCTATTAATATATGGTATATCTGAATTTAGTTCTGTCTCATATGGCTATTTAAGTTAGATAGCTGGAGTGGAACACATATGGATGTCTGAAAATTTCAGATTTTCTACTTGAGTTATGCATTAGATAAGGTGCTGGGCTCTAATTCTTGAATATCCTAGCACTCACTGAAGATGCCAGCAGCAGAAACTGGTCTGGGGTTGGGGATATTCTGCAAAGCTTGTTAAGAACTTATTTTGCAAGCTCTATATATAAACTGGTATATGATTTTATTTATAAAACCAATTAGCGTTCAAAAAAAATCAATTTTAATATATATATAGTTTAATAATTTTCAACAGATCTAATTAATAAAATATTTTTAAATATGTGAAAATTTCCCATTATATTTTTTAAATAAAATAATCCCTGCCAGATGTTAAGACAGGAGTAACTAATTAAAAATAGCAAACTGTTGATATTTTTAGCATTCAAAAGGGAATTTTCTTCTATAAGCAATCTCTAGTTCTTGTATAGAATAAAGTGATTCAATAATATATTGAAACAGTAAGATTTGTATTCGAATCTTAAGTTTCACCTTTTTCTGTCGTCTCTCACTGACCGGTCTATCCCGCCCAAATTTAAACTTTTTGATATCGAATTGTGTGTGTAACAATATTAAAAATGTATAAATATATGTAGAATTCAGCATAAACATGCACACATTTCGATCTCAAATTAAACGCAATAAATAGGGATAAAATAATATAATTTAGATTTCTTTTAGTTATATAATTTTGTATAATTTTAATCATTTATTTTGGATTATAAAGTTCATATTTATTGCTTTGTTTAAATTTCATTTAATAATAATTCTAAAAAAATCTGATGTAATATTTAATTAAAAGTTAAAATAATCTGATGTTCCCTTTTTGTCTTTGAAATTGAAAAGCATCAGTCAGTGATAGATATTAGATTAATTAAAGAAAAATTCCCCAAAGTATAATTAGTAAATATAAAATGTAAACAATAGAACGGCAGCTTTCTTTAATTAAAAACCAACAAAATGCATTGATTATCCTCAGGGCAGATTAAGTAGAACCTAAAATATCTTAACAAAAAAATGTGAGAGATCAAGATAAGAAAAGAGGCCATCTTAGACTTGCTGGAGACATTCACTTAAACTTTAGCTTTGCTCTCGATCACTGAGAGTCTCCAAAAATAATAAAATAATTTGTTCCTGCCAAGGTATGACTGAGTAAAGCACCTAGATTATTCTCCATTGGGAGATGGCCTATCGGATGCTGAACTTTCCATTGCCCGTCATAAATTCACCATGAAGATCTGCTGCCTGAAATGAATGAGAAAACTGCTGCTGCCATGAAATTAAATGAATATCTAAATACAAGAAAGAATTGCCACTCGTGAACTTTTTTTCTGCTAAACTAATGGAATCAGAAAACTTCTTATAAAACAGGTACCTGTCTGTGTTCAAACTCTAGAGTACTCTAATAATATGCTATAGCTCTTCTTCATACTACTTATCTAAATTATAAAATGTAAAAACTACCATTTGTATAACTAAATTGAATAATTAATTTAATATGTAAATTTCTCTAATAATCTAGCTTACCTCACTCTATCTGGGGTGCGTATTTCTAAAATCTACATTTTATCTATATTTATTATTAAATTATTGCATGCTCACAATTGTCTCTATTTTCAAAGTTTAAATCTATGATCGTTTAAAACAATGAATGCGTGTCAAATTTTCATTAATATTTACTTTCTTTAATAACTTAACTTTCATATAAATCGACACGCATTCAATGCTTCATTTATTGTAATGCAGGGGTCTACAACTTCGCAAATGGCTGGCTTATTAGTTGTAATCATTCCCAGTTTAGATATGTTTTGTATATAGTAAATCATCATGAATAATTCCAGAAAATTACATTTCTTTGAGAGTCACCAACGTTCTTTAGTAAATGTTGATAATGTCGGGCCGAATTAGAAATCCATTTAAATCTTATCATAATCATTTATAAGTATACATGTGTTACGTTTTAGAGACGCGATGATCTATTTCGCCGTAAATATGCCGGATTCTTCAGGGTTGAAATTAACCCCCGTTGTCCTACACAAGTGGACATAATAAATGCTCCCGTAGGATTTGACCTGTCATGGAGCCAGCTGGCAAATTGCGACACATACCGCTTGTCCTGGTTATGCTTATGTGACACCTTACTTTGTCGGGCCGCGGCAGAGACCAGCCCGACAGTTTTATAAACTCATTCGCAGCATTGCAGTTTCAATATACTACCATTCCATATTTCCTTTCTAAAGCATACCACGTGTTCCTTTGCTCAATTCTATTATTCTATATATCACTCCGCCTCTGCATTATCTTCGTAATTCACTCTCAAATAAATGTTGCCCTTAGTCATACAATAAATAGTTTAATTAAATAAATATATGTCCGCCACTCTTAAATCTTACTTTAGACTCTTGCATTGCAAAGGTATAAATTCCCCAAGGCATGCATTAGAAATACTTACTCGAGAATTTTAGGTAGCTAGATTAAGCTTTCAAATAAGTGAATTTCCTTTGTAAACATTACAGTATCGGAAATACCGCTACTGAAATCATCAATATAAAATAATGTCTAAATAAATAAATGTATTCTTTAAAATATAATCATGTCGCAAATCCTGCTACTGAAGCTTTAAATCCACAAATATTATTAGTAAATGTTTGTTTTATTAAAATGTATTAATAAATAATTTTAAACTATACGTCTGCAGTTACGTTTCATTTATTCGATACCTATTCTATATATATTTCCTCGATTATGTAAATATGAATGTTTAATTAATATTAGTTTGATTATTGGCTAACTCAAGAATAAAATCATGAGTCTCTTGCATATCCCTGACCACCGTGCCTAAGGAAATATTTACTAATGTTGCATCAGATGCGTTGTTTTGTGGATTGTATTGTGGAACCGATAAACTATGTTCGAACTTAGTACAACGGGTGGCTTTGCTACTCGATGGTGCTGCTGTTCTGTATGGTGGTCGAATTCTGCACTATGTTTACGAGTCACACATTTTCTGACCATTACAATATAGGTTCATAAAATAATTTCTTTTTGAAAGTGAAAAACATCAACAATTTACTGTTTTTCATTGTGGTTACTCTCTTAATATCTGACAGTGAATATTTTAAATAAAAAAATATAATGGAAATTTCCACATATTTAAAAATATTTCATTAATACATCCATTGAAAATTATTAAACTATAACATTCAACACTCTGGTGAAAGAATCTATTATTCAAAAGAAAAATAGGGAAAGTTATAAGAATTTGTTTCCTTATACATACATATATTTACTGTGTCACTTTATATCAGAACCAGAGATTGTATTTAGAAAACAATTTCCATTAGAATGTAAAATGTATCAGCTGGTCTATTTTTCATTGGTTACTGTTTTAACATCTGATAGTGATTATTTTAAATAGAAAATATAACAGAAACTTTCACAGATTAAAAAATATTCCATATATATTACTTTTATCTTGTCTTTCTTATATACATTCTCACTGAGTTGAATATGTAAACATAATCAATCTAATAGACCACTATATATTTTAATCTTATATTTATTTTCCTCTAATCGATTTTCAGTTCAAAATTGAACTTTGTCAAGATGTTATGTTAATTCAAAATATCACGTGATTTACATATCACCTTAGCACACCTTCTACTGACCAATCTCAATTCTGAAAAATGTTTTTGTACTTTCCAATTTTTATTTAATGCTCATTTTCCCCCTAACTTTATGGAGCCTTGAACTAAATTCATACATTTTTCTTTATTTTCTTGTATATACATTGGAAAGGATATGAGACAATGTATATACAAAAAATAAAAATAAATGTATGAATTTAGTACAAAGCTTAATAAAGTTAGGGAGAAAATGGGAATTAAATAAAAATTAGTATAAAAACATTTTTAAAGTTAAGATTGACCAGTAGATGGTGTAGTAAGATAATATATAAATCATGTAACATTTTAAATTAACAGAACATTTTGACAAGGTTCAATTTTGAACAAAAGCTGATTATAGTTATCTATTAAATTGATTATGTTTACATATGCAATTCAGTAAGAATATATATATATTGTAACAGGATGGGATCAAGATAGAAGGAAATGATCATTGGTGAACCTGGGGTGAAGGCAAATCATCATCATTCCCAAACAAATTAAATTTAAAATTTACAAAAAGTATAATATTTAAATAAGATATCAAAGTAATATTAACATCAAAAAAATATAAAAGAAATTTTATATATTAAAAGAAGTAATTTTATATATTCAAGAATTGTTATATATTCAAGACAGTATGGGATCAAGTGACTCTGAGATTAGCCCAGTTAAATAACAGTAAGTACCATACAAAAATAATCATCCATCATAATGATCAATCAAAATATATCAATAAAATAAATCAACATTACATCTTGTGGCTGGATTTGAACAATATAAAATATCAATCGACAGTTAATCTAGTGTCTGTATGGGAAATGGGTCTTCTGTAGACCAGACTAATTATTGATCTTTTGCCACCTTGGGCCAATTATTTAAACCTTAATTTGGATGCACTGACTTAGTGCTCACCCATCATAATACATAATAATCAATAACAATAAAGCTGAAATATTAAAACATGATGATTATCGTCAATACTCTGACTCCTTAGTGCCAATAATGCACTGGCCAACTATAAAATTAAATTCTAATAAAGACTAAATAAAATAAAATATAGTGCAGGAACTTTGAAGAATATATACTTCATCCTAAATCCTTGTCAAATAAATGCCCCTAAAGCACTAAATACATCCCCATTTATACATTCAGTCTCTGCTCAAATCTAACTCAGAGAACATAAGCTCTATTGCTGTTATGATGACCAAGAGATGATGCAATATAATTTTCAACAATTGAATTCAAGTTTATTAACAACAATAAATGAAATTAGGGTTTCTAGAATTAAGCCACACATACAATATTTATGATTTTGTTAAACATACAGTAATAAAAAATTATCCCATTGTGGTTTACATATGTGTGATTTACAATATTCAAGTTATTACATTGATTTACGTATATGTGATTTACAAAATTCAAGTTATTAGATTGATTTACATATATGTTCCAATAGATTTATTTAAAACCAGACAGCACACAGACATATTGGCTTAATATAAAATGAATGTTTTTGAGTTGACATTTAATACTAAAAATGATTAAAATTTATATATAAGTATTTATTTGACACACATTGGTATTTGCAATACAATTGAGATATATATGCAGACATACATGTGTGTGCATGTAATTTCTGAATATATTTGACTTGCCATGAAATAAATATTTTTAGTTGTCACTTTTAAATAATTAATATTTACATATATGGGTTGATTAACATAAAATCAAAATTTGGTGTATTACATTGTGATTTACATATATCTTCCAATAGGTTTATATAAAATACCTATACATATCATTGCACATCAATGCAGTATAATAATTGATTAATTATTTAAATGAAATTCATTTTCTATTATATTTGATAATAGCAAAAATTCATTTTCCTTTTTATAGGACAAGATTTAATATATATGTGTGTGCATTTAGCCACTTATGCACACATTGAAATTTACATATTTTAGTTTGGTACAATAATAAAAGTTGTTAAAATATATTTTTCATATAAATGCATGCATATAACATGTATAAATTAATTATAACACTTTCATTAAAAAAATTTTTTTTCATGGAAAAAATAAAATCAATTTTTTCAAAGTAATTATTATGGTTGATCAATTATCAACAGGATTTTAAATATAAAATGCCTTTCTTTTTTTTTTTAGTTTAAAAAATTTTTGAAATGTTTTTTTCTTTAAAAAAAAGATAATTCTTTTCTGTATGTAGCTATAATCATCAGGTTGACTTTTAATTGTAAGATTGTTTTTTTTTAAAAAAATTTAAAAATATAAGTTAAAAAATGTCTTTTTAAAAAATATTAAAACATTTTTTTCAATAATATATATAAATTCATCTGTCGACTGCTCCTTTTTTTAGACATGTAACGTAAGCAAATCATTGATTTGTTTTACATTAAATTATTAAATTATAATTTTAAATGTCATTTCAAGGATTTTAAATGAACTCACCAGCTATATATACATATGTTTATCTATGCATCTCTGCATATAGATACATCAGCATATGCATAGCAATTCGTTATGTTTTCTCTTTATAAGCTTGGTTTTCATGATTGTCATTAAGATAGATATAATTCAGGAAATTTGTTGGCATTCCATGAGCTTGAGTTTCAGGCCAGCAAACCGTCTTGTTATTTAAGGTTAATGATTAATTTAAAGTGACCCTGGCTTCAGATAAATCAAAACTCCTCCAAAGAACCAATAGATTGCTGCTGGATCTTCTGCCTTGACTTCAGCTACATTTCATGGGAGCTCTATAGAAATCTGACAGCCATCTCTCTGGCCAGCTAAAACCAATTTTTGCAAACTTTAACAAGCTGCGACATGATATTATAACTAATTTTGCAACTAGCCTATTAGCAACTGCTTTAAAAAATTACTATCAAGACTTTGCAACTGGCCTATTTGGCTACCTGTTTCTCAAAAATATGAAACCAGACTGTTTCTCTCAAAAACTTACTACTCATATTGAACTGATCTTTTCCATCCAGCCTTCTATAGTCTTGGTGAGGTGATAAAAACCCTAAATTTAAAAACTGTTTTTTATCCTGATTAAAAATAATTTTAATTCTTTTCAAAGCAACTATGAAATTTTTATCAAAGTGTGATATACATGTTTTTACATAGATAGAGAATTTCCAACTAATTAAAAAGATTTCAAAATAGATATTTTTACAATTATCAGAAAACATGCGTATTTTTAAATTTCAAAATCAGAATTACAAATAATAATTATTAGACATTTTAACTGTTTATTTATAATAAAATTTTATTTTAAACCCAGAATTATTTAATTCTTTTACTATGCTTATCTTATTTTATTCCAGAAAAGTAAAAAATATCTGCTAAAATTTTTGTCAGTGGATTTCTACTTTTTCTTTATATATATATATATATATATATATATATATATATATATATATATATATATATGTGTGTGTGTGTGTGTGTGTATGTGTGTATGTGTGTGTGTCTGTGGCTGCAGAAAGGAGTTTGCTATTAACTGAAAGAAGACCCTTTGATTCTTCTTGGAGGTCTTAAAGAAACTGAGCAGGACAAATTCATAATGTCCTCTCCATATGTTCTTGCCATTGCAGCTGTTATTACTATGTGATTATCCATATAGTATACAAACATGGATAAGCTGATCACCAACATGCACTAGCCAGTGTGGTGAGTTTATTGGCTTTTTATTTCTAAGTTTAAGATCAAGAAACACTGTGGTCTTTCTTCTCAGTTGCCTAATAAGGCAGAATGGATAATTGTATAAATGAAAAATATTTTTCCAATATATACAATTATGACAGACAAAAGTAAATCATGGCCCTTATTCTCAAGGAGTCTATAAAGTCACCAACTAAGGCAGAGATTGGTGCTCAAAGGCGGAGAATGCTAAGAATCCCCTGATTGCAGACCCAAACTGCTATTTGATGGTGACTTTTTATTTAGGTACTTACAACTGCAGATCACTTTTAAGTGAAGGAAGATTGCAAGAATTAGAACAACTGTCTTATATTAAATGGGACATTATTGGACTTTGTGAGGTTAGACAAAAAGGTGAAGAGACAATTGATTTAAGAAGTGGACATGTACTCTATTATAAAGATATAAATATTGGAAATACAAGTGGAGGAGGATTCATTATGAATAAAAGTGGAAGAACAATATTGTGGAGATTGATAGTGTATCAGAAAGAGGCAAGATTAGTTATAAAACTTAATAGCAGATACCAAATGCAGATAATTCAGGTTTATGCCCCAACAAGTTCTCATTATGATAAAGTAGTAGTAGATTTTTATATGGATGTACAAAAGGCTTTTGACTAGAGTAAACAACACTTTAAAATTGTTATGGGAGACTTTAATGCTAAAATTGGTAAACAAATAAAAGATGAAAGTGCTGTAGGTAATTTTGGTTATGGTAATACAAATGAGAGGGGACATAGACTTGTGGTGTTTGCAGAAAAAGAAAAACTTTATATTATGAATTCATTTTTTGAAAAAAATGTTGAAAGGAAATGGACATGGAAGCATCCAAATGAAGGTACAGCAGAATTGGATTATATTTTGATTAACATAAAATACATATTTCAAGATTGTAATTTTCTTAGTAAATTTAACATGGGAAGTGATCATCAATTAGAACGATGTAAGATATATGTTCATGCAAAACTAGAGAGACAAAAATTATTAAGAAAAACAATATTTACAGTTGATATTTCGAATCTTCATAAAGTAGATTTTGAACATGATTCAGATTTGAATGAAATTAATATAAAAATAACTTATACCCTTTTAAAAATTGCAACAAAGATAGCTGGTAAAAAAAAGCAGCAATTGACCAATAAAATTTCTACTGAGACTAGAGAATTTATAAAGAAAAGAAGGAATATAAAATATACAAAATGATGCATTAAAAGGATTGACTATCTTGAATTTTATAAAATGGTGTGGAAAAGAGTTGAATATGATAAGAAAATATAACTGTGAACTAGTAAGGAAAGCTGTGGAAGAGCATAAAAGTCTCAAGAGTGTAAAACAATATTTTGGTGTTGGTAGGAAATTTATATCTGCAATAAGAAAAAAAAGATGGAATTATTACTAAAAACAGAGATGACATCATGAAATGGATAGAAGACTTTTATCAAGAATTATATAGTAATAAAGAACAAGTTCCTCCTATATCTATTACATCTTTTGAATTGCCCAGAATTTTAAATAAAGGTGTGGGACATGCAATTAAATGTATAAAGATAGGAAAGGCTCTGGGTAATGATGAAATTATAATTGATATGTTAAAAAAAGGAGGTGAAGAAATAGAATTTTTTTTAGCAAAGTTATATACCAAATGTCTAAATGATGAAAGTGTACCAGATAATTGGAAGAATGCAGTATTAATATTAATATTTAAAAAAGTTGATAAAGAAGACATTAGAAATTACAGACCTATCAGCCTTTTATCAGTTTTATACAAAAATTTTACCAAGATATTTACAACTCATCTACAAAGAACATTGGATTTCCACCAACCAATAGAGTAGATCATATTCAGGCATTGAGAGAAGTTATAAAAAAAAATGAATATGAGTTGCCATTATTTTTTGGATTTGTAGATTATGAAAAGGCATTTGCTTCTATAAACATTTCTTTGGTGATTAAAGCATTTGATCATCAAAGTATAGTTCCAGGATATTGTCATATTTTAAAAAATATTTCTAAAAATCCAACAGCAACAATTAGATTATATAATGATCCTGGGAAAGTCAACATTGAGAAGGGGGTATGACAGGGTGACTCCATATCTCCAAAACTTTTTACAGCAGTTTTACAAGAAGTATTTTGTGGATAAAAATGGGAAGCTAAAGGAGTGAAAGTAAATGAAGATTATTTAAGTCATTTAGATTTTGCAGATGATGTAGTTGTTTTTGCAAATAATGCTTTAGATCTGCAGAAAATGGTGCAGGAGTTATCAGATGAAAGTAGGAAAGTAGGACTAAAGATAAATGTTAAAAAAACTAAAGTAATGTTTAATCGATTTTTTCAAAATATGAAAATAAAGATTGATTATGATGAGTTAGAAGAAGTTAACAGTTACAAATACCTTGGTCAGATCATTAATAGAGATGGAAACATAATGGATGAAATTAATCATAGAATTAAACTTGGTTGGAGATATTTTGGTAGAAATAACTTGATACTAAAAGGAAATATGCTTATGTGTTTGAAAAGGAAGATTCTTAATAAATGTGTTTTATCAGTTCTTACTTATGGATCTGAGACTTGGACACTTAATAGAAGATCAATACAGAGACTTCAGACCATTCAACGAAGTATGGAGAGATGCATGTTGAGAGTAACAAGAAGAGATTGAAAAGGCAATATCTGGGTAAGAGAACAAACAAATGTTACTGACCTCATTAAAAAAATTAAAAGACTGAAGTAGAGTTGGGATGGACATATTGCTAGAAGAGATGATAATAGATGGACAATTGAAATCTTAATCTGGATTCCAAGAAATTGTAAAAGATCCAGAAAGAGACCACATGTAAAATAGATGGATGAAATAAGAAAGTATGCAGGGGTGATATGGAGAAGAGAAACTAAAAATTAGCGAAGATGGATTGAACTTGGAGAGACCTTCATTCTGCAGTGGATTGATAATAGTTGATGATGATGATTTATGTGTGTGTGCATGCACATGCACAACTATGTTATTGTGTTCCATGTAACCCAACTGGTTACTATATATATGTATATATATCCATATAATTCTATAATTAAAACCACTTCTTTTCTTTTTAAAAACTTTATTTGATGTATATATATATATCCACTTATTTCCAACGTTTCGACTATTTTTACTCTATAGTCATTTTCAAGGATCTAGAAAAAACATTACATTATAAACAAACTTCACATAATAAAACCAAAAAAACAAAAATAATCAAAAACAATATAAAGCATATAAACCCCATAAAATTTAAAAATAAATAAAATACATTAAAATCAATTAAATTAAAAACACAAAAACATACACCACACTTGCTTGACTCCCTTCTTAAAAAACTTTCCCTTTTTATATTTTTTTTTAATCTATAAAAACCAATTGTTACAATAAAAAACTTATTTCCTTTTTCTTTCTTATAATGACCATAGAGTAAAGATAGTCGAAGCATTGGAAATAAGTGGATATATATATATATATACATCAAATAAAGTTTTTGAAAAGAAAAGAAGTGGTTTTAATTATAGAATTATATGGATATATGTACTGTATATTTTTGAAAAGAAAAAAGGATTGAGTTGTGATTAGAAACAGAAGTAAATGGATATATATATATATATATTAAATGAGAGAGAAGGTAGGGGATATTTATATCAGTTATTTTCATTTTAACATTGTGTTAAATGTTAACCCCTCATTTGTTATTTTTGTTTAGATCCCTAGGCAATAATGCTATTTACAGTTTTTGGATATAGCATGTGCCAACTCTTGGTTAATTTTGTTTGCAATTTCTTCATTTTAGGCTTATTTGATAGGAAATTATAGCATTATATTTTGAAAAAATATCCAATTTTCTTTGGTGGCTATTGGTGCTTAGACCAGTCTTTTTTGTGTGATTGGATACCCACCAAATCTGGAAATTGTGCTGTAGGTGTTTTTGAATGACAAAGTCAGAAACTAAACCAAAACGTTCTACATGTTCATAATAGATTTTGAAGTAAATATAGATATTTATTGTAATTTTTTACTTTCATAAATAAGATTTTACATTACTTCATTGAAATATAAAGTTTGATTCAGAAACTTTTAAATATTACAAGAAAAATATGCTTGGGGTAATGATTGGTAATCAAGGCAAGTATCACTACTAACCATAATTAGGCATTTCTAAATGACAAAGTCAGGACTAAAAATAAAATATGGTACACTTTCATATTTTGAAGTAAATAATTATTATATCTGTCATAATTTTTTACATTCATAAATGAGATTTTACATCACTTTATTGAAATATAAAGTTTGGTTCGAAAAATTTTAAATAGTACAAGAAAAATAAGCTTGGAGAAATGATCACTAATCTAGACATGTATTGCTACTGACCATAATTGGGCATTTCTAAATGACAAAGCCAGAACTGAAAATAAAATGTGGTGCGCTTTCATATTTTGAAGTAAATAATTATATCTATCGTAATTTTTTACATTCATAAATAAGATTTTACATTACTTTATTGAAATAGAAAGTTTGATTCAAAAAATGTTAAATATTACAAGTAAAATAAGCTTGGGAAAATGATAGCTCTTCAGAAAAGTACATTATTTTGACAGCTACAGACTGAATAATGATACCACAGATTGGTTGAAATGCAATTCTTTTATTATTTTTTAAAGTTTTTTTTTCTTCAGTTATTAACATTATTTTTAATTTTTTGTTACATTTAACCAATTTAAATCTAAAATTATTCAATTTTTAAAAGCTGAATTAAAAAAATTCTGTGTATTTTATATTAATATTTTAACAATAGAAACCGACTGGAAATAAGACTGATGAATAATATTGTTCTCAGATTTAAGTAATGGACCAATACAAAAATTAGACAAAGATTAAATATGTTGAAGGAATCAGTTAAAGGGTTGGAAAAAAGAATATTGGTGAAACCATCAAATATTATATATCTAATGTGATGTTTAAGTGTGGATCATGTTGTATTGGCTAAATTGAAGTATGCATTAAAATAATAAATTTATGAATATAAAGTATTGTATAAAAATTACCTTATTACATGAGTAGACTTAATCTATTTTTCAACAGTTATGGTTAAAAATGTGATGGACTTTGACGGACTTTTTATCGTTCAAATCCCAGCAATTTTAAACCTATGGTAAAGATTTTACAGTCATTTGAAAGGTTATAAAAAGTTCCATAAGATGCTGCCCTCTTTTGAATTATTTTACAAGTAAAAAATCAATAAAACTGTCGGTTAAGGTCTAACAAAGAAGAAAGGCTAGCTTTTCTTAAATCTGATTGGCTGATAAATTTTGACAACAAAGAAAATCTCTTGTCAATAAGAAATTGCTCCGATTTCTTTTGTTTCATTTCAAAAGTAATAAACGAATGTTTTAGACCATTTTAAAAGTATTTTTTGACATATTATAAATTATTTTGATAAAATATGCTAAAAATAAAATTATTATAGAAAAATATATAAGATTTTAGTAAAAATTATTTATTTTTCGAAAATATAAAACTGATAAAGAAATCACTGATGTCAGCAACATTTTTTAGTTGGTTACTAATTTTCATCTTAAATTTGCCAGGAACGAATATTTTTATAATTATAAATAGAAATTTATTTTTGAAAAAACTTTTATTCATTTTCATAACCTGAAAAATTACTAATATACTTTAAATTACAAATGAAACTAAAGTGAATATAATATTAAAAGATGAATATATTTTGACAGTTGAGTTAGTGAATTGACCAATTAAAAGTTTAGACTTTTTCCTCACTCAGCCAATAAACAAATCAGCAATAAAGAGGTTAAATCTGTTTTCATAGAACATTCAGTTATTTGCATAGAAGTTATTGATTTGCAAATGTTTTCATTTTGCATGTAGAAAATGATTTAAGAATAAAAAATCCAAGAATTTTATTTTATAAATATGATAAATAATTTGTTAATTAAGAAATATAATTGTGTAAATATTCATAGATCATGGACAATTGGCCATTCTTATTTGAACATTAATCTTGAATGATATTAGCACTGTAGTAAAGAGACAAACTATGGTACAGAAACATGCACATTGTTTGCATAAGACATAACCAGTGATCATTGAAGAAGTGCCCAAAAGAATGCAACTTCATAAATCTTTAATAATGTTTAGTAATTCTGATTTACTGAATCATAACTTATAGTATGAGTGCTTTATAATTGGCAATTGGTTGATTTAAAATTTACCCCATATAAAAACAGATGTAACAATATGAGATAGCCATACTTATATTGCACAAATTGTCAAACTCTGCCATCAGAGGGCAGTT
Source organism: Epiperipatus broadwayi (assembly GCA_028023455.1). Classification (NCBI taxonomy): domain Eukaryota; kingdom Metazoa; phylum Onychophora; class Udeonychophora; order Euonychophora; family Peripatidae; genus Epiperipatus; species Epiperipatus broadwayi. Next base: position 1,595,817 of record JAQFVV010006370.1, on the reverse strand, counting down.
CAAATATTTAAAACCAATTGATTTAGTAGATTGTTGCCTTTAAGTTATATACACATATAAATATAAATTGCAAATCGATATTTACCTATAAAATCTCAATAATATTCTAATATGTTTTTTATCTCTTACACTTTCTTTTAGAGGCAAAAAAATATCTTCATGATTGTAATAACATTTCAGTCAAATTTCATTAACTGTCTTCACATGTAATTACAGATAAGATTACCTAAAATTGAAAAACTGAAAATAAAATTTAAACTTACGATAAATAATAATTGTATAAATAAATAAATGGAAAAAGTTACTCTTCTAATAAATAACATATTTAAATTCTTTTATTCATCAGTAATGTATCATGCATAGCAAATTAAAAATTAAAAAAAGTAACTAATTATTAATCATTGATTCTTTCTTTATACGTGTAGAAGTTAATATATAGATATAAATTATATTTAAAAAAATATTGCATAATTTAAACGATTAATATATATATAAATAATTTGGAATTTTCAAATTTTTATAATTTTAAAATTTTTGGAGGAAAATTTTAATATATATTAAATATTGATTAATAAAAAGAATAAAATATACGATTGATTAGAGACAAAAATATTTTTAGATTTATCTATACATATTATTTTTCTTTTCAATTTTCTTCTTTTTTTTTTTTTTTTTGTTAAATTTATTTGTAGTTAATTAGGGAGATAGCATATGAGATTTATTACAATCATAAGAATAATGCTTTCCATTAAAAAGAAGACAAAAAATACTAAGATTTGCTTTGTATTTCATAATATTTATCTATCTATCTATCTATCTATCTATCTATCTATCTATCTATATATATATATATATATATCCATCTATCTATCAACTCTATCGATTTACCTATCTATCTATATATCTTCCTACCTAGTTAACTATCTATGTATGTATCTATCTATTTATCTACTTATTTACCTATCCATCTACATACCCTTCTACCTACCTACTTACTTACCTACCTTACCTATTTATATGTTTATCTATCAATTTACCTATTTACTTATTTACCTATATATCTATATACCTTCTAACCTATTTACCTACCTACCTATTTTATCTATCTATCTAACTACCTTCCTATTTACTTATTGACCTGTCTTATCTACCTATATGTCTATGTATCTATTTACCTATCTGTCTACTTAGCTACCTATCTATTTATATAACCTCCTACATACTTACCTAGCTAGCTGTTTTATCTATCTAACGATTTCTCTATCTATCTACTTACTTACATATCTATCTACTAACCTACCTATCTATCTATATAACTTCCTACCTAGTTACTTACCTATCTATCTCATCATCATCATCATTATCAACCATTATCAATCCACTGCAGGATGAAGGTCTCTCCAAGTTTAATCCATCTTCTCCGATTTTTAGTTTCTCTTCTCCACATCATCCCTACACATTTTCTTATTTCATCCATCCATCTTACATGTGGTCTCCTTCTGGGTCTTTTACAATCTCTTGGAATCCAGTTTAAAATTTCAATTGTCCATCTATTATCATCTCTTCTAGCAATATGTCCAGCCCAACTCCTTTTAATTTTTTCAATGAGGTCAGTAACACCTGTTTGTTCTCTTACCCATACATTGCGTTTTCGATCTCTTCTTGTTACTCCCAACATACATCTCTCCATACTTCTTTGAGTGGTCTGAAGTCTCTGTATTGATCTTCTATTAAGTGTCCAAGTCTCAGATTCATAAGTAAGAACTGATAAAACACATTTGTTAAAAACCTTTCTTTTCAAACACATAGGCATATTTCCTTTTAATATCAAGTTATTTCTACCAAAAGCACTCCAACCAAGTTTAATTCTATGATTAATTTCCTCTATTATGTTTCCATCTGTATTAATAATCTGACCAAGGTATTTGTAACTCTTAACTTCTTCTAATTCATCATAATCAATCTTTATTTTCATATTTTGAGCAAATCAATTAAACATTACTTTAGTCTTTTTAACATTTATCTTTAGTCCTACTTTCTTACTTTCATCTGATAACTCCTGCAACATTTCCTGCAGCTCGGAAGCATTATTTGCAAAAACAACTACATCATCTGCGAAATCTAAATGACTTAAATAATCTCCATTTACTTTCACTCCTTTAGTTTCCCATTTTAATCCACAAAATACTTCTTGCAGCACTGCTGTAAAAAGTTTTGGAGATATGAAGTCACCTTGTCTTACACCTTTCTCAATGTTGACTTTCCCAGTATCATTATGTAATCTAATTGTTGCTGTTGCATTTTTATAAATATTCTTTAAAATATGACAATATCCTGGATCTATACCTTGATGATCCAATGCTTTAATCACTGAAGAAATGTTTATAGAATCAAATGCCTTTTCATAATCTACAAATCCAAAACATAATGACAACTCATATTCATTTGTCCTTTCTATAACTTCTCTCAATACTTGAATACGATCTACTGTACTAAAACCACTTTTAAATCCAGCTTGTTCTCTTGGTTGGTGAAAATCCAAGGTTCTCTGTAGACGAGTTGTAATTATCTTGGTAAAAATTTTATATAAAACTGATAAAAGGCTGATAGGTCTGTAATTTCTAATATCTTCTTTATCACCTTTTTTAAATATTAATATTATTACTGCATTCTTCCAATCATCCGGTACATCTTTATCATTTAGACATTTGGTATATAACTTTGCTAATATTTTTTCTGTTTCTTCACCTGCTTCTTTTAATATATCAATTATAATTCCATCATTACCTGGAGCCTTTCCTTTTTTCATACATTTAATTGCATTTCTCACTTCTTCATTTAAAATTCTGGGCAATTTGGAAGATGTAATAGATATAGGAGGTACTTGTTCTTTATTACTATATAATTCTTGATAAAAATCTTCTACCAATTTCATAATGTCATCCCTCTTTTTAGTAATAATTCCATCTTTTTTCCTTATTGCAGATATAAATTTCCTACCAATACCAAAATGTTGTTTTACATTCTTAAGACTTTTATTTTCTTCTACAGCTTTTCTTGCTAGTTCACAGTTATACTTTCTTATATCATTTTCAACTCTTTTCCGCACCATTTTACAAAATTCGAGATATTCAATTCTTTTTAATGCATCATTCTTGCATATCTTCATATTCCTTCTTTTCTTCATAAGTTCTCTAGTCTCAGTAGAAATTTTATTAGTCAATTGCTGCTTTTTTCTACCAGCTATCTTTGTTGCAGTTTTTAAAAGTGTATCAGTTATTTTCATATTAATTTCATTCAAATCTGAATCATGTTCAAAATCTACTAATACTTGAAACCGATTTGTAAGTTCTAATTTAAATTCATTAGAATGTTTCTGAAGATTAGGAATATCAACTGTAAATATAGTTTTTCTTAATAATTTTTGTATATCTAGTTTTACATTAACATGTATCTTACCCCTTACTAATCGATGATCACTTCCTGTGTTAAATTTATTAAGAACATTACAATCTTGAAATATGTATTTCCTGTTAGTCAAAATATAATCCAATTCTGCTGTACCTTCATTTGGATGCTTCCATGTCCATTTCCTTCTAACATTTTTCTCAAAAAAAGAATTCATAATATAAAGTTTTTCCTTCTCTGCAAACTCCACAAGTCTATGTCCTCTCTCATTTCTATTACCATAACCAAAATTACCTACAACACTTTCATCTTTCATTTGTTTACCAATTCTAGCATTAAAATCTCCCATAACAATTTTAAAATGTTGTTTACTCTGATCAAAAGCCTTTTGTACATCCATATAAAAATCTTCTACTACTTCATCACTGTGAGAACTTGTTGGGGCATAAACCTGAATTATCTGCATTTGATATCTGCTATTAAGTTGTATAACTAATCTTGCCACTCTGTCTGATACACCATCAATCTCCACAATATTGTTCTTCCACTTTTTATTTATAATGAATCCTACTCCACTTGTATTTCCAATATTTGTGCCTTTATAATAGAGCATATGTCCACTTTTTAAATCAATTGTCTCTTCACCTTTTCTTCTAACTTCACAAAGTCCAATAATATTCCATTTAATATAAGAGAGTTCTTTTCTAATTCTTGCAATCTTCCTTCACTTGAAAGTGATCTGCAATTGTAAGTACCTAAATAAAGGGTCGTCATCAAATGGCAGCCTGGGTCCACCTCCAGGATATTCTTAGCACCCTCCGCCTTCGGCCACCAACCACTGCCTTGGTTGGTGACTTTACAGTCTCCTGGGATTAAGGGCCATGCTTTATTTTTGTCTGTCATAATTGTATAATTGGGAAAAATCTTTATCATTTACACAAACATTCATTCTGCCTTATCACGCACTGAGAAGAAAGACCATGGTGTTTCTTGATCTTAAACTCAGAGGTAAAAAGCCAATAAACTCACCACACTGGCTAATGCGTGTTGGTGAGCAGCCCATCCATGTTCGTATACTATATGAATAAACATATAGTAATAACAACTGCAATGATAAGAACGTATGGAGTGGACATTAGGAATTTGCCCTGCTCGGTTCCTTTAAGGCCTCCAAGAGGAATCAAAGGGTCTCCTTTCAGTTAATAGCAAACTCCTTTCTGCAGCCCCTATCTATCTATCTTTCTATATATCTATCCATCTATGAATTATCTATATACCTAACAAATTTGTCTCTTTCTACTATCTATCTATCTATTTATCCATCTATATATTTATCTACTTGTATATATATTGAACAAATTCATTCTTACTTCAGATTTAGAGGAAGAGGGAATAAAGATTTTAATAAAGATTTTAATAACATAAACATCCTTACAATTTAATGAAGTGAAATCCTGAAGAAAATCTGACTCGATCATAATAAAATATAAGCTACATATACGTTTTCAAAAAAAAAATTTTTTTCTTAAATTATTAATATACTTATCACCAAAAGGAAAAGTTTCAAGAGCTTTAGAATACTCAGAGAAGGATATAATTATAATTTTAGCAAACTAAAATTTTATTAAATTACACGTCCATTAAATTTTGCAAACATTTGTGATTATATTCATGTCGTTGTTTTTGTTTTTTTTTTACTTTGCTTTTAATAATAGCTTATATTGGAACATTTTAATTTTAATCCTGCATATTTTATACCAGTGGTAAAGTGACAATCTCCAAAACTAAACATTATGGATCGCATCTCATTCTTAATGCATGAATATCTTATGGCCTCTCAAACAACAGATTATTGCAAAACTTTCCTTCCTTTTTAATTTTAAATAGTTAAATAAATAAAATAATTCCAAATATATCAGAAAAATTTACTATACTTTTCAAATACGTTTAATAAAAATATAATCATAAATAATCATAACTTAACCATATGTAATTGAAACAGAAGTAATTGTACCTCCCCTTGAGTTACTTTACCCCATAACATCAATAAACTATAAATCAATGGTCAAGTGTTGTTAGTTGAGAGGTTACAACAGCAGCCTTGCAAGCAAGCAGTTGGTTGCAGACGGTTGTTGCGGGTTCGCATCCCAGCCGATGCTATGGTGTATGAAAAAAAACTATAAATCAATGAAAGTTACAGTTATTTCCGTTTCAATTGATTGTTGGAAGCTGAAAATCTGGGTTCAAATCCCCTTTAATTATATCTAGATTACATATCTACATTATACTTGCATTTCAATATTAATAATAATATTTAAAACAATCTTTAAATAACTGAAAGTAAGTACAAAATTTGTAGAGAAATAATTAAACTAAAGACAGTACTTACAAGCTTTCTAACTATGAAGTAAATTGTACTTTAGGTTAGTTATAAGTTGAATGCCGAAAAAAGAGTTCTAAGTCTGTTAAAAAAATTCCAAGTCCATTAGCCCATATTTAAATGTCAATCAGATGCATGTATTACACAAAGCCCTTCGTCAATATTGAATACTTGATTAAAATTTAATAGAAATAAAATAAAGCACTAAAATTAATGTAACCTTTAAAACAATAAATTCTCTACTAATTATTTCTTTCTATTATTTTCTTAGATTTTTTGTTTTGGTTAATATTTGATTATTTTTGCAATCATTAGTATATTATAACATATCAATGATAAGGAACTTTACACTACTTATAATGTTATGTAATACTTCTTTCTACTTCCATAATAATTACATATCTTTTTTTTTTTTTTTGAGAATCCTTTGAAATATCTTATTCACAGTAATGTTGTATTGTCTACTTGGTATAATTTATCAATGGTTTACTATATATACGCATAATTGGATCTCTTTACTTTCATATATTATGGCTACTTAACTAAGACATTGCTTGAATCATTCTGATATTTTTTATTACATTCATTGTGAATGCATACTATGAGAAAGCAAGAATCATATTTTTGATATTGTAAAGTGAGGGGGAAATGTTAATATTTCTAAAGATTGTAAAAGATCTAGAAAGAGACCATGGTGAGATGAGTGGATGAAATAAGGAAGTGTGCTATGATGATGTGGAAAAAAAAAAGCTAGAGATTGAAAAAACTTGATTAAACTTGGAGATATCTTTACCAGTGGATTCATAATGATTGAAACAGATGATGATTGGAAACTAGGATATACTATAGCTCTTTTTATTATATGAAAAAAAATTGCATGAAACATTTATGGAAAAATGGACAGGGAAGTTTTCTGAAATTTGAAGTGTGACACATTTTTGTCCTGTTAATCAACAAAGAATAACCCAATCGTATCGATATCTGCTGATCTAATTTCTGCAAAATGAACACTTATATTCTCAGAAGAGATACTTATTTAATTTTTCATCATCTACCAGACTTTTCAGTGAGCAAACTTTATATATTTAATGTTATACATGATCACAATAAAGATTAAGCCCCCAATATTTTGACTAAGATAGAATGAATATCTCATCCAAGACTTATACTTCTGATTTTTAAGCAAAAAAATCAAACATTTCATCCTGGAGCATTTTCTATTAGGATAACAGTTTAATATTCTAAAATTTGACAGTAAAAAAAGAGTCTATGAGAATATATCAAATGAATGATATCTTTTTATTGATATCTTCAAATGGAAGTTGTTATTTACACACCAGGGAAAAAGATGGCTTCAATAGGCTACTCTAATAGTATAAAATAAGAATAGAAGAATCAGCATTCCATGATTATACTTTGCTATTGTCTTTGTTACGATGAAATATTATGACTTTTAGATTTTTCACGGGTATCTGTAGAAAGATCTTTAACCTGAATAAAATTATAACAATTATACTCAAAATGTTATTGTTCAAAACAATTAGCATTAACGTCAATAGAAAAGTATTATCAATTTGCAGCAAGAAAGTACTTATTAAAAAAAAAAAAAGAACGTGAAAATTTTGAAATAAGAAAAAGGAAAAAGGTTGATTTAATTTTTAAATAAACTAGTTTAAAATTCTAATGTTTTATAAATAAATATTTAATTAATCACAACAACAAAAATGAATTGTTTTTCCTCTCTTTTATATTGAAATATTATTTCAGTAGAATCTGTAATAAAAACATCTTTCTGGCATTTGTAAACATTTCAAAATAAATCTCCTTTTATTATTTAAATTAAAAAAAACTTTTAACAATTAAAAATTGTGTTTGTATGTGTGCTTAAAGATTTAGTGTAGTTTTTAGATTGTATTTATAGAGAATATAAAACAACTGTTTTTAACCTGAAGGTAAAAAAACCTTCGCAAAAAAAAAAAAGTTAAAGCCAGATGAAAGATTTGTTTTGTTTTAAGAATGTTGCTTCTCTTTTTAATCCCGATAAATTATAATTACAGCTTCTGTAAAATGTCAGCTTTTTCGCACACACGCGTATGTATATATTGTTTAATTAAGTAAATATAAATAATGCCTATTTTAAGCTTTTAAACTAATAAATAATCATAGAAATAAAGTTGAACTGTTAGTTAATCGCACGGAAGATCATATGTCATTTGGCCACCGGAAGTGGTAGTTTTAGAATAACGGAAGTGAGAATTTTCACTTCCCCTGACGGTAGAGTGTTGGTCAATTTTCTAGCCATTGTGTGAAGATTAATTATTTTCACGATTTACATATATATAAATCGCTGCGTAACTATTTATTATATAATAAATATATGTAATATTTATTAAATAATTTATAATCTTATAAAGGGATTGGGCAAATAAAAGAAAACATTTGCTATATTACATTGTTAAAACCATCATTGTAACAAAAACCATTGGCAGCACCTAGGAAGTGATTGAGGAGTGTATTATCACATAGTACTCATGGATTATTCAAGAATATTGTAGGTGGCATTACAGTCGAAATTTTGTTTTGTTTTATCACGTATTGCATAAGCTAAAAACTAAAAAGATTTCTTATATGAATATATTAATCCTCTTATACAAAGTGAGAAGACATTTAATAGAATTTGCTTAATTTATATTATTTTGCAATTTATTTTTCACAAAATATTATTTCAGTGCGTTGCACTCTACAAGCTATATGCTATAATTATTTCTATGTAAATGTTTGATGAATCGTAAATTGTTAAATAGGCAGCAAAGCACAATTTTAAAATTTCCAAAGACAATGGGTTCATCAATATGCCCTTTCTTTTTAACTTCAGAAACATGCAGTAATTTAGCCTAATATATTGAGTGTAATGGAGGATGACAGAATATATTAATAGGAGCATGAAGGTCATCAGTATTTGTTGTCCTGTTTTGATTTAAAAGGTCAAAAATATTTTTTTCAGCAAAAGTGTGAGGAAACAGGAGAAGAGAAAGGGTTGGCATAAAAATATAGTTTCTTTTTCAACACCAGTGTCAACTTGTCTTCAATGAAAAATACATATCTATCTTTTTCTGTCTAATTTGATAGGGGCAGAAGGAGTTGATTTTTCAGAGGAGTCATTATGCCTTTTGACACAAAAAGTAACTGATCAATGAAAGGTTCAAGGCTAATGGATGATTGAGTGTGCTTTATTTCTTCATGGAGGGGGGTGATTTTTCCTCCAGGGACAAGTGCCAAAAATTTATTCCCCATAAAACCCATGTTTAAAACTTCTGCAACTCTATCTATTGGATGGAATGTGAACAGGTCTACTTGAAAAAAAAAAACAATAGCTAAATAAGTTTTAGAAATGAGAATGATTTGTAATGCTTCCAACATTTCATCACTTAGACAGACAATCTGTCAGCTATATCCCATAAATATTTGAAAATAAATATGTGGGAATATTTTTTTATCTCCAGAACCATGATTGGCTGATTTATTCAACTTGAAACATCTATCACAGTGAAGCCATCAGCTGTCTTATTCTTGGTATTAGAGTTGTGACTAGGTATTAGTGAGATCTTTGTTTTCTTTTTGTATAAGAATGATAACCAGATATTTGGTGTGGTTTTATAGACAAACTACTTGTTAAAATGTTTAACCTCAGTAGATGTCTATTTATTTTATATAATAATGGTAAAAAAATAAACAGTAATAACATATTAATTATAGCATATTATTAGAAGTAACTTCTTATACATGTATCCCCTACCATATTTATAATTAATGAAAAGGCTAATGCACATGTGCTTTACAGATTTTAAACTATAAATAAATGAATACTCTCATTCTCAAACATAAGATAAAGATTGGTCCATACTTAAATGTTTGGGTTGAAAAGATAGATGGATTAATTCTATCTTATCATAAAGACTTTATCTTGTGTTTGAGAATGAGAGCATTCATTTATGTATAGTTTAAAATCTGTAAAGCACATGTGCATTAGCCTGATCACTAATTTACAATTACAATTTATTAAGGTAGCGCTATATGAATAAATACCTTATTAATACATGAAGAGTCAATTTTAGCCCTATATAAATGCAGATATAATTTTAAATATCATTAATCACTTTCTAATATAATATAAATAGATTGATCTTTTACACGAGACACATTTTGAATAGAAATTAGGTTTATGGTGTATACCAGAAGCCTATTAGAAAAGCAAATAGTCTTAAAGCTCAAAAACAACTACCACATGATTACATGTTTTTAATCAGATATATTCAAAATTATTATTCAATACTTAACATTGACAATGAAATGTAAAGACACTCTGGTCTTATTCCAAATCTTACATGATTGATGATAACCACAAATATTAAATATTAATGACCTTTAGTTTAAACGTAAGTTTACTATCTAATGTTTCAGTAGATAAGTTAGAATTTTAAAGAATTTTTAATTATATCAGACCTTATTGGCCACAATTTTTTATAAAAATATATTATCTATATTGTTTAATATATATAGTTACATTTGTAGTTATATTCAACTTTATCATATGATATTAAATATTTAATGCAAGTGTTTCAATTATCATCTTACTTTATCAGCAAGATTAGAATTTTAAATAGTTGTTATCTACATCAAACCCTTTCATCAGATTTCTTAGATAAATAAATTATATATATATAGTATTGATTTCAGATTGTTTAAACTTTACATAAATCAAATCAAAATAGATTTCATTCTTTGATTTATAATAATGTCAATAAACTAAGCTTATAAACGATCAGAGCTAAAGAGATTGGTAATATTATTTCATTTCTTTTTATACTTTATTGATATTTGACTATTGATTAAGCAATGAGAGTTACAGTTATTTCCACTTCAATTTCATATTGTAAGCAATGATAAAATTGTAACACTTCTGCTACATAGCACCCAATAACATAGTGTGTGTGCATATATATATAAAGTTGAAAGTAAAAGTAGAAATAAACACAGACAAAAATTTTGTACATATTTTTTTATATTTCCTGGAATAAATAATCATACTAAAAGATTAAATAAATTTGAATTTAAAATAAAAGTTTATTATAAATTAAACATTTAAAAAAGCCTAATATATATTTTTATTGTGTTCTGATTTTGAAATTAAAAACAAGCATTGTTTATGTTAAAATAGAACTTATAATTGTAAACATTTCTATTATTCCAAAAAGTAGTTTTTAAATAAAAGTAAAAGATTAATAGAAAAAGGACAGTTTTTAATTAAAAAGTTTTAATTAGTGATTTTGTCACCTCAATGACTACATAAAAAGAGTTGATAAAAATATTAGTTTAGTTTGGCTAGCAATATTTTGTGAATAGTTGGCAGAATAGCAGAGTTGGTTTTCAAGAGTTAGAGATTTAAAGGACAGCAAGGGGGTGTCAAAAAGCTGCTCTATAGTTTACGATGGTGGAGTTTCAATTCACATGGAGAAAATGGTCAACTTCAAGAGTTTCATAGCTACAGATGTGTTCTAGAAAACAGCTTGCTGGCCTGAAATCTATCAAATCCTGAACATCAGGAGGATCAACCACAGTTATCTGATTATACCTTCCTCAATTGGTGACATTTACCCAGAGAGAACCTCAGATTGCTGAAGAATTCATTAAACATATGCCATGTCAGCCATATGCATAGAAGCACAGATAAACATATATACAGCTGATGGTGAGTAAAGTTATATATAATGATAATGAACATTTAAATAAGTTATTTAAGTATTTCTTTAAAATGACATTTTAAAGAACAAGTAAATAATTTTACTTAAGTAAACATTTAAAAATGAAGATTTAATTCATAGATGCTGTTATTATTATTTTTTTTTTCAAGAATATAAGTGAAAATATTTAAAATCTATATTTTTAATTTAAAGCCATTACTAATTATTTAATCAATAGTAATCCTGTCAAGATTGACTTTATTTTTTTAAAAAAAAAAAAAGAACAAGAAGTAGACTTATATTTAATAACTGACTCAAATTATTTTTTTTTAATATACATACATATATGTTAATGTTAAATACTTTCATCAAAGAATTTAATTGTGCAAATGTACATTTTAATAACTATTATTTTGACAAGTTAAAATATGTGATATAAAAGCCAGTATGCACATACATTTATACTTGCAGAAACATATATGTTAATTACATTTTATAAAAATTAATGTCATTTATTATTTTGATAAATTCAGATATGCTAGATGAATTTCATTTATATGTTAAATCAATTATTGTACCACTCATATGTGCACAGATTATATATATATGTTTTAAGTAAACCTAGCATAATCCATTATATATATATCACTAAAATGTGATAACTTTAAATTTTAATCATTTACTGTATTTTAGATGATGATTGAAATATAAATCAATTGTACTGCTCATATTGGTGCATGTCAGATAGACACTTATATGTAAATTTTAATCATTTATTTTATTATTTTATGACAATTCAAATATGTTCAGAAATTATTAAGCTACATCTGTATGCTCACTGGTTTTAAGTAAACCTATTAGAACATATATGGAAACCACTATATAGTAACTTGAATTTTGTATATTAATCACGTGGATCACAATGTGATAGTTTTTATTGTATGTTAATCAAAATCAGAAAGCTTATATGTGTACAGCCTTATTCTAGAGACCTTAACTTCATTTTTTAATATTGTTAATGAATATATATTCAATTGTTAAAATTACTCTAGTGACAATTCTAAATGGTTTTTAGATCTTATGTATTGCATCATCTCTTGATCACAATAACAGTAATAGAACTTATGTTTTCTGAGCTAGATTTGAGCATAACAGTCTTATATATTAAAGGGGATGTATTTTAGTGCAGGAGCATTCCAGTATGACATTGTCCTGGTTTTGAACAAAGAGAGTTCTCTTTAAAGCCCATGTACTACATTTATTTTAGTTTACTCTTTATTATAATTTAAGTTTATAATTGGCTAGTATATCAATGGTACTAAGGGGTCAGGACATTGATGATGATTAGCATGTTTTAATATCCCAGAATTATTGTTTTTGATTATGGATGCGCACTTAGGATGGTGTATCCAGATTACTGTTCAAATAATTGCTTCAAGCTGGCAAAGGCTAATAGTTGGCCTGGTCTACAGTAGACCCATTTCAAATCCAGTCACCAGATTGACTGTTGATTTATTTTTAGTGTTAATCATTCATGATGATGAATGAATATTGCTTATCCTTATTTATAATGCTGGTGAATTGATGATTAATGATACTGATAGTTACTATAGTGAATTGACTGGGTTGATCCCTCAGAGAGATCTCATGATCTTGCTCTCCATAATATATAACATTTCTTATATATATATTTTAATATCTTACTTCAATATCTTTTGATAACATCATACTTTTAGATCTTAAATATAATCCTTTATACTGTTTGTAAATGTACTCATCGTAATTTGAAATATCTTATGTTAACTTGATGATGATGATTTGCCAACACCCCAGGACCACTCAATTTCCCATCCCATTATAATATATATATAATTATATATTGACACTTTTTTATTTGTGTTCAAACTTATTATGTAATATTAAATGAAAAAGTGAGACATGCAATTAAATTTATGAAGAAGAAAAAAAGCTTATCTAATGATTATCTAAATGTTGACTGTTTTCTGATGGTTATATATATATGTGTGTGTGTGTGTGGATGTGTGCATATATATATATGTACATATATATATATGTGTGTGCATATATGTGTCTGTGCATATATATATGTGTGTGCATATATATATATGTGTGTGCACGCATATATATGTATGTGTGCATATATATGTGTGCATATATATATATGTATGTGTGCATATATATATATGTGTGTATGTATGTGTGCATATATATGTGTGTATATTTATGTGTGTGTGCATATATATATATATATGTGTGTGCATATATATGTGTAATCATTTCAAATATTTATTAGTGTTTAATTACACATTATTATCTGCATGTCTTCATTTTGTTAAGAGGGATATGGTAGGGTTTTGTAGCCTTCATAACAGATGATATTTATTGAATGAAGTTTGTCTATATACTATTAACATCTGCTTCTATGATATAATTTTATTATATGAAAAATAATGATGTAAGATTTTGCAAAAGTGAATTATAATATTAAAAATAAAAAGAATAGAAAATAGAAAATATGAATGATTACCCAACGTCTGAGTTAGAAAAAAGAGTGAATATATAAATGTTAATATTTGATATAAGAAGATAATATAGTAGAAGGGTAAACAATAGATTAAACATTACATTATGAAGACCTGCATTTAAAAATTTCTGACATTGATAATTATTTGCATCATGAATAAACTATTATTTCTTTGTTATTTTGCAGAGTCTCCCATACTTAGAAGAACATCCAGTCAAATATTTTCTAAAGGAATGAAAATATAATTTTGTAATATTATCATAACTTTCTGCAAAATATTTTATAAAAATTTTCTTAAAAATTATTCCTAAAAGTACAAAGTTATATATTACTTGAACATAAGGTCTCTCTCTACTTCATTATTGCTCTACTCAATACATATGTTTATGGATTTAAGCCAATAAACATTACATGATCACCATTTCTTATGCTTGCTCTTAACTGTTATTAAAACAGGCAAAACTCTCTATATGTATTGCCACTCAGTGCAAGCCAGAGTAATCAATGGATGCCAGAAGGCTTGTGCATAAAATCCCCAATTTAGTGCCTACTCATAAGCTGATGAGCTTGGATTGAAAATATTATATTGTTTTCAATTTAAGTCTCATAGTTTTGTAGTTAAGTCAAGATAGAAGATGGCTGCTGGAGGGTTGCATTAGACCCTAAGATCTAGATGCAGTGGTCTCAGATCAAAATCTCCTCACTGATGAAGGCCACAATCCAGAAACTAGTCTGGGAAGTCTCATAGTTTTGTAGTTAAGTAGAGATAGAAGATGGCTGCTGGAGGGTTGCATTATACCCTAACATCTAGGTACATTGCTCTCAGATCAAAAGCTCCTCACTGATGAAGGCCACAAGCCAGAAACTAGTCTGGGAATATTGGATGAGTAGGCACTAGATGGTGATTTTGTGCATAAGCCTTCTGGCATCCATTGATTACTCTGGCATGCACTGAGTGGCAATACCTATAGAGAGTTTTGCATGTTTATGGATGTGCATCTTCACAGCTTAAGAAAAGAGAAAAATAGAACCAATCAACAAAGCTTGGTTAAATGAATGTTAGGAGTAATAAGAAGGATCAAATGTGAAATACTTAAGAGTACAACAAACAGGTTTCATTGATATCACTGATAGAGTTAAGGAGCTGAATGGATTTGGACTAGACATATTTCTAGATGTGATGATAATAAGTGGATAGATGAACTCCTAAACTAAATCACAAGAATTTGTAAAAGACCTAGAAAAGATCACATATGGGATGGATAGATGAATTGAGAAAATATGGCAGTTTTATGCAAAAAAGAAAAACTATAGATTGGCAAAAGTGAATTAAACTCGGGGAGATCTTTTCATTCTGCAGTGGATAATGTTTTAAAAATTATAATGATAAATAAAAATAATTTATTTGAGTTACATTTTATTTATATGTGGATGTGGATTCTCTTTCATTTTAAATTTGTTACTACACTATATTTTTATAATCACATTATTTTGATTGCATATGAGTTTCTTTTTGTTGTGGGTGTTGATTTCATAAAGCAAATAATTTAATTTAATTATTTTATATTATAAGCATGTATAATATGTCATGCATTAATATTATACAACTTTTATTATTACCTACTTAAAGTTTTGAATCAAATATCTGTAGATAGAGGAATTGAACTGTATAATTATGCTTCAAGATTTACATTAGTGATAAGAATAATATATGAGTATTGAAGCCTTATTATGTAAAGTCTAAAACATTTAACTTAATATTACATCTGCATGAGTATCTTAATTATGCAAAGAGAGATATTTTTTCTCTCTTAACAATACACAGATTTTGTTCGATCTGAGATATGCAAACACGCTCTTCTTAATTATTGTTATATATATATATATATATATACACACACACACACCTGGGTCTCATTTTATGCAGTAGATAGGTTCCTCAGAAAATGTGCACAAAAGAAATCACACAAAAATAGACTTACCTTACCTTGAAAAATGGGGGATACGTACTGTAATTTTCCAAAAATTGCATAAAAGCAAAACAACAATGTATAATTACTTTAAAATTTGCATAAAAAAATAAGAAAGTAAAATATGACTAATAAAAAATTTCATATTTGAAAAAAATTGATACAAGACAAACTTTTTTTACTTTTTTTATTAACTACAGTATTTAATTTTATTCAAAACAATATATTTTTATGCGTAATTTACATTTTTTTCATACATGTACGGTATTTTAATTATTATCGCTATTTGATACATCAGATTCATCATGATGTGATGTGAGGTACTGTAACTTCTCCTTAAATGAAGTCAAGAAGAAATACAACTAAAATGTTTTCCAATCACTGTTGATCCTTCCCATTTCGCTAAGTGATCTAAAATTGATATTTTTGTTTCCAAAGAAATTCATTTTCTTGGGTGTTTTTTCCTCTCCATTAGAATAAACTAAAAGTTTAAAATAAAAATAAGAACTTAGACTTAATGATAATAAAAAGACATTGACTCACCACTGTTGAGTAAAATGTAATTAAAACTAACAAAAATTAAATTCTTATTTCTGTCTTTAATTTTTTAATTTTCAATTCCGTTTAAAAATCAAATTTTATCGCTTCAAATCACATTAATTTAAGATCACATTACATAATTGTTAAATTGTTAATTACAATTAAAAATCAGATTTTAATTGTCAAATTTAATTGTGTCCACCACTGTTACTCTTCTTTTAAAAATAAACTTGTGGACACTAAATGATTAATTGATTACGTACTCTTTTTATAAAAGCAAAAATAGAACGTGATTTAAAATGCAAAAACAACAACATATACATAGTAATTTTCATCTATAATGTTTAAACAGATTTACATTATAGTCTTGTAAAATTTATTACTTGTGTCCACTAAATGATTAATTGATTACGTACTCTTTTTTTAAAAAGCAAAAATAGAATGTGATTTAAAATGCAAAAATAACAACATACATAGTGTAGGCATCTATAACGTTTGAACAGATTTACATTATAATCTTGTAAAATTTAATGTGTGTATATAAAATGGGGAAATTCTGATTTTAAGTGAATTCTGAACTTCTTTATTGCATAAAATCTATTGCAGTACTATTATAAAGTGCTTAAAATATTGAAATTATTAGATGGAAGTCGAACTCTGATAATGCACTATTACTTTAAATATGACCTGTGCATGCAAAATTTATAATATTTAAAGTAATAGCGCATTATCAGAACTCCATTTCTAATCTAATAATTTTTATCGCATAAAAGAAAAGTGCATACAAAGATATTAAGAAGAAACATGAATCGCATAACTTTAAAATCGCATTAAATAAATCCACATAAAATGAGACCCGGGTGTATATATACACACACATTAGGGGCAAGGCCAAAATCATGACAAAGGTATGTTTGTATATGACTAATAATAAATCATGATGTTTAAGCTGTCGATTTAGTTATAACAAGTTTTTCATAAGAAATTGTGATATTTGATAGCAAATTGTATTTGTATCTGACAATCATTGTGATTCTCTAAAGTTAGGATTAAAGTAGTTGTGAAAATAATTTCTTGATTGTAATTAAAATAAATAAAGAAATATGTACTTTATTATATAAAGGTAATAAATGTAAGGAAAGCAAATTTCAAGTATTTATTTTTATTTTCATTTCAGCTATATTAGCAATGAATATATCTCTCAGATATACATAATTGCTAATATAAATATATCAATTTATTAAGCGCTAACAGGTGATATAATAATAATAATGTGAAAGGATGAAACCTTAGACAGAAGCGCCTTAATGCTTAAGACTGGCTTATTTATATATATAAATTTAAGTAGAGAGGAAGATGGGAACCATCTTTTTCTCATTAAATCTCTGCCTTGTATCTTGACTTGAGAGTTTCCTATGCAGTCATTATTACATCTGATTGGCTATCATATAAGCATTTTTAAGGTGCTTCTGTCAAAGGTTTCAGCCTTTCATGTTATTATTATTATATCATCTGCTAGCACTTAATAAATTAATATATTTACATTCGTTACTATCAATTCATTGAATTTGAAAATCACTTTGTAGTAAATCATATGATTTCATATTGTTTATTTATATATAATATTTAGTGAATTAAATGTGAAGGTGTTTAAAGCTTCACGTTTTCATTTCAAAATGCTTAAGACTGGCTTATTTATATATATATTTTAGTAGAGAGGAAGGTGGGAACCATCTTTTTCTCATTAAAACTCTGCCTTGGGTTTTGACTTGAGAGTTTCCTATGCAGTCATTATTACGTCTGATTGGCTGTTGTATAAACATTTTTAAGGTGCTTCTGTCAAAGGTTTCAGCCTTTCACATTATTAGTATAATTGCTAATACTATTTTTTTGACTGCTACCTTTATATTTTTCCATTTTTTTATTTAATAATTTATAGATTGTAATTGAAAATAAATTTAAAAAAAACTACATTTTATTATTTGTGCATTTCTTCATATATTATTAATTCTAAATATTTAATTCTCTTTGTTAATTAATGTAATTCTTACAATCTCATTGAAATCAAGTATTAGGAAAAGAGAAAAGTTGAAATTCAAGATTATTATAATCCACTAATATATAAGGTATATGAGCACAGACTTTCACATGACACACCACTCTATATAATAACACTGATACACTTAAACACATATATGTTGAAAAGATAAACAATCACCAACAAACGTATTTCATGCTAAACCAGCAATCATCAGTTGGTCCAGATTATCACCTCCCACGCATATATACTATAAGTGCTCAGATATATATTTAAGATAGACAATCCTCTTACTTTAATGGACAGGCTTCAATATACTCCACCCTCCAACTCTTCAACCATCCACTCAATTGAAAATCTGATGATGAAATGCTCAAAGGCCACCCTGAGGCTGAGATTCTCGTCACACTCATGTTGACCTAAGGTCAATCTGAACCCCACATGTACAGGACATAATCCAATTGAATGGATGGTTGAAGAGTTGGAGGGTGGAGTAGATTGAAGCCTGTCCATTAAAGTATGAGGATTGTCTATCTTAATATATATATATATATCTGAACACTTATAGTATATATGTGTAGAGATGATAATCTGGACCAACTGATGATTGCTGGTTTAGCATGAAATACGTATATTGGTGATTGTGTATCTTATCAACATATATGTGTTTAAGTGTATCGCTGTTATTAGATAGAGTGGAGAGTGGTGGGTCATGTGAAAGTATGTGCTCATATACCCTATATATTACATATATATAGACACAGGTATATAATAAGCCTGTGCTTCAGTTATTATAATACACTAAGTTTTCGTCAGACTACTGCAAAACCACAGCGCATGTGTATCAGTAGTATAAGATAGTGTGGTTAGTGAAGGGGCTTGAAAGTCTGAGTTCAAATACCCTATATTTATAGTGCTATGATTCTGGTTGTGGTCTGCTGAAATTATGTTTAGTGCTTATAAAAGTCTTGAATTTCAACTTTTACCTTTTCCTAATATTCGATTAATACGAGTTTATAAGAATCACATATTACTGGCTAACGTATTTCTTAAATACGCACACCCTCCACTAAAACTTTTTTTTAACACAACCTCCAAAGTAATATTAAGCATTAGTTAGATCAAGAAGCGGAAGTTTACTATTTAATATAACTGTTTGTAAAAGCCTGTAAATATTTTATTCATTTTATTTAAAAAATAAATATTAAAATATTTCAAATAATTAATTTTAATAATATAAAATTTATTATTATTTTAGATAGTTGAAACCAGTTGTTTACTTTCTGGTTTGATAAAATTATATTAAAGTTTGTTTTTAAAATGCATTTTTAGTAATATAAGCATTTTTAATAAATAGATAATTATTGAGCAAGTGAAAATGTAAAAGTTAAAATAAATAAGTAGTGTTACTTTATACACACACATACACACACACTCTCTCTCTATTTAATAATTGAAGAATGTTGTTTGTTCTTTTGTAACTAATATTAGTATGTTGAATATTATTTGTCTCCTATAGCAAAATCGATTTAAAATTTCAATTTTACTTTTTTATTTTCAATTATAATTTTATTATGATATATTATCTTTTCTTTAAATTTTTAATATCGTAGGTATTGATTTAATATGTTTTTTTTTTTTTTTGTGATATTTATGCTATGCTATTTAAGATATCTCATAACTGAGAGAAATGTAAAAGTATAGCTAAATATATGGGAAACAATGATATCAACTTGAAATACCTTACTATAGAAAGAACTCTTACATTGTAGGTATGTAATTAAAACCAGCATTTTTTTATTGATTAAAAATAAACACTTCAAAATAATTGTACTTATATGTTGGGCTATTTTCTTAATCTAATATTAAATATTGAACGACATCAGAAATTTTTTTAAGCATTTTTTAAATTTTCCAATTACATTCAACTGTTAACAATAACACAAGGATTAGTATATATATACAACATTTTTAATATTATTATTCTCCTCTCTTCCTTAAAAGCTGCTGATCTGACCAGTGCTATAGGAATCAAACCTGGTCTTATATAATTTTAAGGTAACATTCTAACCAATTGAGCCATCCTGAGGAAGGCAACAAGTCACTAGTAATTTCATATACTTATCCCCTGATTTCATTATTTTTTTAAGAGTAAAATTAATTAATGATGTTTAGACATTATGCACTGTCATACTAGGTTGGCTAACTTTGCTCTTAGAAAAAGTGGAGAAATCAGGAGAAACCTCATTGATAAATATATGAAATTTCTATTGACTGTTACCTTTGGCAGAATGACTCAGATGGTTAGAATATTACCATAAAATTCTATAATAGTTAAATGTAATTGGAAAACTTAAATAAAGCTTAAAAAATTTTGTAAAGACATTCAATATTTAATATTAGGTGATGAAAATAGACCAACACCAACATATAAGTACAATTAAAATGCCATCATCTTAAACCTTTCAGACAAATACTTCGAAGTAATTTTTATTTTATTGTTTTTTCACCATACATTGAATTCTAAATATGTAATAATTCATAGTTTATGTTCTGCCATTAGATGCTAACTACTTAACATCTGCAAAAATTAAATAATAAACTATCGAATTATTATATTTTTTTTTTTTTACTTTTTGCATCATTTAATATAGCATAAGAATTAAAAACAAATATCTATTTTAAAAAGATAATCTCATTACTAACATTATTAATAAAATTTCTTACATATGTATAGAACAGATTAAATTTAAACATGAAATATTAATCACTATTCAATTAAAAATAAAAACCATTAATTAAAATATTTATTTATTTAACAATTTTTATTTTATTATTTATTCACAATAAAAATATTTTTTTTTTTTACTATTATCTATCAATCTTTTGTAGATGAAGATCTCTCCATTTTAATATAGTTTCTCTAATGATAGCTCCTCTTTATAACATTAGAAAATATCCTTATCTTATTCAACCATCTCACAAAATGTCTTATCTTGGATCTTTTACAATATTTGGAATCCATTTTAACCTTTTTAGCTGATTATTTTATTGGCCGAGTGAGATAAAAGTCTAAACTTTTAATTGATCAATTCACAAACTCAAGCGTCAAAATATATTCCTCTTTTAATATTATATTCACTTTAGTTTCGTTAGTAAAAAGTATATTAATAATTTGTCAGATTATGAAAGTGAATGAAAGTTTTTTCAAAAATAATTTTTAATTTATAATTATAAAAATATTCGATAGCGGCAAATCTAAAACGAATGTTACCCACCAACCAAAAAGTTTTGCTGACGTCAGTGATTTCTTTCCCAATTTTACGTTGTGGATAAGTAAATAATTTTTGCTAAAGTCTTAACTATTTTTCTAAAATAATTTTATTTTTAGCATATTTTATCAAAATAATTTATAATTTGTCAAAAAATACTTTTAAAATAGTCTAAAACATTTGTTTATCATTTTCAAAATGAAACAAAGAAATCGAGTTATTGACAACCATTTTCTTTGTTGTCGAAATTTAATAGCCAATCAGTTTCAAGAAAGGACAGCCTTTTTCCTTTGATAGACCTTCAATGTCAGTTTTATTGATTTTTTACTTGTAAAATAATTCAAGAGAGGGCAGCATCTTACAGAACTTTTTTTAACCTTTAAAAATAACGCAAAATCTTAATAGTAGTATTAAAAATGCCCAATTTAGAATGACTGGAAGCCGATGTCAAACTGTCATGTTTTTAGTCATAACTAGCAAAAAGGCGGTTAAGACTTTAATTATCTACCTATTATCATCTTTTTCTTATAGTTCTTGAAATTTTTCTTCATTGAAAGTAATCTACAGTTAGTTGTTCATAGCCAAATAAAAAGTGGTTCATTGAATGGCATATTAATAAATTTCTTTAAGTCATTTATTAGATTAGAGATTATTCCATAATGAATATTTCTGTAGTGTAATTGTCACTATACCATTCTTACACAAGGTGGGGACTGGTTACTATTCACATTTAACATATATGGTGACTGGAAGTGTCGCAAAATGAATGAAAGAAAATAATATAGTGGAAGAAATGCAAGAAGGTTTGTGATCAGATAGGCATATAGGAGATAAATTATTTGCAGTTACATAACTTATAGATATGAGTCGAAATACAGGTAGACAGTTATATATGGTTTTTATAGATAGGGAGAAGATACATCATAGAATAAATAGAAATAGATTATAAGTAAGTATAGTAAATTTGGAAATGGATGGAGTTTTAGTAGATCTTATTAAGAGATTGTATGAAAATAATTACTTTACATATCAATTATGGGGTATAGAATCAGTTAAAATTAAAAATGGGGTGGGACTAAAGTAAGGATGCTTTGCTTTTGTTGTATTTGAGTGAAATGGAGAGAGCAATATAAAGACTGGGAAGAGGGGTAGAGGTGCCATTAACAGATGGCAAGGGGAGTATATACATTATCGGATCTTTTATTTGTGAATGATGTCTTCTTGTGCACAGAGAGTAGGGAAGATATGGAAGTTATAGTGAGAACATGTGCAAGGGTGGGTAAAGAGATGGGGATTAAATTTAGTGAAGAAAAATTAAAAGTAATGATAATTCATATTGGGGAAAGAGAAGACAAAGAATTTTTTGGAGGGATATAAAGTTAGATATGATGAATAGGTATAACTATTTGGGAATCATCTTAAGTAATCAGACAAATTACTTCGATGAATGGCAGAAAAATTTAATAAATGGAGCAAAGAAAATATAGGAACTGATAAAGAAATTAACGGTGTGTTCCTAAAATAAGTACGATGTAGCTAGAATTGTATAGAAGGGAGTGGCACAACTATGGTTACCATATGGTAATGATGCATTGTGTAAGTAAGGGGAATATTAGATTATTTAGAAAAAATATCACATGAAGTAAGAAGACATGCATTAGTTGCAGATATGTGGAAGACAAAAGATGCAATTCAAGGAGAAATGGGATGGTCAAGTTTTTATATGAGAGATGCAAAAAGCAAAATAAAAATGTTCAGTATATTGCAGTTTGTAGATAATAAGAAAATAGCTAAAATAGTATTTAATTAGGTTATGAGTAAAGGGAAGACAATAAGGTGGTGAGAAAGGTGGTATGGTATGCAGAAGATTTGGATAAAGAATTTATGTCAGTATACTTATATAAAAGGTAAGATGATTGTATTGGGAGAATTGTTGAGTGTAATAGTTGCAAAGAATGGGATAGAAGAATAGATGCATTAATAAAGAATGGGGAGTTGGGGAGATGGAGAACTAGTATGGAGAGTAAAAAGAGTTTAAATATATATAAAAGTAAACATTATATTAGGTCGAGTTAATTTATGATAATTGCAAGGAAAGTAACTAACTGTTTAAGGTTTGAACAGGATCTTTAGCAATAAGGGAATATACATTTAAATGGAAAAATATGGGTGTTTTAATCTGCAGGTTGTGTGTGAGGAAGACATAGAAAATATTAGGCATCTGTTAATTCAGTGTAAATGCTTGCAAGTAGAAAAGGCACAAATAATGGAAGTTGTGGGAAAATAAATATAAACAAAGTGAGTATATAGAAGATGTTTTTATGTTTTTTATGCTGGGTTTGGAAAAAGATAAGGGGGATTTAGATATAAAAGCCATGGTGTTGACAAAGATTATGTTGCAGAAATGTGATTGAGCAGAATATAGAAAAATATGGGAAAAACTTAGGGCAGGGAATGGAGAGGAAAGGTAAAGTTGCTAACAGATTTCTCTGGGTATGGTAGCTGAGAAATTCCTGACTCTGAAAAAGAAGTCACAGTGTATTTATCTCATCAATACCTTGTGAAGGGATATAATCATAAACATATATTCAAAGACATGTGAAAATTAGCTATAGAAATATTATTCATTATTAAAATTATCTCTAGTCTAATTAATAACTAATAAAAATTATTAATATACTTTAGGCAGCAATTTATTAAACTGTAGTAAGTTGCTCTCTCTTTCTCTTTCTCTCTCTCTCTCTCTCTCTCTCTCTCTCTCTATATATATATATATATATATATATATATATATATATATATATATATATATATATATATATATATATATATATATACTGTAACCCCTCACATGGGGGCGCGAATTCTATGAATCATAGAATAAAATATTTATTTAACTTTACCTAAATCTATTCATGAGGCTCTTAATTAAAGCTTTCACCTAAAACTAACTCAGTTGAGGGATACAGAGGTGTATAAGGTGTACAATGTACATTAGATGTGGGAGAAAATATTATAACTAATAGGAATAAACATATATCAAGTTCTATGCTAAACAAAAATTAAATTGGTAAAATCCTACCAGCTAAAATTAATTAATAATACTCTATATTTTACCTCTTCCCATCATCCATATGCACTGAACAACCTCTACTATATTATACAATTAACTAATAACTAAAATAAAATAAATAATATTTCAGAAATTGTAATGTATAATTCACTAGATCTAAACTCAAACTAAACCTATCACTACTAAATTTTAACTATGCACTAATCTAATCTGTCTAAATGAATTTATTATCTAATCTAAATTAAAATTGAAGATCTCAGGGAATTAAGTTATGGTATGGCTTGATCTAACATTTCTATACCTCAAATTATTATTTAACACTATAAAAATAATATTATAAACCAAACATAACCCTAATTAGATACTTGCAGTTAGATAATGAAAGAAATCGGGCACATTTTGATTTCAATTCATCATCTAAACAAAAATTAAATAACAAACCCTTTTAAAAATGATCAGTAGGTAATTGGCATCTCATATAGTGTTTGAATCAAGGAAATCAACATCATCATATCTAGAGATTTATTATAATTAAATAAAATACAATTATGTTACATTAAATAAAATAAATGTATAAGCATGTGTGGAAGTGTGAAACACGAATGAATGCTATAGAAGAAACTCCAAATACAAATTTAGATAACAAAATATTAATTAATCAAATAGAAGATAGTTAAATCAACATTTACTTTTCTTTTATTGGTATGAACACAAATTCCAAAGGGATTTAATATCATTGAGTACAGGTTATACAAGAAGATATAATACAACATGATTCGTTAACCTTTTACATCTACTATATTTCATTCATCAGAACATTTTGACAGATTGGTAAACATTTTATTTGAAACATTAAATGAACTAAATAAGTCCCTATCATTTGCTATAAAGAAATGGCTTTTAGCTATCAGTGATTTCTGATAGACTTATACAAAAATAAAATATGACCTTACACTTTTAGTAACTAATTACTAAATTATCTTATACTCAGCATTTTGCTGGATAACATTCATTTACCAATGACAACAACATAGATTAATATTCTAATTACTAAATAAATTAAGATTTTGCATTGTTACTTTAAAAGTATCTTAAATAAAATTAAAATAAGGGGATTTAAACTAGGAATAATATTGGACTATGTTACCAAAGAAAATAAATACTTCTATTAATTAAATGTATTTTTCTTTGTAATTTTGAAGTAAAGTATTCTATTGAATAACTAGGTTCTGCTTTGCCAAAATAAAGTAAATCATTGTATTCATTAACTATATCCTATCTTTGCTTGATTATTTATGCAAATTATGATTAAATGATAAAAATCAATGAGATGAAGCTTAAATGATTACTACAAATGTTTTAGCATGATAAGTAAAGTTCTACATTAATAATGGATTTTTTTATATCTCAAAATTAACAATTTGTGCATGAATCTGTATTATGTTGTGTGTCAAAGAAAATAAATAAATAATGTTAATTAATCTAATCGGTTTGCTTATGATATTTCAATATAATCATAATACAGATGAAAGCGAAGATCAATCAATCTTTATTTATTAACTACAATACAGCTGTTTTATAAGACACTATACTTTCCTTTTATTCTTTTTTATCCATAAACTATCAAACACTAGGCTATAGCATAAGCTGGAAAACATCCAATACACACATGGGATAAAAGATTTCTATACTTCAAATCAGGCAAATACAACAATAACTTCCAAGTCTATCTTTAAGACTAAATAACTGGTGGAATAACTCATCACCAAATGAAAATTAGGGAGATAACATCTCTAGCTTCACACACATTTAATTCAATATATCAAATATAAAAGGAGGACTCAATCCACTCCTATCAAAATACTCCAATACATGGATAAGAAAAGGAATATTCAATTCCATACATTACACTACACTGCACTGGGCAAACTACCCATATTAAATATTCAACTAACAAATACACTGACTAAATCCCATAAAATATTATAAACATTGTGAACTTTATAGCATATAGCCACAAAAATACTTTTCATTCAGTCATAACAAAGAAATAATAATTCTCTCTTAAATAACTTTCTAATTCTTCAAAATGATTGATCATCTTTTCCCTCTGAATCCGATTGATTTAAAATCATTTTTACTTGCAATTACATATAATTATAAATAAGTTTGATAATAGACACACACACATATAAGCATATGATATACAGACCATTTAAAATCACAGTAAGCAAAGAATTACTGTTAAAATATTAATTATTACTGCTAGAATTAATAAAGAATAAATATCTCATATCTGATAATATTTAGGACTTGGTAATGTTCAAAGAACAGTTGGAGAATAAAATACTAATTACTATGGACAAAGCAAGACAAATAATTTTTTTATAATATAATGCATTGATATTGGCATGAATCTGTATTAAAATTGAAACTAAATAAATAATAAAATTGTATGATATAGATGAAATAATTATTGAAAATAATAGTTTTCTAATTTATAAAATATATATATATACGGTAAGATTTAATATACTGTAATGAACTTTTTATATTATTATATGCATGGATTATTAACACATGCATGACCAAACTTCATATTAAAATAATAATAATAATAATACAAAATTACCAGCATAATGTATTCTTTCACTATGCTATTTGAGACGTTCTCAATGAACAAATATGACAATACATATAATAATAGATACAATAATAAAACATTATGCTATCTAATATGCTATTAAATAATAATAAAAAAGTTATCTTCTTTTTTCTTCCTTCCAAACGAAATGAAAAGTTCATAAATAGTTTTTACATGACTTTCCTTGTCATGTCTCCAAATAAATAATAAGGATACTAAATGATAAACACACAAGGATAAATATTGATACAACAAACAACACATTTCCTGCAGGAGAAACAAAACAATATTTTGTTGAATCCATAAGAGCATATTCAATGTTTTTAGTTATCAACTAATGAATTGCTGTCGACATTATATGGAATTTCATTAATTAAGCAATGAATATTCCACAACGCAAGTAAAATTTAAGTTTGTACTTCATTCCTGGGATATATTTAAAATTTGATTTCACAATTGTAAAGCCATTCAGGAATACACATAGTCATTCAATTAATAATATTTGTTTAGATAAACTCATTGGTAATATTAATACAGCAATGTCACATAACTTTATCCATTTATAATTTCATTCCTCCTATTAGTCTAGAAGAACAAATAATTATTAAAGTACATTTAATGACATATTTAATCTTGCATATTTTCTTTTCCAAAGGTAAAAATAGAAATAATTACACTGCTGTTCTAATACATATGACAATAAAATTACATAATTTTTGTGTATATTTTGAATTATCTCTTATATTTAGCATGAAATTTGTTTATTAAAGTTCTGAAAATGTTTAATAACAGTTCACATCTTTCCCACATATAAATGAAGCACGTTGCAGTTATTCCCTTCATAGTATGATTAAAGCTTAAAAAATTAATTGTTATAAAATAAACATTCTTTTATCCTTTCCTGTTAGTTTTAAATTTAAATAAAACGATTTTACAGTCCTATCAAGCATTCCCATTTCTTAAATAATAATAATAATTTATCTTGAATAATAGAATATAACACTTACATGTACTTTAGCATAACGTTGGGACAATTTAAATGATCAGCTGGGAGCAAAATTGACATATCTTTCAGTGGTTTTTAAGTACACATTTCGCAAACAAATAATATATTTAAATTTTCAACTTGAACTCTGGAAGAGGAAAAATAATTTCACTATTAAACTTTGTCAAATAAACTTAGTTATAGCTGTCCTTGGTTAGCTATAATTGCCCTCGTAAAAGTTTTAATAATTGACTGACCTCTTCAAAAGTAATAATAATTGACTCTGCCCTCTTAAAAGTAATAAGTATTCCTTTTTATAATTTTTTTTAATAATCATTACATCACCTTGTTCCCTTCCAATTGTTTACGATAACATTACATCACCAGAAAAAGATTGTCAATCGCTCCTCCCACTTGCCAACTTACTTAATTATGCAAAAACTTGAGACAGTAAAAAAAAAAATAGAGATGAAAAAAAAATTATTTCATCTTTTAAATAAATGAAAAAAAAATATTGAACTAATAATTAAATATTTCTAAAGCAGTAGAATAAAATTGATGATAATTGTTTTAATAAATAAAATATTTTACAGTATTTGTCATTATATAATCCACCAGTCCATAATCCATTGATTTATTTAAAATGTAATTAAGTTAGTTTTTTTTAATACTGTTATTGATATAATTAAATATTTGAATGTAATGTGGGATACTTAATGACTTAATGAAACATGTAAATGAAAAATGAAGTTGGATAATGCATGAATATTCAGTAGTAATATGCTATAGGTATTACACTATACTGACTGAAATGACAATGTGAATGATGATGAGTGAAACATATTTTACTGTTTATGCTATAAATTTAAAATGTACAAAACAAATGGACTAAAAATCATTCTAACAAAACTGAATACTGCTTTATAAACAAATAAAACAAGTAAGTATCAACTCAGACTGTGCTGATTATGCATATAACAAACTACTCCCTATTCTATCACTGATTATACCCCAAAACAAGATACTAAACATTTAAGAAATCTGTCAACTATATCTACACTTACTATTGATTACAGTTTTAAGTCAAAATAAAAAAAATTTAAAAATTTCACGTTATTTCTTTTTTTTTAAAGAGGATTATATCAGATATTACTGATATACTACCACACTACTACAATGGCTATTTCTGGTGCCAAACCAGAAGGTCACGATATATATATATATATATACTGAACAATGATAAAGATATGCGTAAGAGATTGTGATCTAGGCTCAACTGAAAAGTGCTGGTTTAGCATGAAATATGTATCTTGGACATCATAGATCTCTTTCACATGTCTTTGGTCATAAGTTTATTACAACTCTCCACAAGTTGCTAGAGCTAGATAGAAACCAGTCCCTAACTTCTGTGAGAGTTGTGTAGTGAAAATTACATTGCAGAAATATTATTAAATTGCAGTTTTGATTTGAGATAATTCTGTATAAATAATTATATAAAAGTAAAAAAATTAGCAATAGATGGGGGCATATGTAGACAGATATATAAATAATTTTAGACTAGTCAACCTGATATTAATAAGATTTTTTTAATTTAATAAATATTTGCATCATATTTTATATTTTATCAATAAATAAAGATGTATTTGCTAAATAAATTTTTCGTTCAAATCAAAATTCTATGATTAAGATATATATTAAAGTAATCACGTTATTTATTAAATAATCAATTTGTTATTATTATATATTCAAAGTGATAGCTCGACTCTTAATTAAATGTATAATACATTTTGTCTTACATTTTAATTAAGTAAGTAAAAATTTATTATGGATAAAACTTTTTTTTTCCGATTTAATGACATAAAAATTTCATCCGTCAATATTTTTACTCATTCGTAAATTTTAAAAAGAAATTAAATGCTTAAAGCTTCATATTTTGATAAGGACTTTAAATTTTTTTTAAAGAAACAATAGAACTGGGAGGGGATACATAAGACCTAAAAATATTGATAATAAAAAAATCAGATAGAAAATAAAATAGAAAAGGTAGTGTATATATGCGTGAGTCGAAAAAATGTATATGTTTAATTGTTGAGAATAGTTGATTGATAATCAAATATATATATAACATAATTTTTTCTACCTATATGAGGATTTATATATGTATGATTTCATATAACATAATATATATATTCATATAATGTTAATATAACAATAAAAAGATACACTTATCTAACCATCATCCATATGCCTGATATATATTAATTTAGCTATATATATTTTCTCCCTAAGTTGCACTAATAGGCAGAAAAAGTAAAAAATTAAAATTGTATATATATATATGTTTATAAATGAACATTTACTTAATTGCTATCATTAAAATTAAATTTCTGAACATCATTCCATTAGAATCACGCAATTTAATGGAAAACTAACTTCTATTTATTATTTATAAATTACATAGTTTTGCTTTAATTCAGTGTAGCAAATAATTTCATCATTTAGATAATGCTCTCTTTTTTTATACTTTTGTTTCTAATTCAATGAGCTTTTTAAATCATTAATTTGACTTTATGTGTATGTGTGTCTATGATTGTGTATTTATTTTCAAATCTCTACTTTATAAATGCTTTAATTTTTTTTTTTTTAAAAAAAACTTTTCAATAATCATTTTTAAAATAAATTCATAAATAATTATTATACCTTTTTAAATCTTAGATATAAATTTTAAATTTATTAAAGATCAAATATAACTATAGTTCTCTGAAAATGCATAACGATTTTCTCCTTTATTAGTATTAATCACTTTTTACATTTATGGGCAAATTTATGTTTCTAGTAAATATATTATTTTTCCATTTTAAATATATGGGTATGGACATTGCTACAAATATTTTAACATTCCGATTATGCATTTCATTCCAATTAGATCTCTTCTGTTAATCTAAGGTTTATATTTAAATGAGTCTAAATGAAGAGAAATGTTTAGATGTAAATTCATAATACAAGCCACTAGTATAGGGTCAATGCTTACAACCAGATGGATAAAGTAGAACATTAATTTTGGTTTATTTATGTCAATAGAAAAGACTCTTGCTACAAAATATCCAAGAAATGGAATGCGTAATCATTTCATTTGCATAAATTTGCATCACTCCGAGTCAATTTATTATAGTTTGTAATACGGCTATGATTATGAGGGTTTGAACCTTGAAAGTGCTTAGCCATTTAA
Source organism: Epiperipatus broadwayi (assembly GCA_028023455.1). Classification (NCBI taxonomy): domain Eukaryota; kingdom Metazoa; phylum Onychophora; class Udeonychophora; order Euonychophora; family Peripatidae; genus Epiperipatus; species Epiperipatus broadwayi. Next base: position 1,563,992 of record JAQFVV010006370.1, on the reverse strand, counting down.
TGGAATAGATATTAAAATAAAAAATAATAATATATATTTTCTTTATTTGTTTTTAGCTTTGTATGCTTGTGCGTGTTAGCGCATTTTATATATTTTGATTCATAATTAGCCACAAAGTATAAACTGTTTGCTTATTTCAATACCTGGTAAAATGAAAATACACACAGAAAAGGTACTTTTTAATAATACTTAGCTTTATTACTGCCTAGCATGCTTTCAGTATAATTTTATTATATCACATTCATGGTATATAGTGGTGTGATTAAATGGTTCTGTATATCAATGTTTAATTAACTGTTCACGTATTCAAACAGGCACTCAGTGCAAGCCAGAGTAATCAATGGATTCCAGAAGGCTTTTGCATAAAATCCCCATCTAGTATCTACTCATCCAATATCCCCAGACTAGTTTCTAGCTTGTGGACTTCATCAGTGAGGAGCCTTGGATCTGAGAGCACTGCACTTAGATCTTAGGATCCTAAGATCTATGCCACAAGCCAGAAACTAGTTTGGGGATATTGGATGAGTAGACCCTAGATGGGTATTTTATGCACAAGCCTTCTGGAATCCATTGATTACTCTGACTTGCACTGAGTGGCAAATACTGTATGGAGAGTTTGGCCTGTTTGAATAACAGTTATAAGCAAGCATAAGAAATGGTGATCATGTGCTTTTCACGTTGTAACGAGCACAGACGTTCGTTACATTGTTTTTTTTTTATATATATTATTAAACAAGTTAAAATAAAACAGTTCGCATTTAAAAACTTTCTTTAAAAATTGAAATTAAAATATCGTCTTAAACTCTTATATATTAAGTCGCACAGATAATGAAAAATTATTAAAATAAAATTTTTATTAAAGAAAAAGGTATTTTTAAAACTAAATTTTAAAAAAAGATTTGGAGATAAAATTATATCTTTAAATTTGTCTTGAAATATATTTTTGATTTGGAAAACAGGGTAATTAATTAGAAATGGAAATGATTGTTAATTAGTTAAATGTAAACCAGCCTTCGGCATTTAAATGTAAAAACACCAGTCAGATAAGAAAACAATAAAAACTGTTAGCAAATAAGAAGAAATCCCTATGGAATCGGACCGCAGCGAAAGGACCATCGCATCGGTGACGTAATGTAAATTCAATCCTTCACATTAATATAAAAGGAAAATTTGGAAATTATTAATCAGTGACTAGTGACTGGAAATTGATTGATTATTGACGATGTAACAGCTAGGTGTTAGCGCTGGGGGGATTGAAAAAGACGCACAGCTTCAATCCCTTCAGTTCTGCTAAGAAAGAGAAAAAAAAATGGGCCATCGTTTATACAATGAGGACCAACTACACGAAAAACAAAATCTCCAAAGGATAAATAAATAAATCAACCGGATACTAATCTTCGGACGACGTGGGAATTCACGTTTAAACGGCCAGGAATATAATAGGATGAACTATTTCAACAACCGTAAGAACTTTAAAATTTATGAACAGTAAATTAAAAACTTTTCATATTTAAAATGATTTTAATATTATTCTATCTGACCAACAATATTTATTAATTGGTTATAATTTTATTTAATGTATTTAATTTGTAAAATCATTTCCATTTATTTATTTATTTATTTAATTTTGTTCTTTAAGTTGTTATGATTTCTGTTTTCCGTTAAATAAATTATAAAAAAAAAATGTTAAACTTAAGTCGGGCGTGAATGGCTGTATCGATTTGTAAAGTTATATTAAGGGAGGGTAATCTTGGGTTGTTCATTTCGTAGTTGAATTGGTTCAATGGATTGGATATATTTATGTAATTAGTAGGTGTATTATGAGATCCGCCACGGGCAGGATTATAGATATACGCCACACACCCTCTGTTTGCCTATGGATGGGTTTGTAAGTCGGCAGAATACCCGCCCATTCCTATGGAGTTTTTAGTTTATTGATCTACTTGCCCACAGATGTCACATCCCTGTGGGTGGAGAGTCAAGTCGTTTCTATTTCTACATATTGTTCAGATGTACATTCCTGACAATATTGTTGTGTTGTCGATCGCTACATTGAATACTGAATGTATCAGATGGATTTGGCCGTGATTGCAAATGGTGCCTAGGGTTAAATAGGGATAGAATATTTTATTTTCAAGCAAATCTATATAGTATATTCAGGCTCGATCCTATAAAACTATTAAATTTAAGTTGTTTATAGACGCTTGCATAGATTGGCTATCGGTTAAATATGTTTCGTTTCATATTTGATCAAAATATATAGACATTCGACAAATACTGATACCTTACGGTGAGTATCTAAAAGGTATTTATTCGGATGTCTTTTAAGTTATTGGTGACGGCAAGACTTACGAGAATACTAGAGGGTTTCTTATAATTCCCTTGCAATTGTCAGTAATCAATAATTTTGTATTTTGATCGTTTATGTTTACTTTGAAATGTTTTGACGTTGAAATCTATGAACCGATCTATAGCAACATATTAAACAGGTTTATAATATCCATCTGTGCGAACTTGATTAAAAATGTAAATTTATAATATAATAGTAACTCAATGTAAATTAAAGTAAAATCAAAGTTAAAAATAATGTTAAATGTTTAAATGTAAATCACTAAAATAATTTTAAACCTTATATATATGTGCATAAATAAATCTGTTTGTATGATAATTACTGGCAGTGGCTTACTTTATTCTTTTATATACTAGTAAAGATATTATTAAATCTCTGCTATTCCACTGAGCTAGTGACATGGGCAACACCGGAACAAAAAAAATAAAAAAAAAATTTTTTTTTTTTGTCCCTACTTTATAAATTTTTCTGGTTCAATGCCTGAGCGCCCGGGCGTTTAAAGCCCTCTCGACGTTACAACGATTCAATTTTAATTTAAAATTTAAATTTGAATATTCAAATAGCCCATTTCTTGGAAATTGGTACACTTGTTTCTTTTTTTTGTTAATAGAAAAATGGTCACCAGTTATTGCACATGCTTGATTAATCTAACTCCCTATCATCTCTCTGTGTGTACACTACTTCTGCTTTTTTTTAGCTGGAATCTATGACCAAATTGCAGTTTGTTGTATGTAATAAAGCTTAATATTATTTTTAAAAAATTACCTTTTCGGTTTATATTTTTATTTTACCAGATATTACATTGGCTCGGAAAAGAAGAAAATTATTATCAATTTATTTATATATATATATTCAATCATTGATTATTTCCCTTATAGAATGCATTCTGATTTCGAATAAATCAATTCTTTGGTTAACCTAAAATAGGAAGAACCATGACTCTTTTTATAGCAATGATGCTATTATTAGTATCTTGATTAATTAAGGAAAAACATGTAGCATTTTCTCTTTGGGAGAATAATAAACTGAATGTTAAGCTTCAAGTAAAAAATATAAAAAATAAAAAGATGTTCAATGACTGATAAGACTAAGATGGTTTAAAAGTGATTCGTGGATTAAACTACAATAGATTCAGAATTATGTTTTACAATTATTTTAGCTTTTTTTCTGAAACATTGAAGTTAACATATAGATCTAAAAATATAATATAATCCTATTAATTAAATTCACCTGCTGCTCTTTATTGCACAAAGATAATGATATTTTGAATAGGTGGAAAGAGTGTTTTGATAGCAATTTTAATATAAACAAAGATATCAATTCAATAAAATAAATGCAGTTATTTGTAATTATAAAGATAAACTGCAAGTTCTGTTGAAATATCTGGAAAAACTTGAAAATATTCTGATATGTTAGCTTTAAATATATATATATATATAATGAACCGCGCGTCAAAATACCTAGAGTTCATGAGTATTTTGTCATTTGTAATATTTAAAAACGGAAGTAAAATTTAAAAAAATCGTCAATGGACACAATTTAGTTTTATTTGTTAGTATATTTTATTTTTTAAATATGTACAATGAAGGTTGTTTGTGTTCGATAATAATTTAATTAAAATTAAAATTATAAAGAATAGAAATGCATACAGATGTTTATCCAGATAAACAAAAGAAAAAAATTATAAACACAAGAGATTACAATCAAAGAAAAATGTTCTACTGACTACATGCTGTAATAAGTTATATATAAAAAAAAAGACTTCGTAACTAAAAAGAAAAATAAATGTATAAATTATCAACTTGTATTCTGATAACAAAAAAAAATAAAAATGTATGCGCAGAAATCTAAAAAAACTGGTTGAGAGTATAAAAACCAAATGATTTCTTTTGGCCAGCATTACTGTGGTTCTGGGTAGAGAAACTGGTTCTATCCAGGACTACTCATCTGCTGAACTAATTTATCGTGTGGGAGTGGAAACTGGAGCATTTGCAGACACTGTCTTTCAGCATAAAGAGACCAGAAACATAAGAATGTTGACAGAAGAAATTCCAATGAGGTCTAGATCCAAAGAAATACATGTATGCTACAATAATCCCTAATGTACATAAATCCACATAACTTACCAGTAGGCTATTATTCATACCCTAACTTATGTCTAATTAAATGTTTGCAAACTAAATTTAACCATAAATTTAACTATGAATTTCAAACACCGATAAAGAGACATTCATATTTTTTTCCATGAATTATGAGAAGAAACTTAAAAGAAGTGAAATATTAACTGTTGAATTATTTGATTAGTATTATCTGAATGAACATGTGTATGTGCTTTCCATTTTATTAATAATTCTCATTTAAATATTTTAATTTGTCTTAATAAAATATTTAACATTAATATCAACTTTTCATTGTATGTGCTTAATTTTAGTTATTTAGATATTATTATTATTATTATTATTATTATTATTATTATTATTATTATTATTATTATTATTATTATTATTATTATTATTATTATTATTATTATTATTATTATTATTATTATTATTATTATTATTATTATTATTATTATTATTATTATTATTATTATTATTATTATTATTATTATTATTATTATTATTATTATTATTATTATTATTATTATTATTATTATTATTATTATTATTATTATTATTATTATTATTATTATTATTATTATTATTATTATTATTATTATTATTATTATTATTATTATTATTATTATTATTATTATTATTATTAAGTTTAGAGAAATGTGAAAATTACCTTCACCAATATGCTTGTTTAATAGTTAAGCCCAAGGAAATTTCATATAAAGGATTTAAGTGACCAGAAAACAAAATCACAATCTTATTTTAGTTATTAGTTTCAAACTGATCATGCATTGTGATAGATATCAGTGAGTCTACAGATCCTGGCACCCTTTTAAATAAATAAAAAACTGATTCTTCCAGCAATGAAAATCATAACAAAACATTAGATCAGTTAATCAGGAAATATAATTATTTTTTATAGTTTAATTAAGTAGCACTTTATAGTGTGTATATAAGGCCTAAATCCAAATGTAAAACATTACAACACAGAGAGAGAGAGAGAGAGAAATATATGACTTCATGAAGTTGTGCATCATGATTTTAAATTTTTTTTATTTAATTCCTTTTCTAAAAACAAAAAATACAGACAAAATATAATGAATAATTGTGGAATATCATTATTATCCTGTACAATTATATATGAATAGTGAGTGACCAGAGACTCATTGTGGTAAATCAAAAAGTTCTATGGATATTAAAACAGCCAAAACTCTCCATACAGTAGTGCCACTCAGTGCAAGCTAGAGTAATCAATGGATACCAGAAGGCTTGTGCAAAAAATCCCTATCTAGGGTCCATTCATCCAATATCCACAGACTAGTTTCTAGCTTGTGGCTTTGGTCAGTAACCAGCATTGGATCTGAGAGCACTGCACCTAGATAGGGATTTTATCCACAAGCCTTCTGGCATCCATCAATTACTTTAGCTTGCACTGAGTGGCACTATTGTATGAAGAGTTTTGCCTGTTTTAATAATAGTTATCAGTGAGCATAAAAATGGTGATCATATGATGTTTCTATAGATATTACTTTTAAGATCAAGAAAATGCAAGAAAAATATCAGAAAGAATAATTTTTATCTCTCTTTTATTGATTTTTATGCAGATATTTGATTCATTTAATCAAATAGTTCAATGACATGGTTTGAAATTTGTTGATGTTCACAAAGGTATTCATATCACAAGGCAAGTAATACTACAAGTTGAAATTCTAAGACATTTGAAATAAAGCCTTATAGTAGACAATGATATGCACTATCTCCAATTTTACTTTTGATTTTTATGATAGTGATATTTGTAACTGTTTGTAGGTGGGTTCATAAATCAAGAGACAAATAAAAATTTAAATTGATTATCTTCTTGGCTTCATGATTTATAATATGCCCAAAATTGTACCATATTTGCCACTCAAAAGAAGATCGATAGAATATAGCTAAAGTTTTTGAATGTAACATGTAGAAACTTTGGTTCAGCAATTAATACTCGGAATACTTTATCAAAGATGAAAGGAAAATGTTCGGCAATTTTTTGACTTGGATGTTTTACCAGATTAAGGATATTTTATTAGTTTTTCTTCAAGTAAAAAAATAGACATATTTAAATGAAGTACAAAGTCCATTGCTTCTGATATTTTTAATAAATTCAAAGGCTATTTCATCACAGTAATATAATTATTGCTACAATTACTATATATACATAGCTGCTATTATAAATCATTTATGGTATGGAAATATTGGAGTCTTATTAATTAAGATAATATATGAACCTTAAAAACGTTTTGTTTAAGTGTGCTCTAAATATTCTAAAAATATAATTAAAGGATCATATAACTAACCAATGTTAAACCACTAAACATCACATGATTGGTATTCTTTATGCTTACACAAGCTGTTTACACAGAGGCAAAATTCTCCATACAGTAGCACCACTCGGTGCAAGCCAGAGTAATCAATGAATGCAGGAAGGCTTGTGCATAAAATCCCTATCCAGTGCCTACTCATCCAATATTTCCAGACTAGTTTCTAGCTTGTGGTTCTCATCAGTGAGAAGCTTTATCTGGGAGCACTGCATTTAGATCTTAGGATTTAATACAGCACTCCAACAGCTACCTTTTACTTTATTAGCAAACTATAAAGCTTCGAGTCCAAAATGAAAACACAATAATGTTTTCAATTCAAGCTCATTAGCTTGTATAGTTATATAGATCTGAACTCAGTTCAGAAATGAATCTGGGATATTGCATGAATAGGCACTAGATAAGAATTTTATGCACAAATCTTCCTGCATCTATTGATTACTCTGGCTTGCAGTGAGTAGTGCTACTGTATGGAGAATTTTATCTCTGTGTAAACAGCTTGTGTACGCATAAAGAATGATGATCATGTGATATATAAGTAGTTTAATACCAATCCTGATCAATAGGATTATTGAGACTGTAGTTATTAAAGAACCAAAGACACCACAAAGTATGGATGCTGAACTGAGTTCAGATCTGTATAACTATAAGTTTGAATTGAAAACATTACTGTGTTTTCCTTTTGGACTCAAAGCTTTATAGTTAGCTAATAAGGTAAAAGGTGACTGCTGGAGGGTTGCAATAGATCCTAAAATCTAGGTGCAGTGCTCTCAGATCCAAGGCTAGTCACTGATGAAAGGCACGTGCTAAAAACTATGAGTAGGCATTAGGTAAGAATTTTATGCACAAACCTTCCTGCATCCATTGATTACTCTGGATTGCAATGAGTGGTGCTACTATATGGAGAATTTTGCCTCTGTGTAAACTAACCATTCTGTTGTTCATCTTTCTGATGTGATGCTATAAATTTTACGGTATTACAAGAATATCTTCATTGGATTGGGCATGTAAAATTAATGACATTTTATAAGTGTAACATAGTTTTTATAGGATAAAATTATTTCAAACATAATCTGAATATTGATTGATTTCATTGGAAAGATATGCTGAAGATATAATATGATGGACCATTACAATTATTCAAAATATTGCAGTCCTTCAGAAAGAAAAAAATTGTACCACAATTTAAAAGACTCTATCAGAACAAATAAAATAAATAAAACAATGTATAGCATAAATTAAATGTGGATATATTTGTACTTCATGGTTTGCAATGACTATATAAATCATAGTGATTGTAAATCCATCATTAATTTGTGTTGTTGTTATTATTATTATTTATTACTTTTTACTTGAGTTGAAATGGCCAAACTTCTTTATAATATCCTGCATATAATGACTAATTATATAATTAATACATTACTTTTTTATAAATTTTCCCATATATACTTTAATCCAATTTTATATAATTCCTTCTTTATTTTTCTAGGTTTCAACTGTCCTGCAGTCTTTGTCAGAGCTACATTTAAACATATAATGCATAACCATTACTTTATATACATATAAAAACACTTTTTACATATTTTACATTATTATTCATAATCATATTTTATTTTTAACTCTATACCTTTACTTCTCTTATTTCCTAATTATTATTTTCTTATTATTTCTACTTTCTTTTTTCTTTTTTCTTCTATTCTATTTATCATTCTACATTATTCTTTAATATATATTTATCACCTTTTTATTTTATTTTTTATTTTAATGTCAATTAATTTAATTTCTTTTCTTCCTTTCTATTATTTATCTATACTTATTCTTTTTTAATAATTTATTTCTATTCCTATCTTTATTAATTATTCTCATTTTTAATTTACTTCTTCGTTTTACTCACCTCTTTATAATCTTCTTCCTTTAATTGACTCTTTTTTTAAATTATATAAAAATTGCATTGAAGTGTATATGAGGAGAGTTATAAAAATAGTAATATATATGAATATATGAAGAAATGCAAAAAAAGGAAAGGGGAAGATAATTAATATATTCTCAAACTATGTATTATATTATTATTATTATTATTATTATTATTATTATTATTATTATTATTATTATTATTATTATTATTATTATTATTATTATTATTATTATTATTATTATTATTATTATTATTATTATTATTTATTATTATTATTATTATTATTATTATTATTATTATTATTATTATTATTATTATTATTATTATTATTATTATTATTATTATTATTATTATTATTATTATTATTATTATTATTATTATTATTATTATTATTATTATTATTATTATTATTATTATTATTATTATTATTATTATTATTATTATTATTATTATTATTATTATTATTATTATTATTTTATTATTATTATTATGAATGAAAACATGTGATTGTTCTCTTGTATCTAATTGTGAAAATCAAATATAAGATGTTCTATAAAAAGGCTAATCCTGAATTTTAAATTTTGACAACACATGACTCATGGGGTTTTTTTTTAGAGAAACCCTTTCATCAGCTCTGAAAAGTCCTAAACATAAGTAATTAACTACAAACCAGAATGAACTTGAATTTTATTACATTATTTAGATTTTACTTACTTCATTTTAAATAAATTGTGTTTATAATCAATAAGCAGACACTATATATGTACTTGGTATAAAATGTTATGTAAATTTGTTGATAGTAAAGATGTTTTCGACTGCTGCACAAACTACATTAATATCTTGCAGAAACATAATTATGAATGTATATGCATACACACCCTCACAATTATGCTTTATAAAGATCATAAATGTTTTACATATTTGCTTAATAATAATATATTATTAAATTTATTTATTTATTCAAATGTGTATTTTTTATAAAAACAAAAAAATCTTTACACAATACTTTTTAGAAGAAAATTATTTATATTCTTCTACTTCTATTAACTATTGTGTTAATTGTTTTTTTGTGTGTGAGGCAATTTTTAAGCTGAAAATGCAATGATTATAATTTATATATGTTTAGAGATGATGCTATAATATATATATATATATATATATATATATATATATATATATATATATATATATATATATATATATATATGAAAATAGAGTCTTATTTGGGTTATACCTTCAGACCATGTATGTGCTAATGAACATATGTTTAATTGGGAAAATACAAAAATATTGGATAGAGGAGAAAGATACAAAGAAGAAAATTTAAAGAAGCTACTCACATGACAATAGCAAAAAATCCCATAAGCCAACTTAGTGTGACTGTACATAATGTATGGAAACCACTAACCAACATTGCTCTTAGGAAAAAGTAGAAAAATCAGGAGAAACATCATAGATAAGTATATGAAATTTCTACTGACTGTTGCTTTTGTCAGGATGGCTCAGTTTGTTAGAGTGTTACCTTAAAATTCAATACTCAAGAATCTAAGAGTCCAGGTTCTAATCCCATGCTAGTATTATCACTGGTCAGGCCAGCAACACCTGAAGAAGAGGGGAGAAAAATACATCTCAAAACATTGGAAATATACTAACCTGTTTGATGTGCTATTACTAACAGTTGAATGTATTTGGAATATTTAAATAAAAGTTAAATTGTTCTAAAGACATTCAATACTCATATTAGATGATGGAAATAGTCCAATATAAAAATATAACCTTGTTTTTGTTTTTGTTGTTTAATTGCCAACATTTTGATGAAATAACATTCATCCATGTCAAGATTAAGGTCTTAATGAAAAACTGTTATATCTTAAGTCATAACGAGATTACTCATGAAAATATTAAATAAACCTTTACCCTGTTTAAAGAACTTGATCTTTGTGCAAGGATTTACAATAATGATCATCATAAATTTGTATCCACTATATTGATTTACAATAGATTATTCAATATAACTATGTAAAAAAAAATTTGGTGACCATTTTGTAACATTGATAATGTCATAGAATAGTTATTAAAGTCATTTCATCTAAAAGCAAAATGGTGACTTTCATGCTGAAATTGGATGGCATATGTTTTAAAATGTAACATCATAATGTTGCAATAAATATTTTGATTATAATTTAAAATATGCTTAATGAATGTACAGTATTTTATTTAATTTTCATCCAATATTTTTAGGTGACAATTAGTACTTCATTAATAACATATCCAAAGTAAAGATTTTCATTGTTAATGATGACAAAAGCAAAAAAATAAAAAGGTTCACTCAGTACTCAAATATAAATCAACACAGTACTGTAAAAATAGTAAATTCGTTCAGCATAAAATTAAAATGTACAGTATTCATATTAACTAAAATATTCACTCAATTAATTTGAATTAAAATTTTTCTGTCAAAATGAATCTGCTACCATCGATAATCTAAAGTATTTTCAGTAAAAAAAGAAGGGAGCAAAGAGGATAAAATGGTTTCAGATTTATACTATTAATATAAAAATTACTTAATGTAATTTAAAAATAACACTCTGCTTCCTCGATTTTAAATCATCTCGTAATTCTTTTTAGATATCGATATTATCTCACGTATAAAAAAAAATGCTATACAGAGATAAAAATATACATTTCATTCGGCATAATACCTAAAAATAATTTTTGGTCATATGTATTATCAATATTAAATTTTAATTTGTGTACAATATAAATATTAGCTAAGATTTCTGACAATCAATTTTGGATTAAAATGTTTACAAATGCTAATTTCAATCAAATTGAAACTGCTATCCTTGTATTTGAATTGCATTTTGTGAAAAAATGTGAGAATTATTTTATGCAATTAATAATAAATTTTATATGAGAAAAATGCTATACAAATAAAGTGAATAAGATCAATGCCTTTAATTTTTATTTAAAGAGCCTGTTACTTTAATCAAAATATCTTGTGCTATTCAACACATTGCGAAGTCATTGCAAAAGTGTGGCTACCACGCTTGATAAAATAGTGACATGTCATGGCCCAGAAAAACTGCTATAGCTATCACATTTTTATATTTATATCATCACAATACACATTGTAACAAAAGCTTTAAATATCAATTACAATATGCAAACTCAGAATGCATTAGATTTTTTTTTTTCAATATGCTTAATTTTTTTTAAAATTGATTGCGATTAATTTTTTGTAATGTATTCTATGTTTATTTGGCTCTTGTTCCACTAATGATAAATAGTAAGTCTTTATGGCCAATCATTTGTTACTAAATGTTGTTGTTTCTTAATTCTAATAATTTCATGTAAGTAATATTGTATAATACTGAAGTATAAGTTTTTAAAAAATGAAATTTCAGTATGAATTTTTTCAGCATATTGTGCAAACAACACAAAAAAATTGTTTAATGCTAGTTTAGTTTCACTTTCTCAGTCTATTTTGCTGTACTTTTTGATCAGTAAAAACACTCTTTTTTTCTAGCGATATTAAACAGTTTTTAAAGATTATATTTATTGATATGACCACAAAATACCAAGAAAATCTTTGAGCTTGGAAACAAAACTGTATAACCATTTGTGGGTGAATAGATCACAGGAAGTTAAAACTTTTAAGCTACATACTATTGTTTTTTTTTTACATAGATTTAACTTGCATTATCATAAGTATATAAATACATATTTTAAATGAATACATGCTTAATACACACAACACAATTTACATAAGCATATAATATATATTAAGAGGTTTTTAAATTTTTATAGATACTCAATAATTATTTTATTAACGTAATATTCCCACTTATAGTGTATTTTTTAGCTGGCATAACCAGTTAATTTTTTCCCCATAGACAACCATTATAAATGCTTATTCTGCATATGTTATTCTAGCTTAATGATGCATTTGGGAAACCAATTACTTTTATTGAGTGGTGTAAAGGTGTATACATGGTGTAAAGGTGTATAATATATATTGTAAATGTCCATGTGTAATTGAAGTGTTCCCTAGCTTCTGCACATGACAGTACATTTTAAAGGCAAAGAGTTTATCTTTTTTTGCCTTTAGAATATACTGTCATGTGCTGAGGGTAGAGGTCACTTCAATTATATATAGTTGCAACGAGTTAATCTAAAAAACATTATACAAATATTTAGCGCTTAAAATTCTTATTTATTATATATATATAATGCTTATTTAATATTTCACTCCAGAGTGACGATCTTCCTGAGACTAAACAAGTTTCATTGACACTTATATTGTATGTTGTAGAATAGATTTTTTATTTTATTTTGTGAGTGGGCCAATGAGCTGAAAATCCATTCAGCTACATCGAATAAAATAAATATATATAATAAATATTTTCTTTAGTCATCATTCGAAATGTCTCTGCCAATTTATTACTATATTATAAAATAATAATCCAGTCACCTGTGAAACATATCTTTTGTCAAAACAAACTGTTATCCCTCAGCTACACTAGAAACCTAATATATTTATTCTATACAGCATCATAATAGTAGAAAATTTCATTTATAAATATTACATTTAATAATAATAATAATAATAATAATAATAATAATAATAATAATAATAATAATAATAATAATAATAATAATAATAATAATAATAATAATAATAATAATAATAATAATAATAATAATAATAATAATAGCTTTACTTCTCACTATATGTAAAATATATAATTGTTAATTAGAGAAGAAATGGGCTACGTAATACTAGCTTATTTGAATATTTGTATTTGCATATTTTATTATACATTTTATGAAGGCTATGAATATGAGGCATGGATCCTCGAAAACGTTAAGCCGATAAACTTTAATACTAATTAATATCTTCTCTAATTAACAACAACAATAATAATAATAATAATAATAATAATAATAATTTATTACTTTGCATGCAAGCCATTTGTCACATATTTTTAAAAATAATACAATCTTAAAAATGATACATAAGTTAATTATGATTACATGATCCATTTAATAACTATAGTTGCTTTTTATAAATACTTAGTATTTTAATAAATATATTTATCATTTATGAAATATTAAAAGGACTGCATAATTTTCTTTATTTGCTTAAGCACAATGCTAATATTTTATAAATAAAACTTCAGTTAATATTGAAATAGATGTGATGGATTTTAAGCCAAATAGCTAAAAAAAAATTAGTTTTGTTTCAATTGAATATGGTCACATGATGCACATGAATTATTTTTTTTATAGGATAGTAATAATTGCAATGAACAAGATTGATTTACTTAATATGTAATAGCTGTATGTAGGAGTAAAAAGAAGAGATCAAAAACACAATATATGGGTAAGAGAATAAACAGCTGTTATTGACCTTATTGAAAAAATTAAAAGACTGAAGTGGAGTTGGGTTGGACATATTTCTAGAAGAGATGATAACAGATAGACAATTGAAATCTTAAAGTGGATTCCAAGAGATTGTAAAAGACCCAGAAAGAGAAGAGACCACAAATGAGATGGACAGATGAAATAAGAAAGTGTGCAGCGATGCTGTGAAGAAAAGAAGCTAAAGATTGGAGAAGGTTTAAACTTGGAGAGACCTTCATCCTGCAGTGGATTGATAATGGTTGACGAGGATTCAGAGCTGTATCTTTATTTCTCTCTCTCTTCTTTATTATATATATATATTAATTCTAATATTTTCACGGATAAAAGATGTCATATTATTATTACTATTTGCGGGATATTCCGTGTAGTGAAAAAGCTAAATGCTGACATTTCAGTACGATATCAAGTACATTCCTCAGAGCATCCTCTTTCTCAAATCATAAGAATGCACGTGAGATTTAAATGCACGTGAGATTTAAAACCGTTTTTATCGTTTTCTTTCTCCTCATATTTAAATTCTATTGGTTGAGAAGTTTTAAAATTTATTTTCTCTTCCAATAGCTTCTTCCAAATGTTGTTAATCTTCTTTAATTCACACCTTTCATTTATGCTCTTGGGCCTAAATCTCACGTGCATTCTTATGATTTGAGAAAGAGGACGCTCTGAGGAAGGTACTTGATATTGTACTGAAACGTCAGCATTTAGCTTTTTCACTACACGGAATATCCCGCAAATAGTAATAATAATATGACATATATATATATTCAGAGTAAAACATCTCTAAATATTGTATTTCAATATCATGTAGACCTGCTTACTTATTATAATGAAAAAAATGGCTTCCCTCTATAATAACTTAAGCTGGAAAACAGGATAGAATCGATTGTTGCCTACATGTAAACTAAACATTATTGCTGTGAGATTTTGTACATTATTTAAATATAATGTTTGGAAATGTCGCATCAAAACAGGCATATGGCTTTATTGCTCATAAGTTTATAAAAAGTTCAAGCACTAGACCTCTGCGAATGCCACAATCGATCCTGGAACCTCCCAATCTTAATTACACCAAACTACTTAGGGCTCATAATATATATCTATGTTCTTTCGGTCTGTAAAGGTTTTAATACTGTAAATACAATAAATATTAGCGCTCTTTTATATATGCAATATCCGGTCTCGACCTACAAAACCAAATACTATTAAAAACATTTCAGTATTACCACGTAATAGACAGCTAAGCCAGAACAAAATTCACACACGCACATATATACTCACACAGGCAATAGATTTTTGAGATGCAGCATTGATGCAATGAAATTAATTCACGCGAAGCTATTGTCTGATATTATAAAAGTAATACTGATTTATAATACGCGTGGCAAACTCATCGATTTAATCATAGATATTTTAGTTAGTAGCTCAATTATAAATCAAAGATGTTAATCCATACATATAATTCACTTTCTTTTAATAAAAAATAAAAAAAAAGCCAATAAATGTGCAAGCAGTTTTACAGAGATAACACATTAAAGAAACTTGTTTTCAAGATGGAAATCAATACATTTACCGCATAAAAAATAAAAAGACAGACAGATTGCTTGTTTTATATAAATTTTCATCATTACTTATAGCTTATAGTAAATGAGTACGTCCACTTTGCTTTTAAATAATAAAAAAAAGACAGTAGAAAGACAAAGAATGAAAAAGTTAAAGACTATACTTGCAATGATTATATATAATTATGCCCTTATATATAATGTTTGTCCTTTGATCTGTTTATTTGGTGACTTGTAATCTTTTTTTTTTTTTTTTTCAATTTCTACAGCGAATCTTTTTTTCTGAAAATAACAAAGTCTAAATACTTTTTATTAGTCATTCATTAGACTAGGGATTATCCACTTACAAATAATATGTTCACTACACCATTCTCACCCAAGATATGGACTGGTTTCAATCCATTTTTAATACCTTATGGAGGAATGTAAACATATCACCAAAGATATGTGAAAAAGATTTTTTGATTCCCAAGATGCACATTTTGTGCTGAACCAGCACTCATCAGTGGCTCAGGTCACATTTTTCAACACATATATTTATCACTGTTCTGTATATATATATGTATGTATAGGTAGGTAAGTAGATAGATAGATAGATAGATAGATAGATAGATAGATAGATAGATAGATAGATAGATAGATAGATAGATAGATAGATAGATAGATAGATAGATAGATAGGTAGGTAGACAGATAGATAGGTAGGTAGGTAGGTAGGTAGGTAGGTAGGTAGGTAGGTAGGTAGGTAGGTAGGTAGGTAGATAGATAGATAGATAGATAGATAGATAGATAGATAGATAGATAGATAGATAGATAGATAGATAGATAGATAGATAGAGTTTAATTGATAAGTGTCAAAGTTACTGCTTTCAAAACTTTGACACAGACTACTAGATAATACAAGTATAATAATAATTTTTAATAGTCATTCATTAGACTAGAGATTATTCTCTTAATGAATAATATTTTTGTAATGTAATTTTCACTACAACACTCTCAAACAATGTAGAAACTGGTTTGTATCTGCTTTTATCACTTTATGGAGGAGCATAATCATAAACATATGACTTAAGATGTGTGAAAAAGACGTATAATCCCCAAAATGCACATTCCAGGTTGAACGAACATTCATCAGTTGCATGGGAGTGGTGTAATAAAAATTACACTACAAACATATTATAACAAAGCCTTGTTTAATTGTAGCTTAACACCATATTCTGTTCTCAGCCATATTCTCCCAATAAAAACAATCCATATTACTCTCTTTAAAAACAATTATCTTTAAAATGAAAGAGGAGTTGTTAATATATCATAAATAACTGAGTTCATGTCCCCATAAAATATTTTTTAGAATGTTTGTTTGAAATTATTCACTACCCATAGCTAAATAAATAAATCAATAACTCTGTTCCAAATGTAAATATCCAATACGTATAGAAATATTACATAGAGTAAAAAAAAATTAAAATAAAAAGTAATGAATACTAATTCACCAAATGCTTTCAGTACTGTATACCAAATTCATGGTGACAAATTTAAACTGAACGGTTAATATTCCAGTGCATGCTCCCAGTCACCATGAATCTGGTATACAGTTCAAAGTGCTTGGTGAATGAGTATTTATTTATTTTTTTTTTTAAATATTATTAAGCATGCACTGGAATATTAACCATTCAGTTTAAATTTGTCACCATGAATCTGATATACAATACCAAAAGCACTTGGTGAATAAGTATTTATTATTTTTTTATTTTAATTTTTTTTTACTTTGTGTAATATTTATATACATATTGGATATTTACATAGCTAAGTAAAAGATTTAATAAACTAGGCAAAACTCTCCATACAGTGTGCCACCCTGTGCCAACCAGAGTAATCAATGGATGCCAGAAGGCTTGTGCATAAAATCCCTATCTAATGCCTACTTGTCCAATATCCCCAGACTAGTTTCTGGCTTGTGACCTTCATCAGTGAGGAGCCTTGGATCTGAGAGCACTGCACCTAGACATTAGGATCTAATACAATCTAACAATTATGTGCTAGTATAAGAGATAAGAGATAGTGATCATGTGATGTTTAGTGGTTAAAAGATTTAATATTATGATTTTATAATTTAACCATTATATTTCCAAAATTTCCAGAGCAATTTTAAATGCAAATTTTTTCAGTAAGAAATTTAATATTAATTATATGTACTAACAATAAAATAGCTACATTACAGTAATGTACAGGGTGAAATGCACAATTTAATCATTTGAAAGGTCAAAGCAGTGCCTTAATTTTATTAAGTACTAAATGACAAATGAAACATCAGTTTACATTGTATATTAGGCAAATGAAAATAAATTTTATTTATTTTTATTTAATAACAACATCAATAAACTAAGCTTGAATACTCTCGGAGATAAACAGATGTATTATTCCTCTTCTTTTCATAGTTGTTGAGGTTTGCCTATTGGTTAATGGTAACCTAATGGGAATTACAGTTACTCCCATTCAATTTTATATCATTATCTATAATCATTTTATGGCTATATTTATTAACCTAATAGTTCATTTGGCATTTGGGATTATTAAAACTGAAATATTACTTTCATCCTGCAAATTGTTAATTAAATAGTGATTTCAAAGCATTTTCATTACACATTAATCAGATTAAGATAGATTTCGCTTTTCTAATTTATAACAATGGCAATAAAGTTAAACTTAAATACTATCAGTGCTGAAGAAATGGGTATATTGTTCCATTTTGTTTTCATAGATTATCTAGATGTTTGAGTATTGTTTAAGCATATCCTAATGGGAGCTGCAGTTATTTCCATGTCAACTGACTAAAATTTTAGATAAATCATCATCATCAACTATTATCAATCCACTGCAGGATGAAGGTCTCTCCAAGTTCAATCCATCTTCTCTGATCTTTAGCTTCTCTTCTCCACATCACCCCTGCACATTTTCTAATTTCATCCATCCATCTCACGTGTTATCGCTTTCTGGGTCTTTTACAATCTCTTGGAGTCCAGTTTAAGATTTCAATTGTCCATCTACTATCATCTCTTCTAGAAGATAAATAGAAGGTATTATATATATGACCTATTAGTGTTACATATAAATTCGCATGTAAAGAAACCCACTAATCAGATAGTAACACAAATGTTTAGTGTGAAGCCAATTTCAAACATGAAAATAATTCCACTTTTCATTCATTTATTATTAACATGGCTATTGAAAATAGATAATAATATGCAAAGCCCATTAATAAAAATATTCAGTGCATTGCACCATTATTATAAGATTCATACGATGCCAATGATAGTATATTTAGATTTAAAATTTTAGGATTAGGTAAGCTCTACATATCAATAAGTTACTGCTAATGAAGCATAGAACCATATAACATGACTAAGTCAGAATGCTTTCAATAATTAGTTATAAGGATGCAAAATCAGGAAAAAATTACTGCATACATATTTGAAATATCTCATGATCACTGTTTACTGTACTTACCCAAGCTGTTAATATAGCTGCTGACTCTCCCTATATTAGTGACATCTAGTGTAAGCCTTAGTAATCAATGGATGCAAAAAGATTTGTGCATAATTTTTTTATCTAGTGCCTACTCATGCAATATTCCCCAGACTAGTTTCTAGATTGTGGCTTCCATCAGTAAACAGCATTGTATCTGAGAGCACTGCACCAGATTTAGATAGTGCTCTCAGAGCCAAGGCTCCTCATTGACAAAAGCCACAAGCGAGAAACTGATCTGGGAATATTGGATGAGCAGGCAATAGATAGGAATTTTATGCACAAACTTTCTTGAATTAGTTGATTTCTAAGATTTGCACTGGATGTCTCTATTGTATGGAGATTTTATTTATATATTGGACTGTTTCCATCGTCTAATATAAGTATTGAATGTCTCTAAAAAATGTAACTTTATTAAAATATTCCTAATACATTCAACTCTTAGTAATAGCATGTGGGTTAGTATATACACAATTTTTCAAGTGGTATTATTCTCCCCTCTTCCTCAAATGTTTCTGGTATGACCAGAGACAAGACTAGCTTGGGAATCAAACCTGGACTCTTAGATTTTTGAATATTGAATTTTAAGGTAATGATCTGACCAACTGAGCTACCTTGCCAAAGGCAGGAAACTACTGCATGGAGAGTTTTCTATTATATATCCGAAATATACTTTCAGATATATGATCATAACAAACAAAAGGTATTGGATAATGATACTGATCGCTAATTGGTATGCATATTCACAGAAGCATTGATAGGTCAGTGACAGCTGCTTTACAAGCAGTTGTCCCGGGTTAGCGGGTTCGCTCCCTGGCTGATGCACATGAGAAAAAAAAATGAAGATTTGAATATTTAAAAAGTTATCTTTAAACACAAACTTCTGATTGCTTCTGGAAATATATTTCTATTTTAAAATTGTCAATCAAGGACAATAAATAAAAGCAGTAAATAAATGAAAATTTTCTGGCTATCTATAAAGCTATGCTGGTGGCAAAAAATATTTTAAAATATAAACAGCAAAGAAAAGGAATTACTAATCGAATCAGCTTAAACATAACTTGAAGCAATTTATTAAAAAGACTAATGCTTAGAAAATTGAAAATAAACAAAGAAAAATTTAAAAATCTATCACTCCACATCAAAAAAAGAAGAAATATATAAATGATAAATGTAAATTAATGAATACTGGCAAATAACTAGAAAGAATACATAGAAAAAAAAATATTTTCTGAAATGAGGAATTTGCACTATTTTCACACTTTTAACCCATCAATAAGTGAAAATATTTTCATTGTTCTCCCTGGAGGCAATTTTTGTAATCATTCAACATTTTATTTAAGTGTAAAATTTTTATTCTGTATTAGCATGTAATGAATTGGACTTTATTAGTTCAAAATATGATTACAAATGAAAACATCCTAAAAGATCATGTTTAAAGCTTGCAAATATAGAAAAAGTAATAACAAAAACAATACATAATGAAAACAATGAGCTTTTTTCTGATTGGATAATGTAAAAAAAAGCCAGTACAGCCAATGAAAAAAGACAATTAATGTAAACTTTATTGATTAAAGTTTACTTATAAAATGTGAATGAATAAATATGAAGCCATCACAAATCTCTCACAATAGGTTCTAAAATTTGAAATTGCCCTTACAATTTTTAAAATATGACAAACTTTATAAAATACAATGCTAAAAGATATTAAAAATAATGTTTTCAATCTTATTGCTGTAGTTTTCTGTTTACCATTATGAGTGATTAGAAAATATAAAATTGTAATCATGTATACTTTTATTTTTAAAAATAAACAAAAATATGTAAATAAATTAAGATTTAAAAAAATCCACTTTTTGCAATTTTCATATTTGGTTAAAAATCTTCTCAAAATCATCTTGTAAATAATCTTCCAAACTGAACATAAGTGAAAATAGCAATCAAGGACATAGATTACTTTGAAGTTTCTGATAACTGCAAAATACTGACCTCTTCAGATTATTTTTTGAACTAATATATTAATGTTATTTTAATTTCACTTTCTATTATCAAATGAATGCAAAACTACAAAATGGCTCTACAAGAAGCCATGTGAGAGCAAATAAAAACTGAAGGATGATTGATGCCCTTTCCTAGGTTTTCAAACAAACTACTTCATAATTATTAATAGTAATATTAAAAGCCATTATTCATTTTTATTTTACTATTTAATGCCAACAGATTAAAAATGAAAATATCTTAATATTTTGAATCCATTTTTAAATAACAATCCTACAATGATAATTTGCTCATAATTAGTGAAACATAATTATAATAAAAACATTCTATATAAAAAAATAGTAAAACTGAAAGAAAAAGTTATTAGAAGACTAGAGTGATATGATAGAACAAAGAAGAGCAAGAATGTTATGGATTAGGAATATAAAACAGAAAAGATGAAAGATATATTTAATGAAAAAAATAGCTGTGATACTAATGAACACATTATTATCATCATCATCATCATCATCATCATCATCATCATCATCATCATCATCATAATAATAATAATAATAATAATAATAATAATAATAATAATAATAATAATAATAATAATAATAATAATAATAATAATAATAATAATAATAATAATAATAATAATAATAATAATAATAATAATAATAATAATAATAATAATAATAATAATAATAATAATAAAAAATAAATAAATAAATAAATAAATAAATAAAATTTCTACTACTTTAGTCCCTAGCGTAGGGTATGGATAACAGTTTGTTTTGGAAAAAAATATGTCCCACAGGTGACTAGATTACTATTTCACAATATATTAATAAATTGGTAAAAACATTTCAAATGATGTCTAAAGAAAACAATATATATATATATATATATATTAGATGTTGCTGAGGGCACTTTTAAGTTAGAAAACCAGATTCGTATCACTTTTGAGTTGGCTCAGTCATAAAATTAAAAAAAAATTATTGTACAACATACAAGTTTCAACTTCTCCCCGCCTACCTTAACATATTATTAAATGACACCAAAGATGGCTAACCCCCACCCCAACACCATATTGTGTACAAAATTAAATGTAGCAACATTGCGTGAAAGGCAATATATTATAGAAAATAAAGAGCAAATATCACCACAAAAGTCTCTCAATATAAATATTTATTTATACAAGCAAGCCAAAAATAACTCGGAATATAAACAATTTTTTGGAAGCATGAACAAAAATTCCACCACACCTTCAACCCACCAAATGGCAATATTGTTTACATGAAGCAAGATAACAAAAATAGAAAAGTGAAAGAGGCACCGGTTATCATTAACAATAAACACATCATTAACAGAAAAAACAGTACCCAACTCTCAAGCAAGTAGAATATTTAAATGCTAATTTAAATAATTAACACTTCATCAATAAATACAGCAGCATACCCAGCTAACCCATGAGTACCATGAATCTGATTTTCTAAGCCAAAAGTCCACTCAGCCACATCTAATACAAATGAATACAAATATTTTTTTTATTTAGTTAATGTTTGAAACATTTTGACCAATTTATTACAAGCAGGATAACAATGAATTTTACAATATAGTAGTAATAAATAATTAACATATTTAAGATTATTCACTCTAGATATGTGATCTTTCATTTTTATTGCAAATATTAGATGCATTGATCAGTTTAACATATAAATACACATGTACACTTTGTATTGCATATATATATATGATCAATAGATGGTGTTTTACCAAAACCACTGAACAAGCATATATTTGTTTACATGAATGACATAAGAGACAGAATTCACTATCTCTTTCATTTGCCCACCTTCAGATCAGCTGATTTCAAGCTAATTTGCTATCATCAGTGAAGTTTAGAGCTAGAAACTAGATCTAAACACTGACTCCAAGTGTTTATGCAAAAAAGTTTCTATCAGTTTGCAAGCATGAATTTTTTCAGACCGGTAAAGTCTTTAAACCCAGCCTAACAAGCAAACTGATAGAAACTTTTTGCATAAACACTTGGAGTCAGTGTTTAGATCTAGTTTCTAGCTCTATCCTTCACTGATGATAGCAAATTAGCTTGAAATCAGCTGATCTGAGGGTGGGCAAATGAAAGAGAGTGAATGCTGACTCTTTTGTCATTTATGTAAACAAATATATACTTGTTCGGTGGTTTTGGTAAAACATCATCTATTGATCATAAATACAAGCGATAGCAAGTTACGTGATTATAACTTGTTTTTGTTTTTCATATATATATATATATAGGTTTAGGGATGGCTTAGTGTGCTTACATTGTGCATACAATGAGTTATATATGCATACATTAATCCTCTACTATATGCACATTTCAGTGCATGCTTTCTTGTCAATATTGAATTTCATGGAAAATTGGCAATATATTATAGTATGCATTTTAACACAAGTGTACCTGTGTAGATATACGTTCTTATGTGTAGATTTGTTGAAAACATGTAATTCCCACCTATATTTAGATATCCGTGCATAGTGTGTGTGCATTGTGAGAAAAAAAACAATATTTTTTTTATTAATTTCGACTTTTTAAAATTTATTTTGTATTTTAGTTTTTTTAAATCATGGATAGCTAAAATTAAGGCTATGAAAATCCTGTATACGGAATGAGGGGCGTGTGTGATGTATATTTAAAAATAAATATGAAGTAAATATAGCTATAAAATTATAAATGATTATTTAAATAATTAAAGGTGAAATGCAAAGAAAGAAGTTTAAATGCTTACGACTAGATTATTTATTAAAGTTATTTAAAAAGGAATATTTATGTTATTCACCAAGACAGAAACACGTAATTAGATTATGCTATTTATAATATTAAAAATATTGTAAAGAACATCAAAAACGTTTTCAAAGGATTCACTCAATTAGAAAAATAATGATAGCTAAAAAAGCAAATAAATTTTTAAAAAAATAAAATAAAAATAGTTTTCATTAAAAAAAAAAAATGGTGTGGTTGGGGGAAAATAAAGATGATCAAATATTGCGTTTAATAAGCCCCACAAAAACATTTTAAAAGTGAAAAAGATGTATATGATGTAGAATTAACTACAATTAACAATCTGAACATTGGATTAAATTGTAATAGTAGACAAATAAATTATAAACCAGGAGCTGACAAACGTAAAATAAAGCGGATTTAAATCCAACATTTAATCATAATAATGAAATAAAAAGAAAAATAATCAAACGTGGAGAAAGAAAAAAACTAATAAAGCATATAAAACGTACTACTAAAAGAAAAGAAAATACTAAAAAAAAGCAATCCTTAATTGAAAAGAATAAAAATACCAATAAGTTTTAAAGTATTAAATCTAATACAAATAGCATACTATTTAATATCTCTTTCTAATCCAAATCAGAATGTTGAATTTAGATTTATAACGTACTTAGCAGTCCTTCATTTAATTTTGTTATTGCTATTAATAAATTTCTATTTCATTAAGTTATTCCAGTGAATTGATTTAATCCTATACTTCCAAAACTGTTGATCTGTTTGGAGAGTTAAATGAAGTTATTTAAAAATAAATATGATGATTACTATTTTCCTGAATGTTTGCGATAATGGGACTAAGACAAAACTTCCAGAAACACATTAATAATAATGGTCCAGACCTAACATCACTTCAAGGAGTTTTAAATAGAGGCATTTTCGCTGAAATCAGGCTGACCACTTACATAAACTTTGCCATCTGGTTGACCAGATGCAAGGTGATTTTTTCAAAAATTACCACTTGATGACCTCAATAACTGCTTCGTCAACAATTAAAAATATCCAAGAAACAGACAAGAGAGAGGTTGATCCATACTTGGCCATATCAACCTGGGAATTCACAACTGACCTAAACTGCACCTGACCAACTAACTCCTAAATAATTTATATGAAAATAACTATTATGATTTAATAAAACCCTCCAACCATAACTTACCAAAACAGGGTTTACTGACAAAGATATTTCATTATAGACTAGATGAACAATATTCACCTTGCATCCACAGACTAAGTTTTTCACTAACATTCATTTTGTATAAAACCCTCCAACCATAACTTACCAAAATGGGGTTTACTGACAAAGATATTTCATTATAGACTAGATGAACAATATTCACCTTGCATCCACAGACTAAGTTCTTCACTAACACTCATTTTGTATTCCATTGACATTTGGATCATTTCTTCTTTGTATATATCACCCTGTAACCTCATCTAGTTAATTCTTGTTATCTTTTTATTTTTTTATTTGTAATCACTTATAGGTCAAATAAAATTATCTTGAAAGAGAGAAATACAAACAACTTGTTAGTAATAAATACAAATAGACAATACAGGTTAGTAATTACACAACATTTTGAGTAGTATTATTCTCCACCCTTCTTCATGTAATGCTGTCCTGACCAGTGACAGAATTAGCATAGAAGTCAATCTTACACCTTTAAATTTTTGAATATTCAAATTTAAGACAAGAACTCAGTTGGCTATAACATGCAAGGTGTTTGTATTTGAAAAGTTTAAATAAAGGTTAAAATTTTCTATACATTAGATGCTGGAAATAGTCCATTATATTATCACATAATAATTACTATTTTGATCACTAGTTATCTTTAATATGTGCAAGTCTAGAAATTATATTTATAAAAAGTTACAAGTAAAAGTCTCCATTTACATTGTTTCCAATGTGCATAGCATTATATCATGATAATTTGAACATTTTAGTATACTTGTATATTATAAGGGATTCGAAGTCAGATTTTCATGTGACCCTCAACTCTCCATGCCATCTCATATTGCTGACCCATCTGATCACACACATGTAAAGAAAAAATGTCAGCAATATGAGATAGCATGGAGAGTTGAGGGTCGTGTGAAAGTCTGAGTTCAAATCCCTTATATATTACATATATGTCTACAGGCATATGTAAACCTGTACAGTGTATTAAGTTATATAGTTGTATATTGAAAAAGCTCAAACTAAACATTTATTTTGATCAATTGAATGGCCTAGTCTTCCAACGTGTCGATCTGGGACTTGAAAATCACGTGGTTGTCCAAGTAGCTAGATATATGATTATTTATTTTTGCTATTTTATAATAAGAAAAATGTTAACGAAATAATAAAATGTTTAATAAATGTCAATAATAAGATTATATTCACATCTATAGCAACTATTTTTATCTTAAATTTTTTAGTTTAGATAATGTATTTATTTATTTTTTTTAAATATCTCTTTAGTGATTTGTTTGAAGTTAAAAATACTGTTGATGGTAATTTTATTTTTAAAATATGAGTTTATTTATTGAGTGAAATCGAGTAATGCCCTAAAAAAATAATCCCATGTGTGGGCAAGATTATAAAAATTAATATCCTAGTATTTGATTTTTTAAAAGGATTAAATCCTACCCTTTGGATTACAAAATGTAAATAATTTTAACTCATTAAAAATAATATAGAATCATTTACATATTGATTAAATAATTGTTGTTTGAAATAAGAGTACATCAAAACATATGATGCTTGCACTACAATACAGAGAATTTTTAAAACTGAAATATATATAAATAATTTAGCAATGTATATATATTTATATATGTAATTTTGTGGAGGGAAACTAACCTCCTCATATATAAATTTATGTACACTCACCAATCAGTATGAGTTTTAAAACCATAAAAGGAACCATGCTTAGAGCTTATTCCCATATAAGCCAATTCCACTAAATTATTTATTTACATATATTTAAACTAATATAAGTTAAAATTGTGGACACTTGAGCATGAAAACCTTTCACTTACCCATGAAATATGAAGTAAATTTGAACAAATGGTTTGTCAGTTGAAATTTTGGGCACATGGTCGGTCAGGTCCTCATTTGGGCATGTTTAATGAGGGTTGGCTTATATGTAAATAAACTCTAAGCATAGATGATACACTTGCAGTTTTAAAACTCTTACTGGTAGGTAAGTGCACATAAATTTATACATTAATCATTATTGTTAAGAGGAGGTTGTCTTGGCAACAGTTTGAAATTGTTAATGGTTATTGATATTGGAATTGTCTAAGTATTGACTGATATAAATATTAAACTGTATCTCCAAAACTTTTTACAGCAGTGCTGCAATAAATATTTTTTGGATTAAAATGGGAAACTAAAGAAATTAAAGTAAATGGAGATTATTTAAGTCATTTAGATTTTGCATATGATGAAGTTGTTTTTGTAATTAATGCTTCAGAGCTTCAGGAAATTTTTCAAGAGTTATCAGATGAAAGTAAAAAAGTAGGACCAAAGGTAAACATTAAAAAGAGTAAAGTAATATTCAATGGATTTTCTCAAAATATGAAAATAAAAATTGATAATGATGAGTTAGAAAGTTAACAACTACAAATAATTTGATTAGATTATTAATACTAATGGAAACATAATAGATCAAATTAATCATAGAATTAAACTTGGTTGTTGTGTACCTTTGGTAGAAATAATTTAATATTAAAAGAAAATATATTATGTGTTTGAAAAGGAAGGTTTTTAACAAATGTGTTTTACCAGTTCTTATGGATATGCAACTTTGGAACTTAATAGAAGAACCATACAGAGACCTTTAGACCATTTCAGGAAGTATGGAGAGATGCATGTTAGGAATAACTAGAAGAGATCAAAAATGTAATACATGGTTAAAAGAACAAACAGATGTTATTGACATCATTGAAAGGATTAAAAGACTGAAGTAGAGTTGGGATGGACATATTTCTAGAAGAGATTATTATAGATGGACAATTGAAATATTAAACTGGATTTCAAGAGATTGTAAAAGACCCAGAAATAAACCATATGTTTGATGAATGTGTGAAATTAAAAAAAATGTGTAAGGTAATGAGGAGAAGGGGAGCTAGAGATCAGAGAAGATGGATTGAACTTGGAGGACTTTTATCCTTTAGTGGACTGATAATGGTTGTTAATGATGATGATGATATATTAAACTGACATTAAATCCAGAAAGAATGTTGTACTTGAATTTGATTCAGTGATATTCATTGTAAATAGTGATACATTTATACTAGTTTTACCCTATATTAATTTACTAAATATATCCTAATAACATACATATTTCCTATAGTGTATCAAATATGATTATTTCAAAATTATATTTATCATGGCAGCTAATATCACAAGTTTGTATAGTTATATTTATTATTATTCTAAATTTTATTTTGCTTGTTGAAATAATAATTGCTACATCAGATTGTGTTTCATTTTAAAACACTGCAAAATATTCCACAAAACTTTTTAGTTGGAATTCAACTCTTGAGATAACTAACATCAACATGTTGAATATAAAAAACTTTAAAATAATATACAAAATAAATTATGAGTATTGTTTGTCTAAGGGTGTGTGGTGATAGTATTTTAGTTGTATTTATATGTTGGACTAATACCCTCATCTAATATTAAATATTGAATGTCCTTAGAAAAAAAACAACTTTATTTAAATTTTACAATTACATTTAACTGTTAGTAATAGCACACAGGCAAATATATACACAATATTTTGAGTGGTATTTATCTCTCTCTTCTTTAGATATTTCTTGCTTGATCAGTAAGAGAACTAGCATGCAAGTTGTACCTGGACCATTAGATTCTTGGATATTGAATTTTAAGATAATGCTCTAATCAATGGAACCATTCTGCCAAAGGCAGAATTACCTTAAAATTCAATAACCAAGAATATAAAGGCATAGGTTCGATTCTCATGGTAGTACAGTCATTGGTCAATCCAGCAACAACTGAAAAAGAGAAAATAATACCACTCAATACAACATTGTGAATATACTAACCTGCATGCTGTTCCTAACAGGTGAATGTAATTGGAAAACTTAAATAAGTTAAAATTTTCTAAAATCATTAGATATTTAATAAGTACAAATCATAAGGATTCTCTTCTTCTACCAGAATTACTTTTCATGTTTGTCTAAAGTCAAGTAATGGTTCTTTCCAAGAAATCTATGGTAATGATATTAATTGTACATTAGAATAATTCCTGCATAAGTATATTAAAAATTAGATGCAAAATTTTCATAAAATAATTTTTTACTTTTTTTTTATTCATCATTATTGATTTTCAGGTCACTCAATGTATCTTACATTGATTAATAATTTATCTAAGAATTTGGATAAGATTTAGTAATTATTCTCTCAGGTAAACTTCCATAATAGCATGTTAGTGTAAAATCGAATGTAGACTAAACTTTTCAACTTTATATTGTAACGATATATAAATATGTCGTTACATTTATTTAAAATAAAAACTTAAAAGTTCGCAAATAAAAGGAAAAAACTAAACGCTAAAATTAAAATGTTTGTTAAACATATATATATTCGCACGGATGCTAAACTTTAAAAATATTTTTTTTCATAAACAAAAAAAAAAAGTATTTGAACGTATTTTTTTTAATAAAAAAATACAAGATTGAAATATAAAAATATTTTAATAAAAAAATAACGTAAGTTAAAATAAAAACAGGTATTAATTAATTCCTGTAATCTGTAAATGGAAATGATTGTTTATTAATTATCTAAAAGCTGTTTAATTAAAAGGTCAGATGAAAGGTTAGATAAGAGAAGAAAGAGATTTTAGCTTGACCAATGGAAGCAAATAAAGGCCCGGACCATAACGAAAAAACAGAACAGTGACGTTTTTGTTCATGGAATCCATAGGAGGACTATAAAAAGAAAAAATATTGAGTTCCAGTCAGTTTTTCCAACTTGATTTGATGACAACGTTAAGATGCACTTGCCGTTCTCTCTCATTTTTTTTTGTTTGTTTTAAAAAAAATAAAATGAAAAGACTGTGATACCAGAATGGAACCAGCTAATGCTACCTCCAGAACATTTTCTTCCAATGGAGATGCCGTGGGAATTGCCAACGGGAACCTGGACTCTTATACCATAAGCTATATGAAATGAACAATTATTAAAATCAATTAAGAACTTTCGTCAAGTTTTATAAATTGATAAACAAGCCAACTTAAAAGTTAAAACGGACTCTTATCTGACTTTTGTAAGTTTTTAAATCAAATTAATAATGTTTAATTTTATATGTTTTCCGATTGATAAATATCATTTCCATTTTTTTTTCTTATTGTAAAGATTATTTAAATGTATGAAATTTAAGTTGTTTATAGACGCTTGCATGGATTCGTTTGCGGTTAATTATATTTTGGTTTTCATATTTGATCAAAATATATAGACATTCGATAAATAATGATACCTTACGGTGAGTATCTAAAATGTATTTATTCGGATGTCTTTTAAGTTATTGGTGACAATGCAAGTATCTTATGGTGAATACTATTGGGTTACTTATAAGTTTCCCTCTGCGATTGTCGGTATCAATAATTTTGTATTTTGATCGTTTATGTTTATTTTGAAATGTTTTTGACCGTGGAATCTATGTAATCGATCTATACCCAACATTTTTAAACAAATCTGTGCGAATGTATTTAAATGTTAAAATTAAGTCGGGCGTGAATGGCTATATAGTTTTGTAAAGTTGTATTAAGGGAGGGTAATCTTAGGTTATTCATTTCGTAGTTGAATTGGTTCAATGGATTGGATATATTTGTGTAATTAGTAGATGTAGTATAAGGTCCGCTACGGGCAGGATTATAGATATATGCCACACACCCTCTGTTTGCCTATGGATGGGTTTGTAAGTCGGCAGAAGACCGCAGTCCATTCCTATGGAGTTTTTTGTTTATTGTTCTACTTGCCAACAGATGTCACATTCCTGTGGTGGAGAGTCAATGTCTTCTCTATTTCTACTTATTGTTCAGATGTACATTCCTGACAATATAGTATTTTGTGTTGTCGTATCATGCTACATTGAATACATGAATGTATCAGATGGATTGGCGCCAATTTGGTTGCGAAATTTGTTGCCTAAGGTTAAATCAGGGAAGAATATTTTCTTTTCAAATGCAGATCTATGTAGTCTATTCATACTTGACAATCTAAATAAAAAGAAAATTAAAATCATTAAAATTTATATAAATGTAAAATTAAAGAGTAATAAGAATATAAAAATCTAAAAATGTTAAACCTATTCCTCGAGTTTAGAATGATTTTATATGTGTGTAAATAAATATTTTATGTGTTAATTTCTGGCAGTGGCTTTTATTCTTTTATATTTAAGATATAAAATTAAGTTATATTTTATTATCTCTGCTACTCACTGAGCTAGTGACTTGGGCTAACGACCGCCTACTTTATAAATTTTTCTAGGTTCAAATGCCTAGATGGCGCCCTGTAATGCAGTTTATGTAAGTCTAGCTCTCTCCAGATCGTTACAATATATCAATTCTGTTGTAATAGGAGATTATTGACAACACATCTTGTTTAAGCAAATGCTGATCTTCTTACAAATTATGCTCATGGATAAAATTTCCATAGTGTAAATTTCACAACATCACTTCCACAAGATGGGGACTGGTTTCTATCCATGTTTAACACCTTGTTAAAGGATGTAATCATAAAAATATGACCCAAGGCATGTGAAAAAGCTGTATGATCCCCAAGATGCATATTTTGTGCTGAATCAGCAATCATCAGTTGGCCCAGATCATTATCTCTCACACATATCTTTATCATTGTTCAATAGATAGATAGATAGATAGATAGATAGATAGATAGATAGATAGATAGATAGATAGATAGATAGATAGATAGATAGATAGATAGATAGATAGATAGATAGATAGATAGATAGATAGACAGACAGGCAGGCAGGCAGGCAGGCAGGCAGGCAGGCAGGCAGGCAGGCAGGCAGGCAGGCAGGCAGGCAGGCAGGCAGGCAGGCAGGCAGGCAGGCAGGCAGGCAGGCAGGCAGGCAGGCAGACAGACAGACAGACAGACAGACAGACAGACAGACAGACAGACAGACAGACAGACAGACAGACAGACAGACAGACAGACAGACAGACAGACAGACAGACAGACAGACAGACAGACAGACAGACAGACAGACAGACAGATAGATAGATAGATAGATAGATAGATAGATAGATAGATAGATAGATAGATAGATAGATAGATAGATAGATAGATAGATAGATAGATAGATAGTCAATTACTACAGTTTTATTGATATGTCAAGCTTACTGCCCTCACAATTTTGGCACAAACTACTTGATGGAAATATATTAATAATTTTATTAAGTCATTCATTAGACTAGAGATTATTCATTTAATATATATATATAATGTTCACTCTACCAGTTTGCATGAGAGTCATGTAGTGAAAATTATACTACCAGGAATATTATTCATTAAGTCGATAAGCTCTAGTGTAATAAATGACTAATCAAAATACTTAATGCTCCTGCATTTTTCAATCTTGTTTATAAAATGTTATTAGATAATTTTTTGTTGATCCACACACTTGTTTAATTTTATTTCTTTGTACGATTTTTAATTAAAATTTATGAAATTGTTTACTCTTTTAGTATAGATTTGGAAAAAATTAATTTAAAAAAAATTGATTTATATATTATAATATTTCTACAAAATTAACAAAACTAAAATTTATTTTTAATATAATACTTCAATTTCATTTAATATTTATAATATATTGTTGGATTTTAGTCAAATTTATTTAATACCAATCATACACTGTTATAAATATTTCATTTTCCAAATAAATAAAAATGTCATCAGTAATATAGTATAAATATAAGCAAATATTCATTGCTTGAAAGTTCATTAGAAATTAATTGTAGAATCAATAGAACTGAAGTAGTGATTTGCATAATTTTATATCCATAATCCATCATTCTACCATAGCACCAAATTACTTGGAAAATAATTTATTAAATTTATAATCACCACACAAAAATTTAACTTTACAGTACTCAAAAGATTAATAATCCTTTTATAAATCTTTTTGTTTCATTTACTTACTAACTTCAATTTTTTTTTAATCTTGGGGTCTTTAAATATATAACTTTCCCATTGATATCATTCATATAGTGTATGTCAATGCATTGCCCTGGAAGCAAACCCAGGCCAGCTGCTTGGAAGGCAGCTATGCTAACCATTATGCCACTGATGTTTGACATCATTCATAATATTTCCATGATATTTATTCACACTTATTTTACACATTGTTTTTCAATTTGTGCTTTCTATGTTTTGTAACTTTATATATTGAAAAATAATGTTACATAGACTACATAGACTACCCCATTCTCATAATTAATTTTATCTCATTTATTTTAATTTGCATGCTAATTGATTATTGAAATAAATGATTTCTGTTTGTGGAAATAGGTTCCATGTTTATTTTCATATTTTGCTCTATTCAATTACTATATGTAAACTATTCTTTCTTGAAATCATCAAACTTTTTAAGATTTCTAGAAGTGAAACACTGATTATATATGTATGTGGGAGATTCTTATCTGGACCACTGATGAGTGCTGGTTACACATGAAATATGTATACAGAAGGTTATTTATCTTTTTTTACATTGTGTGGTCATGTGAATTGGTTGTTTGAGATGGAGTGGAGGATTAATATAGACTGAAAATCCTAAGTTCAAATAACCCTATTTACTATAGTAAACATTCAATATACTGAATGAATAGGTTAATTATGTATAATGTAAACATAATAAGACCCTTAAAGTTATGTATAAACAGAACTCACATGTTGTTAAATGCAAAGAATAAAATAAACATAAAGAAAATTCCATTAAAACCCTCATCACACCAGCACTTAGCAAACTAAATGAGTAATACCTTCCCCTTTGTGATTTTCTTTCAGAGGAATGTTGAATATTTCTTTGCTTTGTAATAGTTTATTTGAAAGCTATTTTCTCTTTATACCTATTTTAAAACAGGACAATTAATGTATATTAAATATAATTACATTATTAATAATCCCAAAAAAAAATGAAATATTTTATCATATCTGTAGTTTACTTTAATTTAAATCTCTTGAATTCTGATATTTTATTTTGCTCCACCTGGTGAAAATTTTTGAAAATGCACAACATTTCACTTCTGTATAAAATCTTTATTTTAAACTAGAACTCAATAAGTTGACCTTGATTTCTTTTTAATTTAATTTTATAAACAAATAATATTTCTTTAAAAAAAAAATCACATTTTTTTTTTAATATTTAAACACTGACAATTGTCTGTAAATATTGTCAATTACATTAGTCTAAATATTTTTCCAGAAAATTAGTGAATTCTTTTTTACTTTAGATTTTTTCCAATGTAAAATAAAATAATTTGTAATAAATCTATCAAATTTTGCTTTAAAATCTAATATTTGCATTATAATTATTACAATATTTAAAAACATTTATCACTGTCACTTTTTAAGATAATAACATTATAGATGCTACGATTTTCTTTGTTTATATTACAGTCAAGGTTATTAATTTCTATTTCTAAAAATAAAAGATGAATGAATAAGTTGAAAATGTACATGTGTATTTTTTTTTATTTAAATAATAATTAACCAATTAGTGTGTAAATGTAATCAAAAATATTTTATAAACATATAAAAACTCGTATTTGTTTTATTCCAAAAACTTTGCTTGAAAACTACATCAAAAGAAAATAAATGCTTTCTGGACATTTTTTTCTGTTGTAAACAATAGAGTAATGCTTTAGATCTAAGCCAATTGTACATAATATATTGACATCTTCAAAAAATTTTCAATTAAAAAATCAACATCATAATA
This sequence comes from Epiperipatus broadwayi, assembly GCA_028023455.1. NCBI lineage: Eukaryota > Metazoa > Onychophora > Udeonychophora > Euonychophora > Peripatidae > Epiperipatus > Epiperipatus broadwayi. The sequence continues at coordinate 1,528,960 of JAQFVV010006370.1, read as the reverse complement.
ATAGTAAACAGCATTGTAAAGTGATAGAATTGTCATGATTTTTCTGATATAAACAAGTAATGTTTTCTAATGAATTTGAAAGTTATCAAGTTAAAAATTCATTGCATAATTAATATACTAAATATTAATATGTTTTCCTGAAGATTTGTGATGACAGTGTTTTAGTTGTATGTTGGACTATTTCCATCATCAATACATAAGGGTTGAATATCTTTAGAAAAATTTAACTTTATTTAAATATTCCAAATACATTCAACTGTTAGTAATAGCACACAGGTTAGTATATGCACAATATTTTGAGCAGTATTATTCTCCCTTCTTCTTTGGGTGTTGCTACCCTGACCAGTGACAGTACTAGTATGGGAATTGAACCAGGACCCTTAGATTTTTCAGTATTGAATTTTAAGATAACACTCTAACCAACTGAGCCATCCTGTCAAAGGCAATCCAGTACTCAAGAATCTAAGGGTCCAGGTTTAACTCCCATTCTAATACTGCCACTTATCAGGCAGGTAATACCTGAAGAAGAGGGGAGAATAATATCTCTCAAAACACTGTGGATATAATATAATGTGTGTGCTATTACTAACAGTTGAATGTATTTGGAATATTTAAATAAAGTTAATTTTTTTAAAGATATTCAGCACTCATATCAGATGATGGAAATAGTCCAACATATAAATACAACTAAATATCAATATTATTGTTGATCATTTATTATATACATGTGTTATATATAGAACTCACAAATAAGCTCTTAATAAGTTTTGCAGAATATCCCTCCCCAATCCCAGACCGGTTTCTACCACTGGCTTCCTCATTTAGGTGCTATCATATTTAAGCATTAGATTAAAAATACCAAGTTAAGCCCAGCACTTTATCTAATGGATAACTATTAAGTAAAAAATCTGAAATTTTCAGACATTCATAGTCTTCCAATCCAGCTATCTAACTTAAATAGCCACATGGGACTGAACCAAGTTCAGATGTACCATATATTAATAGCTTTAGCAATATAAATTTGCCAAAATCTTAATAGCAAAAAAAAAAAAATTACAAAGAAATCAAGTCATATGCTACATGACCTAATTTAATAAGCTTGTATTACAAATGTTATATACAGAGCAATAAGATCTTAACAAGCTTTACAGAATACCCCCAACTCAGACTGGTTTCTGCTACTGGCTTCCTCAGTGAGATGCTAGTATATTCAAGCATTAGATTAAAAATACTAGGACAAGCCCAGAACTTTATCTAATGGATAACTATTAAGTAGAAAATCTGAATTTTTCAGACATTCATATGTCTTTGGTGATTTTATATTGCTAAAGTTTGTTAATATATGGTGTATCTGAATTTGGTTCAGTCCCATATGGCTATTTAAGTTAGATAGCTGGATTGGAAGACATGAATGTCTGAAATTCAGACTTTCTACTTAATAGTTATCCATTAGATAAAGTACTGGGCTTGTCCTGGTATTTTTAATCTAGTGCTTAAATATCCTAGTACCTCACCGAGAAAGCCAGTAGCAGAAACTGGTCTGTAGTTGGGGATATTTTGCAAAGCTTATTAAGAGCTTATTTGTGAGCTCTATATGTAAGATTTGTAATACAAGCTTGTTAAATTAGGTCATACGTATGATTTGATTTCTTTGTAATTATATATATATACTCAATGTGCTAAGATTTAGAGCATTGACTATATTGATATAATGCTCACCAGTATCAAAATTCAGTCATGTTTACTATAAAAATTGAATCCATTTTTGTGTGCTTTCCAAGTTCTTATAATAATAATAATAATAACAATAAAAATAACAATAATAATAATTTACCAACAATAACAATTATGATAATAATAAGAAAATGATGAAGAAGAAGCAGTAGTTACTTGTAAATAAGTATAGCCATTCTAACTACAAAGCAAAACAAAAAAAGAAGGGAGAAAAACAAAATTATTCTACAAATGAGTTTTGCAATGACTATATGAACCAATCTGTAAATCACAAATATGTCCACTTATAAAACATATTACTTTTCTGTTTCCTTGATATTTTGTGACACTTTTTTTTAATATCTTCAACTGAAAACTTTTCTTTTTGAAATACTTCAACACTATCTTTAGTTATTGTATTATTTCCTCTGCCATATCTTCATAATAAAAAAAAAATGACATTGAACCTTTTCAGAATGTCTTTGAGAGGATTCTTATAAATCTAACTCTCCTACACAAGACCAGACTCAAATTCCCTATAAACACTTACAAAATCTGCATTGTTCATTCGTTTTACATAAACTATTTAAATTAGATATGATTTTACAATTATAAACTCTATAGTATGACATTCAGCAAGTTAAAGAACCATATTGACTGGTTATATGTTCTTGCCATTGAATTTTTAAAGTTTTATGAGTATTTGATATGGATAGTCAATTCAAAGAATAATTACAGAAACACACTGTGATATTAAGAAGATGTTATATTAATATTAAAGATATGTTGCATTAATATAGACAGTATTTAGTTTATTGCTAGGATTATTTCATATTTATCAGTTGCTGTAATATTTTATCATTACATATTTTGTATTTGATGGTTTGTTTGCAGACTTATTAAAATGAATTAAAATTAAAACTGCCTTGTACATTAATTTATTCATTAAGCAAGACAAAGATCTTTGCTCAGAGAAATCAGTTTATAAGATCACAATTGCACAACCATCTGTAGAAATATTCATAAGATTTTTAACTACAAAATTGCATACTAATAAATATTGATTTTTTCAATTTAAAAAAAAAAACGTGTTCGATTAATTTAGTTTTTTTGTATTAGGTTTTTACATTGATTATGTCATTCCTTTGAAATAACAAACAACTTGATTTTTGTGTAATTTGTTAAAGATACATAATTATTTTTACGCAGTATTAAAAAACACAAATATACATGCTTACACTATTATTCTATATATATGTATATGTATTATTTTTAGAAAGAGAAGTTAACAAATTCCAACATGATCACTGTTAATGATGATGGTATTTTGTGAATGCCATTCCAGATATATGATCTTTTGAAATATTTTAAAATGTATAAATCAATATTAACCCTGCTGAATTTCACTATTGTTCTGATATTTCTGACATTTTTCTTTGTCTCACACATCAGTGCAAAATATATGATAAAATGATTATTACTTATCAGAAAATAACAAATTTGACTTCATTTGACAGATATTTTTGTTTACTACTGAAATAAATTTTAAATGTTTACACATTTTGTTTTTGTAAATATTAAAAAAATGAGATCACAATCAAAACAAAGACTTTACACATCATTGTTTCTAGAAAGATTATTTTCAGTTTATAAAATCAATGAAATATTTTTTAATTTGTATTATTTTTAGACATCTGAACGAATAATTATTTATTTCTCTTATATCTAATGAATTATGCTTTAAAAGTTTAAATTTTTTGAATATTTGTTGCAAAATTGCAATATATTCTTACTCATAAATATAAAGTAGATTGTTTATATCAAAGCTGGTCTTCTAATTTGCTTCAGGCCATATTTACATTAGCTGCTAATATAACATTATATTTTTGAAAATAAAGTATTTCAAGTCAAAATAAGTTATTAACAATTTATATTTCTTGATATCTAATAAATATATTGCAAATTATTTTTAAAAAATATCTAAAACCATAATACATTTGCAAATAAACACATTTTTGCATCATTGGAAACTACAATGTCATAAAACACCAAATGTTTTACAGCCTTGGCAACATACAATAGCTGAACATGTCAGGGCAGGGCTTATGTCTATTGTAAGAATGGGAATTTTGAATTTTGCATCTTTTAGCACAAAATTTTCAGCAAAAAAATTTATAATAAAATATACCATTTTACATGCATTTTAACATATAATACGGAAAAATTAACCAGGGGGTGAATTGGTCAAAAGGCGATTTTCAGTCATCCTGAAATTTGGCAGGGTTAATATTTTAAAGTCAAATTTTAAAGATTTATCACAGATTCATTTTTATTCACTGATATTTTAAAAATGAATGTTAATCAAAGAAGATTTCATTGATTTTCTAGAATTGCTCACTTGACTAATTTCCTGCCCATCATTCTGTGATGAAAACATTATTTGTTCTCATTATATACCCTGTTTATTTTTTTTCAATATTTAGAAAGTTCAAATATAGTTTATTAGAATGCTTTTCGTTTGTAAATGCATAGTTCTAACAAATCAAATCCAATTTATTTAATTCTAATATATAATGGTTTAATGCTAAAACAAATGTAGAATTATTACAAAAAGTGCCACCAGGAAGAACAATGTCAATGTCATCATGTTGAAGAGTTCAAATTAAAACCAATTCAAATGGACCTGCAATAATTATTGAACTGATTTAAAATTCACACTTGTAATTACCATTGTTCTAATTAATTATTCATATAAAATCTTGCAACCAAACATAAAAGGACTCATTTTTCATGTGTAAATCTTTGACACAAGTAAATATTGGATGAATATAACCAGGTCTTATATACAGAAAGTCTACTTTTTTCACCAGCAAGCAATTGGTGCTTATTTCTATATACCTAAAGACAGAGTATTTTTGGAATACCAGGATGTTTAGAAAATTCCAAGATTATAGTATTCAAAAAACTATGTAGGTCAATCCAATAGATGAATTAATGTCAGAATTAAGGACCATAAAAATGCCTTCAATCATAAGATAAATACATCAGCTTTTACTTCACATTTTTTAGAAATTGATCACAGACCTGATTTTGACAATGCTAAAATATTTGCTACTTTGGAAAAGTATGATTTGAGAACTATGAGGGATCTATTGAAATATTAAAAAGACTGGGTGATCTAAATAAAGCTGATGAAGTCCAACCTTGTGGAGACTACTTATTTTATCTCTTTCTTCTAATATAAATTTGTAATCATTTAATGGTGAAACTGAAGAAAATAAACCTTCTGTTAATCCATGTATTCTAAATACTGAATTATTTCACACTCAAACTCATTTTTTATTTCATATTCAAGCTTATTACTACTTGAGATCTAACAGGTTTTTTTTTGACCTTGACAATGGTGGATGTTATTTCATCGAACATTGGGAATTAATACCAAATAATACACGATTTAAACCAAAAACTATTTTATTTATAAATATATACCTATATATCATATAAAACAGGCAAAACTCTTCATACAGTAGTGCCACCTAGTGCCAACCAGAGTAATCAATGGATCCCAGAAGACTTGGTACTGAGTGGCACTACTGCATGGAGAGTTTTGCCTGTTTTAATAACAGTAATCTGCTAAAATAGTGATCATGTGATATTTAGTGATTTATATATCATATAACTGTGAAAACATTAAATATAATATATATATATATGACTATCTGGATGAATATTTTCCTTTAAACTATTCTATATAAAACATGATTAATCAATTAATACTTCTGCATGCCAATTAAGAATTATTTTTCTTTTCAAATTATAGCTCATTTATGTATAATTATAACATTAATCTCAATTTTAAACTTAATAAAACATTTTGTTTGTTAGTTTCTATATTATATGAACTTTAAATTACTAAGAATACTGAGGAATTATAAATATCTAGGGATATATGCTTTAAAATATATTTATTTAATTAAATACAACTGGGATAAATTAAAACAACTTTGATATTATTTACAATTTTTAGTAAGATGGAAAAAATATATAAATAAATGCTGTATTAATTTTTTATTTCATTTCTATTTTAAATAGTTGTCTATATAATAGGTTTCTATTAAAATGCATGCTTCTTTAAATAAAGTAATAATGTCGTGCTTATTATAAAGTAATATTAAAAAGGTTTTATTATATTTTCATTTGTTATTGTATAAAGGATAGACATTTAATACTGTTTTAGGTGGTGACATTCACAATAAATACAAATCCTGTTTTAAACTATAAAAGCGTATAATTTGACAGACTTTTATTTATTTTATAAAAATATATTTTGCAATAAATTAAAAATGCATCGGTTAAATTTATATAAAGGTTGTTCATATAATTAGAGGGAAAGAAATCAAATCTCTTTTTTTTTTCATATGTCAAAGCGTTGACCGGGAAGCGAACCCGGGCCAGCTGCTTGGAAGGCAGCGACGCTAATCACTAGGCCATCAGCGCTTGTAAATAAAAATGTAAACATTTGCTATAGATAAATATTCTTCATATAATAGAGATATGTATGGGAGATAGTGAACTGGGCCAACTGATGAGTTCTGGTTCAGCACGAAATGCATCTTGGGGGTCATTTGTCTTTTATTGTATCTTTATTTATATGAATTTAAAAAGAATGGGGAAGTGTGGCGGTTGTTTAATATATCCATAAAGATATTACGCATGAGAAAGAGAAAGGTGAATAATTCCATGTGTGTGTATGTTTAAAATTTAAAAAATCAGATATATTAATCTTTAACTGAGGTTTAAAGTTTATATCTGTGCTAGAGATAATCCCTAGTTTAGTAAATGGTTAGTAATAATCATTATTGTATTTATCTGAGGAGGATGGTGTCAAAGTTGTGAGAGGAGTGAGTTTGACAATGATAAATAAAAATGTAACAATTTACAAATATTTTCTTTTTTTAACAGTTTTTAAATAATAAGAAAATACATTTTATAATATTATTCCTTAAAATATTAGTAATAATAATTAAATTAATCTTGCTATTAGCAGAAACGATAAAAAGTTGACTATAATAATGGGTAATTTTAAAATCATATTAATAAAAGAAAAAATAAACATAACTTAATTACAGATAATAATAACAACAATTCATAAATAAGTATGGCCATTACAATTCCAAAAAAAAAAAAAAAAACTACAGAAGTGAAAAAAATATACATTCTAGAAATGAGTTTTGAATAATTATACAAACCACTCTATGAACCACAAATATGTCCACATGTAGAACGAGGCAGTCCATTTTTCTATTTACTTAATATTTTATGTGTTGTCTTTTAATTTCTTCCTCAGAAAACTTTTCTTTCTGAAATACTTCAACACAATGTCTAAATGTAACTCCAATTTATTTCATTTTCTATCATATTTTCCCATGGAAACAACTGAACTTTCCCAGGAAGACGATGCTTAAGTTGACTATAAAATCCAACACTCCACTAGATATATTTTTTAGACTTTTTAATCATGCATTCATGTAGCAGTTTAAATCATGAAATTTGTTAAGAATTAAATATTTTGGTATGCAATAAGATCTTTTTAAAAATTATGTATTTTAATCATTTTATTTTGCTTAGATTTGCATTGAAGTGTGAATTATGGATCAATTACATGTTTTTATCTACGGAACAAGTAAAAAGCTTAAATACTGCATTAAAAAATATAATATTCTTAAAAATGGAAAAAGGTATTTGATAAATATGTAAAAAGATAATATGGCATAATAAAAAAAGATAACAATTTATGCAAGACAGCCGCAGAATCTATCCTAGGATCCCACATTCAAGAGTCAGACACTTTTATTACTATTCTAAACTGAATAAGTCACATGTCTCCTTATGAGACAACATTTTTAAAATAAGTTTCATTTTTAAATAAATTATTAATAGTAATTATTTACATTCTGTATAAATTAGGATATTTAAATACAAGTGATTGGGAATTCTAAACATTTTCATTTGCTCTTCCAGCCACACCTGATGGCTTGCCTCACGGATAGAGTCTATGACTCTCCCAGCTGTACAAGACAGCTTGCCTCAAGCCAAGAGTGATCTTAGCAGTGTCCAGTCTCTGTGGGACTTGCCTAGCTGCGTAGATCTAAATAGCGTAGTGCTATCAATGGGAATACTTGCTGCTGTTTAGGGTAGCAGAGCTTCCTGGGAGAACGCAAAGAATCTTTTCAGGTTAGATACATTCTTCCCTGATTCTCACAAAAGGCTGAGTATTTATACCCAGATCCCTGACCTTATTGAAAACCTTCAGATTCAGCATGCATTGTTGCTTATTGGCCTGTAATAATCATTGGCTATGTTTTTATCTATACATCAGCCTATTGGCCTGTGGCAAACAATGCTTGATCCAATCAGATAAGGAGGCATCTGGAATAGTCTACTTCTGAGAGAAGAAAGGACTATAACACATATAAATTTTATAAATTTTAGAAACAAAATGGGGTCAGACAGTTCACTTTTGTGTAATGGTAGAATATTTCGAGGTTGGAGCAATCATCACAACATGTCTAAGTAAAGAAATATTTTTAAAAAAGGTAAAGAACTATTCCTTTTACATTTAAATAAAAAAAGAACTTGTTTTTAACAATAAAGTAATTCTGAAATTTGAACATTCTATTAATTATTGCAACAAAATAGTGTCAGCCTGTTTGGTTTAGTGCTGTGATAAGACATTTTGAGCTTGAGCTTAGAAATTTAGGGCTCAAGCAATTGTCACAATAAGTTTAAGTAAAAAAATATTCCACTCATATTTAAATAAAAAATATTTACATTCAGAATGTGTTTCTAGCAATAAAGTTTATTTGGAAATATAAACATTTTTATTTGCAGATAAATTTTATTAATTATCTTGGTGTCTTGGTTCCCCCATTATAAAGCACTATTGGCCACACACCCACATTCAGTAGCCCTGATAATCCACCACTAGCTATAAATAGTAAAGTTGTATAGGGGTATCCATTACTTTAAATGTATAGTTTTGATGTTTCCTTCCATTAATTTTAAATAGACGTGTCAAGCGTTGATGGCCGAAAAGTCAGCACAGCTGCCTTACAAGCAGTTGTCCCGGATTTGCGGGCTCGCTTCCAGGCCGATGCTTTGACACATGAAAAGAATTTTAAGTAGACGTTTTTAAAACTTGCTTTTTATAAAATACAAACTCTAATCATTTTTTATTTTGATACAAGTTTTTGTGGGTGAGTGTGTGCATTTTTCTGGTAACTTTTATATTTAAGTAAACTCGCAAATCTTTAACAGTTTATTTAAACTCATTTACTGTATTTATATATACTGTATTGAATCTGTTATCATTGATAGCAAATGTAATTTAATATAAATTTTTATATGAAGATCTTACGGTTTTAAGTATTTGGCATAAAATAAAAAATCCATATAAAATAATTATTCAAGCATCTTATCTATATTTAACAACGTTTTCAGTACTTCGCTGTTCTGTTTGAAAAGAAGAAACTTATTTTTATAATCTTTTCTTCTTTTATTAAATTTATACAGACATGTTATTTCTGCTGCAGTGACAGTCTTTATTTAAACTTTTTTTAGAAATGTCACACCCTTTATATTTTTTTTGAAATTATTCTATACGTAATTAAATTTAAAGAATAAATAATAAAGACAGCATATGGTGTTCTACAAAGTCTAAATATTTTAAACCTTACAAAAATATAAAGCTTTATAAAATTTGAGCTATCTTTAAAATTCATCTGTTCATTTTAAACTTGCAATAATTACATTTCTTTTAAAATGTCCAAACCAGTATAAAATGAAAACATACAGTAATTATTCAATAATAAAAATAATATATACATCAAACAAAAAAAAAAAAGAATTAAAAAATCTTTATTATTGAACATTTACTATTCTGAAGCAATTAACTTATTTAGAAGTTCTTTTAATATTAATGGTGGATGGGGAGTAAATGGAATTGTGGGTAATGTTTAATATAAATATGGCGTTGTTTTGTAGTTCTTTACACTTGAGAAGTCTGCTTGTAGCAGTAAAACCATTGATTGTGCTTTTGATTGTATTTCTTGGCTAATCTAGCTGAGTTTTGGATTTGGTGTAATTTTAATTATCAAACAACACTTACATGGGAATTATGATATTCATATGAATGATTTTAATATTTTCGGTACTAGTGAGTTTTTAAGTAAACCAATATGACAACTGTCTTTTTGATAAATCTAATTTCAAGGCCTCCCAAAAATGTTTAGATAAAAAAAGTCTACTAGAAAATATGGTATTTAATAATGACAATTTATTTTTTATTACTGTTATTTTAAAAAAGAAATTGTAAAAAAATTAATTATAATATATACAGCTTCTTTTCTTTTCTTTTTTCCAATTAACTTATTAAATATTAATACAACAATCACACTTTATTTGCAGCATGCAATCATAACATGGCCATTAACATCCCCAAAATTTTTTAAGAGGACAGGATCCCAAACTTTCAGAAATAGTTCACTGCATACCGTTCTGTGACAGGAAGGTTCCAAGTTTTTATCATTATGACAATTTACAAAGAAACTTGCTGACAAAAAGTAACACACTGAATTGAACCAAAGTACAACAATGTTAACAATGTCTCTAACACTTCAAACATTATAAGCAAAAAAAAAACTAAAATAAAGCTTCTTAATAAAATTTATTGGAATTTATACCTTTTTTTAAATTTAACAATCAATTTATTAATATTCTGTGTTTTTTCCCCATATGTCATAGCATCAGCCGGGAGGCGAACCCACAATGGTCTGCAACCAACTACTTGCTTGCAAGGCAGCTGTGCTGACCTCTCGGCTAACAATGCTTGACAATTTATTAATATTGTTTTAATTTACAACTAACATATATTCGATAGATTATAGGCCCTATAAAACTGTACATTTAACATATATATGGGATGACATCTTGGTTTACTTGAAAACTCACAAGTGTCACATGTTTATAGGATAAAAAAATATTGAATATATAAAATGTTATTTGTGTCATTTCCCAAATTTTATGGTGGTTTGATGGCCATTAAATATTATGACAAACTTAGTAAGAGATGGCCTTAATTTTTAGTAATAACAGTATATTCTTTCTGCTCTATTCTCATCTACTGGAGACTCGGTGGATACTAGATTGTAGGGTATTTTAACTCATTCGTGAATTTTAATTTTATCAATAAGTATTTAGGATTCAAAGTGGATCCACTACAATTATACACCTGAAATCACCCTTTAGTTCATATTTACTTTCAAAATAAATATTTAAAGAAAAATCTTTATGGAATGTAATTCAAGCCATGCTGCCTAAATTATTAAGTAAATCTTGTATAGCTCAATGACTATATATTAATAATGTCATTTCTATTTTAACATTTTAGGCTTCTTTGTTTTTGGATAGAAATGTTAATACCAAAACAACACTACTTGATTCCTTCTGTTAGTTAATAAAAAAAAATTAAATTATCTGACAGATGCATGCCATAATTATTTCCAGTTGTAAATCTCAGGTTCTCATTGATAGAAACAAAAGCCATGGTTTTGGAATGATGATGGGGGTTAAATTGTATAACCATCTAGTCACAACTGGTGAGTCAAGATTACAAGAAATGGCAGTAAAATGGAAAGAAATAACTGTTCAACATGAAATAAACAAAGTTTCTCATTATTAAATTGACAGAATTTCTGAAGTTATATATATAGAGCTCGCAAAATAAGCTCTTAACAAGCTTTGCAGAATATCTCCAATCCCAGACCATTTTCTATTATTAGCATCATCAGTGAGGTGCTAGGATATTCAAGCATTATATTAAAAATACCAGGACAAGCCCAGCACTTTATCTAATATGCAACTATTAAATAGAAAATCTGAAAATTTCAGATATCCATATGTATTTCAATCCAGCTTGTAAAGAGCTTGTTTTGCAAGCTCTATGTATAACATTTGTAAATACAAGCTTATTAAATTAGGTCATGTGACATCTGACTTGATTTTATATATACATTACCTATCCCAATTAAACAATTCATGGTCTCTGTTAAATAAAAATAGACTCTTTGTATGCTTTCTCCTAATACTTATATATAAATAACATGTAAAATCTTTCCACATTAACATCGAAATCATTAAGCAAATAAAAATAAACCCACTTTTTCCTGAAGTTTTAAATTTTAATTGAAAAACAAATTTATATATTCACTAAGAAAAGAATTTTCTTCTCACATTTATCATTGTGTAAACTCATTTTCCAATTTAAGATCTTAGATTTTTAACAAAAGTGGATTCATTTTTGTCTGCTTAATGGTTTAGATAATAATACCATGAGACTTTGTATATATATATATATATATATATATATATATATATATATATATGTATATATACATATATATATATATATATATATATATATGGCCATTGAAAAGATTACCACTCTGAATATATTACATAATATTTTATAATGCAAATTTCTATGCTAAGAATATAAACCTATTTATAAAACAAGCAAGTCCATATATGTTACTAAGATAATCACAAGCTATGATTTCTAAAGAATCATTTAAATGAATTTGTAAATATTGCCCATCTTTTGTTATATTGATTGGAATCTATTTTGTCAGATAAAACTTGATGACTTTTATTTGATCTTCAATTTATTGTATAGTAATAAATCAAGCAGTGGTAATTTTCATAATAAACCAAAGGTCAGATAAAAGTCATCATCTTTTATGTATCAAATAAATTGGCATTAATATAACAATTGCAAATTATTTACAAGTTCATTTAAATGATTCTTTAGATATATAGCTTGTGGATTATTTTAGTGATATACTTGAAAATTTTTGTTCCATGAATACATTTATATATGTATAAGGATGAACTTGTTACAGCAAATATTTTCATGAATAAAAAAATGTTAATATAGTTTTAGGATTATGTTATGTAATATTTTACTATAGATATATGAGTGAATACTCACTTAATATCATCTATATTATTGTAATGTCCACTACTTATTTAGTGTTTTAAATGAGTTAACTACTCATACTCAGTGACCAAATTACATCCTATCTATTAAATTTGTTTCATCATACAATTCAGTAAGATTTAATGGACGCAATTATCTTTCCTGGTCACACAACACTCTTTTGACTAATGTAGCTACTAAAATAATTGGATAAAGTAAGCCAGCTTTTAATTTATTTGAAAGGCACCAGATTTCTATATTAGAATCCACTGGCAAACATCCCTTTTTTATTTATTTAGCTACAACAAAATTATCTAAAAACTCTGGAGGATTGAGTTTCGATACAGCGTTGGCAAGATAAATTGTATTTTCAAATCATAATTAACTTTAATAAATTTATTAATAATCATTAATAATGTACAATGAATAGGTGTATTAGAAATAAAGATTTTTTATTTTAACAAATTAAAATATAAATAATAAAAAACAAAAACATTATGATTTAATTAATTGGAAAGATGACACACACACTAATCTAGATATGAATTAATTAATAATAATAAAACAGTTCAATGATTATAGTTCTTAGGTACACAAGAGTCTCTTGACGAATAAATTTTGAAGTCTTGATCGGGATTATTTTGATATCAATTTTTATAATTGTTTGCACACTTTCTCACAATTAGGAAAAGTTATTCTTAACTTACCGGTAAGTTGGTGTGTGTTTTTTTGGGATCTCGAGCTCCTAAACTTTCCATCGGTCTCTCCTGCTGGCATCTTCCATTATTGTTCTGTTCTATAACTGGAGAAAAGGCATGGCTGTCATGACCCTTTTATTGCGAAAAGCGGTCTTCACAGGGCCTGTTTCCCTTGCTTGCTTGATGACTGGGTTCTGCAAGTGGCATACCTGTGCAGACATTTATTACTGCCACAGGTTATGTTCACGGAAACCTCCAGCTTTCAGACACATAACTAGAAGGTATAGAGAAGACCTAGATTGAGGTTGTCCTCCTCCTTTTATACCCCGATCCAGTTTTGAAACTTCTGCGCATATCTTTTGTTTGTTCTTTTATCAGCATATAAGATAATAATCTTCTATACTTTCTCTTAAATTTAAGTTACAAAGTTATTATTTTTTTTTAGCATAATTCTGCCATCTTTAATTATTAAAAGATTTTTCTAATTGTAATCCTTTTACGTTTGGAATTTTTTACTTTTCTACTTGCAATCTTTTTATTTTTGAAATTCTTTTAATTTATCTAGATCAGTAATCTGCATGTCATTTATTCTTTCCAATTTAACTTTTATTTTTAATTACATAAAAAAATATGAACGATAATTTTAACTTTCATTGTACGTTTTTTTTTTAAAAAATAGTTTATACTAATCGGAAAAAATCTAAAAATGTTTTTCTTTTAAAAGATTGCTAAATTTACTTTTCTTTTTAGCTTTTAAATATCTTACCGGATGCCAATATATTTGTACCATATAAACAAATGGTACATTATATTAGTTTCTTAGTAATTCTTGATGTTGCTAATTATATTAATAAGAAAACAGTACATTCTTTTTGAAAAACTTTAAAACTTATCCCAATTTTAAATTTTCATTTTGTTCTATTATAGGAATATTACCATAGGTAGAAAAATCAATAATGAATCTTTTTAGATTGTCTCTGTGATATTCTTTATAATATCAAGAAAGTATGTTTTTTCCATAAAAAATCCATGAAACTGTACTATGGTTTTTTTGTATAGTAATTTTATTTGGAAATCTATCTACTCATTTACATCTTATTTTAAATAGTAAAAAATATGTGCTTATATAATAGTACATCTATTGAGCTGATTAGTCTGACAAACTTATCATTGCATTTTCAGGATAGTATGGAATCTCTTAATATGCAGTGATTACAATGTGATTTTATCATGTAAATGCTATAACTGGTATTTTATATTGCTCTTTAAAAAAGTATTTGTTCCAAATTTGATTTTATAAGCACTATTTGCAATATATAACAGAATATTTGTATAAATAGCTTTTAACTAAAGTTATTTGACTTTCTGTTCATACAATCATTTATTATAATGAAATAAATTTGCTTTTTATTATTGTAAGTATTGCTTAAGTTAAGTATTGTAATATTTTTTAAAAAATATAGAAAATAATACAGCAATAATTTGCCAATCACAAAGAAAATTTACTTTCATTTAAATTACAAGCAGTATAAGATATTATTAAATTTGATAAAGGGGGTAGAAAACTTATACTACATGAATTAAATACAAACTAATTTGATTTTTGAAAAAATAGATATGTATCTAGAAAGGTACTGAAATGAACACCTGTTCAATTAAAAAAATATTTGAAATTAGTGAATTTGACAATGTAAGTTGATGACACATTGATTGTAGCCATTTCAGGTTAAGTAAAAAACAGTTTAAACTTTTATGTTATAATGATGGAGGTCAAAGTTTTTATTCCATCTAATAAACTTGTCAGCATTACAATCTGTATAACTGTAATTTAGATGGATGTAATTATATCTTTAGGATAAAATATGTTATCATTTATTTTTTTATATCACTTGAAAAATTCTTCACCATCTATTGCACAAACTTTATTTTAAAATGTTGTCAGAATAAGTGAAAATTTGTGACTTAAAAAGCTGTTAGGCCTCTCCTTGGTGAGTCTATTGTTTTACTGGAATTACTAATTTTTGTGAGATTCCTTGAAGAAAATAGTTTAAATATCAAGAAACTTGATTTTTTTTTGCAAGTTTGTTAAGATTTATGATTATTTTAGTGCAATAATTGCATAACAATTATTAAAAATCAAAAACAATGCAAATTACCCAGAGATAATTTCTAGCTGTTTGCCAAAATGTAATCTGGGAAATCAGTACCTATTTGTGTGAATATATCGCAATACTATAAAAATTATTTTACAAAGTTAATCTTTTAAAGCATAATGTGTTAAATTTATAAGATACTGATATGTATTCATTCACAATTTAAAAACAAATGTCAAATAAAAAAGATTTTATTTGTTTTCTAAAAATGATCTTTCCAACAATGATGATAAAATATATTTATTATTTTGATTACAATATAATTATTTTAATATTTTTAAAAATCAAATATGATTATTTAGAATTTATTTTTTATAAACAAAAAATATTTATCATAAGAAGTCAAATTTATTATTTTCTCATAAATAACAATAGTTTAATTCTAAACATAATATTGGATATTCAGGGTTTTTTTTTTAATTTAATGGCAGTTGAGGTAGGTTTAAGAAATTAACTTAGAGTACTTCTGCAGATTGAAAGACTATATATAATAGTTTATTACCATTATATTTTATTATATATATGTGTGTGTGTGTGTATGTATGTATGTATAATGAACCATGTTAATTTCACTTATGCAATTTAAGATACTTAATATTACTCATACTTTTGTAGAGTTTAATAATATATATATGTCTAATGATAACCCAATGTTATATAAACCAAAAAATCTACAGTATGTTGAAAAGACAATTCTGATCTAAACACTTAATATAGACAAAAAAAACTGGCCATGAATTGTAAAAAAATTTTTATCATCATATAATTGTAGTAAATAAAAGAAGAAACAATTAGAGATTACAAGGTAATAATTTATTTTAAAATTATCATAATAATAATAATATATTTTAAGTGTAAATATTTATTATTAAAATTTATATTTAAATTCAATTAATAATATCATATGTTAAAAACATAATTATACTTAGAACTTTAGTTTTAAAGAAATGATTTAAATTTGTTTTACTTGTAAAATATTTATTGATTTTAATTATTTTAAATAGAGACAGAAAAATATTTATTTTAAAGTTGTAATAGTTGATTTGGGATACTGACCAATGACATTTAAGTAAGTAGTTTTCTGACTTTACTTTACCTGGGATATTTAAGAAAAAAGAGAAGAGCAGACAATCAAGGTACATATTCATGGCAAAAAATAAAGCAGGGAGCTGTTTCAATATTTTTTCTCAGTAAAATTATAAAAAGTTTTAAACATATTTAAAGTTTTAAACCCTAAAATAATATTTAAAAGCAGTCTAAGGATATAAAATATATTATATTAATCATTAATGTCAAGGAGTGAGTGTAAACTAGTTTCTTTATTATGACCTAATTGCAGTTCTGATTGTCTACTTATAACTAAAATGATATCTAAAAGAAGTCTCAAAAAAGACTAAAGTTATTATTCTTATTTGGGATAATCATAAGAAAGAAGAGACAACTACATTTTCTTGAAGAAAGATATATCTGTGTTCATGTAAGAAAACATTCATTTATTATGTCAAATTAAATAATTTTATTAGTCTTGTATTAAAAATGACAAACAAGTCTAAAATCCAAAAATTAAATTTTTAAAACTTGTAAAAGTATTTTATCTGACTTTAAAAATAATGACTTAGTTAAGAGTGATAAGTCTAATAAAAATTAATATTCTGTTTGAATTGAATAATTGATGTGTGATAAATAGCTTGAAAAATTTTGAAGAAAATGTTTAGCATATATTTAATAATGAATAAAAAAAGAGGACAGATAAAAGATGAATTAATATTTCTCATGTCTTAATAGAAAGTGAAATTGTATTATATTATTATAAGAAAGAAACAATAAAAAGGGGAAGGATGATCGAAAAAGTTTGTTTAACTTTTTAATAGCGGATAACCATAATGAAGGTGATATACTATAGTACCAGAAGTTAAATGAAATTATTTATATGTATTTAAATATTATGAGATTAATAAGTAAGAGGAAAGTAAAGAAATAAGTTGAAATAAAGTTATTGATCAATTAATTAAACATTTTTTAAAGTTTTGTAATATGGGGAAAATAATGTGAAGATGTATTGAGAAGATTTGTTAAAGTTTTTCATTAATGTATTTTTCAAGAGTATAATTATGTGCATGTAACTTTAAACTAGTCAAGAAGGAAGGATGCATCCAATTCAGAACTTTTGTCCAGTTAGTGTTGTGCTTATTTGTCAAATGTTTTGTTTAAATATACATGGGTTTCTAACAGAAAGAAGATATGAGAAACACCCAAACTCATGATGAATGGTGAACATTTATTGGGTTACCATGGTAGTATTAAATTAGGAATTGGAATGGGTTTTTAAAAAAAAGAGAAAAGGATTTTAATTTTAAATTTATTATTAATACTTTTTTGTTTGATATGAAATATAAATGCTAGGTATTATAATTAAAAATAATTGAAATAATTTTTATATGCAATCTGGTATATAAGGTTAAAAGATATTAATCTTTTTATTATTCATTCTTGCTTTAAAAAGGAATGAAGATTATGCTTAAAAATATGAAGAGAGCATACATAAGTTATAAGATGAAAGGGTATATGGTATATAATATTTTAACTTTATAATTTATCTGGTATATATTTTTTAAAAATGAGTGTTCTAGAATGTGTTGTAGAGGTATTTCAAATGTATTATTATAAAGTATATTTGACAAAGGGGAATAAACTAGTGATGATAAATAAAATTTATAGGATTCTATGAAAACAACAATGAATATAGTATAAAATGTAATGTTATTTATGAGAATAGAAAAAGAATGAATGCTAATGTAAAAAAAAATCATGATCAATAATAAAGATAGACTATTTGTTTTGTAACATAATCTCAAATGTGGATAAAAAAATATTTAATGAGAAGATTGGATTATATTATTGGTCCAGAGGTAGTATAATAATAGATGATGAAGACACAGTAAGGAAAGATGAGTTGAAGTTCCAGGATAGGATATCAAAATATCATCCTGAAGAACTGATTTAATAGTTGAATGGGATTAATCTTTGCGATACCCATATAATGTAGTGTATACTGTAAGTGCTTGCTGTATAAGCCAGGATAAAACTAGGGTAAGATCATTGGGAAAATGATTACCTGCCAAAATATGACACCTTATAAATAAAGGAAACCTCCATTCCTCTATTATGATGTAGTATTTTTGATAAAATCAGTTTCTTATCTATGAAGTTTTCAAATAAATAAGAATATGGTAGGCATCGAAAGTTGACTAAATATTTTAAGAATTTTATAGTTTTTCTTTCCAAGTTTTGACAGATTGGCTTAAACGTAGTAAGACCATATACAGAACAGATACTTTATATTTGAATAAAATCTGAATAAATTATTATATGAACAATGATACCTGAAATCAAAGACCAGCAGAAAATGTAAGTGAAAGATAATGAATGTATAAAATAAAATTACATTATATGAAAAAGGATTCTTAATTTCATTATTCATTTTGAGGACATTATAAATATTGCTTTTATATTTTTTGTAACATTATCACAGCAGCAATAATTTTTATTGATAAGATTATAGTGCAATATTTTTATACAAATTTTGAATATGAAGTATTATTTAAATATTATGATTTTATTAAAATATCTGGAATTATAAAATATAAGGTAAATAGAGAAAGATGATTAAGAGGATAACCACTAAATAACTCATAAATTTTAAAACTGTATAATAATAGTATCAAAGCATACATGTTGGCAAGAAGAATGAACTTATTGTTTTAAAGAACTAAATAATAAATATGGGATGAAGGTTAAGATGTATATAATAATTACTGTGTCTATCTGTGATGAATGTAAATAATTTTATTGGAAAATTATAAACAGTTAAATGATTATTTTGTTAGTGAATTATTTAACATAATTTTATATAGCTGTTTGTTGTTCAATAAATAAATAAATACTTTAATTTAAATTTTGTATTAGTAATTTCATTGCATTTGAGTTTTTTGCATCACAAGGCCATATCAATAAAGTGCATTATCCACATAGAATTATACATAGCATACATTGATTACATGCTTTATCTAAAGAGTTATATTTATGAATTTATAATTGACGCATTAACTACCAATTGCTTTTAAATTATAACTATATTAAAAGGAGTTTGTAGTACTTCATACTTTTATTAGATATAAAAGGATCTTGAAGATTTCTTTGAAAAATACTATTAAGTATCATAAATTTTAAGTCACATTCTGATTTTGTAATTTAATTTTTATCATTGGCCAAGAGAGATAAAACTCTGAAAGTTTTAATTGGTCAAGTGACAAACTCTTTGATTGAAATATTTTCATCTTTTAATATATATTAATTTTAGTTTCGTTTTCAAAAGGTATATTAATTATTTGTAATGTTAGGAAAGTAAATGAAAGTTATTTCAAAAATATATTTTTATTTGTATTTTATAGAAATATTCAAAAGCAGAAAAATCAAAAAAAACATTATGAACAAATTACAAGCAAAGTAAACGTCATTTATATCCCTCCCAGATTTACCGTTACGAATTTTTAAAGAATTTTTTTAGTAAAATTTTCAATTTACAATCGTGTAAAGTATATAATTTTTTAATAAAACCTTACTACTTTTGTAAAATAACTATATTTTCAGCAGATAATCTATAATATGTACAAAAAATAATAAAAAAAACACTCTAAAACATATATTTTTATTTTCAGCGGTGAAAACATATTTATTGAAATCATCAGCCAATAAGAATTGATAAAGATTGAGAATAGATTATCCAACCAATCAGCATTGGCCTTCCTCTTTTGTTCAACTTAAAACCCTCCTAATATTGATTTTTTACTTGCAAAATAATACAAGAGATGGCAGCATCTTACGGAACTTTTTCTAAAGTTTCCAATGCATATAAATACATCGTCACAGCTCGAAAAATAACCGATTTAGAGCAATCCAAAGTTTTTGACACATTGCTGCATTGATCCCTACTGAAAGGTTAAGTCGTAAATTTAGAAGTATTATATTATTTCAGAGTACAACTTATTGACCAAATATATTTTAAGGTTTATAATTCTGAAGGATCAAATTACTATGAGTGAATGCTAAATAATTAAGAAATGTATTTAATTGAGTTAAACTTTGTAGATAATAATTATATAATAAAGCTCTTGATTATAATAAAATGAGTATTCTATAGTGATTGTTATCAGTATACATATGAGAATAAATCTTAGGAAAGTAAATTAAATTATTTAGGTGATGGTAATAGTGATGTTAATTTTTGCATCTTATTATAGTAGGATTAATTTTAAAATTCAATACACATATTAGATGATGGAAATAGTCCAATATAAAAATATAACTAGAACACTATCATCACAAAACTTCAGAAAAACACAAGGAGGTTAATCAAATTTGTAATAACTTTGAATAGTGTTAAAAGAAAAGAAAAAATAACCGTTCAATAGATAGATTTATCAAAGTTCTGCTTAACCCTTTTGCACTATGCTAACATTCTGACAGATTTCTTTGTTCTCACTAGATAGATGTAAACTTTCAACTTTTACTTTAATATTAAACTATTATTATTTATCAGAAATTAATAAATTTGACTTCATTTAATAAATATTTTTTGTTTAGAAATTAAATAATTTTTTAAAAATCACATTTGATTTTTTGGAATTATTTAAAAACGTAGATTTTAAACAAAACAAATTGCTGTCCTGTCATCATATTTTGGGTGTAGCAGATTCAATTTGCAAAATGGATGAAACCTTTTTGTTTGATGTTCATTTTAAAAATCTGAACAAATTATTTTTAATATCTAGTAAATCTACCAATTTATACTATAAAAGTTTTAAAAAATTTCATAATTTTTATGATATCACTAAATGTTATAAAGTCTATTGTAGTGATGAAATATCTAAACAGTTGCATTTACCGTGACCTTAATCTCTATGGTAAAATTCCACAGAATATTTTTTATTTAAAAATAAAACATCTCTGAAAAACCAAATATGTAATTTTTTTTTAGATTTCTAATAATTATTACACAATTACAATGCATAAATTATCGTAAACTTTTTAAAAAATCAAGTTTTTAGACCATTGTAATATTTTCTTGAAATAATCTCACAAAGTTTGAGATGACCAACATATAAAAGGCACCCATCATTGTATACTTTGAAGACCCCTTATTCAATTATTCTGATATCTTTTGAATTTTTTTAAAATTAAAATATTAGAAAAAATAAATATATGAATTTAAAACTGTAAAAGAAAAAGCTTCGCAAAATTTCTCAGCAGAGGGTGAAAACACAAATACAATTTCTCTTTCAAATAATATTTATTGTTACAATTTACATTAGGCTATTATACAAGGAAAAAATCAAGGAATACAAGTGAGAGAAAATGAGAATACAATATTTTTAGAAAACCTGTGCAATATAAACTATCATAAATCTTTGTGAGGTATATTATACATAGTCAACAATACAAATGATATTTGTGTAGATTGTATATAACTAATAATCATATGCTACATGGCATGGTGTGATGGGGAAAGGAACCACTGGATCTTGCTTGTCTTTTAGGGGTTGTTAGCACAGCATAATCTGCCCCCAAGTCTAACCAGCTAGCCAGGGCTCACATGTCTGTCTACCATCTTCACTAATCCTATGTAATGTTCTCTTGACTTTTGGCCTGAGAAAGTTTCATAATTAAATACAGAATAGTTGGGCAGATAACAACCTTGATATTGAAATATTCTTAAATAAATAAAAATACAATTATACAGCATTACATATACAAAATAAAGCATTAATTTACTCACTTATGTTGATATAGATAATACCAGATAACCTTTTAGAATTATAATAAAAAAAAAATTTTACATACTTGATTATACCTATATTTATTTTCTATGTAAATATATTTAATTAAAGGTGAAATTTTATTCATTAAGTTGTTGGTTTGATGTAAAATGTATTAAGAGCAAATATTTATTTTAAAAATGTTTATTGTATTTACTTTAAAATAAACTATCTATCTAAAAAGCTGTTAAATTTTCTAAAATTTGGCTGCTTCATTTTTGAGATTAAAATTGAATTATTCAATTTTAAAATAACATCAATTTACAGAATGATCTGAGACTTTTATTATGAATTCTAAAATTATGGTAACTAAATCATTTTAAATGACAACTTTAAACAATGTAAGATTTTAGTTAAAAATCACATTGAAAAAGCATAAGTACTCTTTAAAAGAAATGTCTATTATTGAAAAAATTGAAGTTAAAGTATCATTTGTTTAAACTCTTTAAATAATCTCTCATTTAAACTTATTTACAATTTATAAAATATATTCTATCTATCTACTTACCTATGTATTTTTCTGTGTTTTTATTTATCTATATTTTTTATTTATCTATCTCTATACCCATCTTCCTACCTATTTTACTATTCATCTATCTATCTATTCATCATTTCCATTTTCATGCAGTTAACTTATCTGCTATCCCGCTATCTTTATATATACATATATCAAAAGAAAGGCAAAAAAATAGGTATAAATTAATCAAAGATGCATATATAAAAATACAGAATCAACCCTTAAATAATACTGATATCAATAATAACTTTTTTAAACAATAAACGTGGAAATACACTTTTATATACGGTTTAATATATTTATATAGACACTAAAGATTGCAACTTGGCTACAAAGAGTAAAATTGTTAATTCTAAGAAGTTTAAATAAATTTCGTCAAACAGGTAACAACTAGTCAATTGTGCAGAGGCACTTTCGAATTGCACTTTAAGTATTATATATATTATCATAAGTATCAACAGGTAATTAATTATTATATATAAATCAATTACTATTTTATTTATTAACTAATCGTATTGTTTGTTGTTTTGACAACAAGATGTTGGTATTTTATTGGTTTACTTAAACATGAGAATTGTAAAGATATATAATATTTTTAGTTTCAATAATAATTTATTATTTCTAATGTATACAGTGATGGGTAATCATACAATCATTGAAGGACATGTATCAGTTCACACGGAAACCAATTTTTTTATTTCAATATTATTATTTTCCAGAAAAGTACAAATACTATTGAGAAAAATTACTACCTCTAGTTTGATCCTTCATAGAAAGAAATTTTAAAAAATCTTCATAAATTAAATTCTGTTCCTTACAGGATCTGATGAAAATAGCACATTGTGATGTTGCTGAAATATCAGTACTAGAATCAACAACCAAACTAAAATATTTGCATATTTTCAAATCTTCTATTACAATATCAAAAATATGTTCTGCAATATCTTCAATATATCTAATGCAGGTAGAATCTGACAGCTGTAATTTCTTAATTTGTAATAATATTTGACTTTTATTATTAATTTTACCAAATAATATATTCAAAGCATTTAGAAAACATTCTTTTACAACTTCAGAATTCATAAACGGTTTCATATTTTTGCCAAGTATATAACAAATTTCATATGATGCTCATGTCACTGCTAATTCTTGTGAGATTGCCACTGATGTAACATTTTGCTGTTGTTTCAATGATTTCTTGAAGAAAGCAAATTTTTCACTTTTTATTAAACTCCCATGAGCAAAAATGTCATAAAACAATTTATGTTATGTGATGTAATGATAATAAAAGTTCTATTTTTTTACTGTGACCCTTTTTTGACAAATCAAACACATTGCTGAACTTTTGTTATTTAACACAACAAAATATTTCTCTTCCCAATTGTCTTGAAATATTCTATTTTCAGCCAATAATTTTCATTTGTTGCATGAAGACATCATTATGGTGTTTAAATTATAGTTTTATATAAAATAATGTGTCTGTGTTTATACTAACATGTCTCATCTTGCCCTCACAGACATGGACTATTGTCAGATTGAATTAAAGTTTTTTAAACTTCTGATTGGTCAATTATACAATCTGCAGTAATATACACCTGGGTCTCTTTTTACGCGGACTTATTTAACATGATTTTGAAGTTACGCGATTTGTGTTTCACCGGAAGTCGAACTCCGATATTGCGCTATTACTTTAAATAATAAATTTTGCGCACTTACCTTATATTGAAAGTAATAGCACATTATTGAAATTCGACTTTCAACTTAATAATTTCAATATTTTCAGTGCTTTATAATTGTAAGATTTTATGCAATAATGAAATTAAAATCATGATTTCCACATTTTATGTATACACACATTAAATTTTACAAGATTATAATGTAAATTTGTTCAAACATTGTGCATGTTAATTTTGCATTTTAAATCACATTCTGTTTTTGCTTTTGAAAAAACAACATAAGGTTTATTTTTAAAATTGAAAATTAAAGACAAAAATAAGAATTTAATTTTTAGTTGTTAGATTAATTACTAATTACGTTGTCACCGGAAAACCATTAATTAACACAACATGAGAGTGATATTGGCGCTAGTTGTATTTCTTCTTGTGAAGAATCTGATTTTTTTTATCAGTTTGCAAATGAACCTCTTTACCGGCAAATAGCGATAATAATTAAAACGTGTATAAAAAAATATAAATTACTGTAAATTATGCATAAAAATATATTGTTACGAATATAATTAAATATTATAGTTAAAAGAAGTTTGTCTTGTATCAATTTTTTTCAAATTTGAAATTTTTTATTAGTCATATTTTATTTCCCTATTTTTTTTTTTGCATGAATTTTAAAGTAAATTTTACATTGGTGCTTTGCTTTTACGCGAGTTTTGAAAAATCACAGTCTGTATCCCCCCTTTTTCAAGGTAAGTTACGTCTATTTTTGCATGATTTCATTTGGGCATGTTTTCTGAGTAACATATCTATCACGTAAAACGAGACCCAGATGTATTTGTCTTTTTAACATTATATTTGTTTTAGTTCACTATCTAAAATGCAAATTCATTATTTGTCAGATTACAAAAAGGTTTTTAAAAATTAAATTTCTATTTATCATTGATAATAATAATCTAATGCTGTCAAATTAAAATTAATGCTTACCATCTAATTATAAATTCCAATTGTAAATCATTGAATTTCTTATCAATATGTTTTAGTGTAAAAGTAAATATTGTTGACCAAAATCTGAAAAACAAACAAATGTATAAAAAAAAAAGTTTAGGAAATTATGTTCTTGTTTTCAAATTCAAAATGTAGAAATACAACTGTCAAAGTCATGGATTGGCACTTTCTTGTGGAGAAAATAAACAATGAATCATAAGCTTGAAAAGATGAATTTACATCATTGTTATACCCTTAAATTTAAATATTATTGATTTTTTTACTTGTAAAATAATACTGAAAATGCTAAAGTCAGTGAAATAATGCTAAAGATAGCATATTGAGAAAGAGTACAAGCCATTTATAAAGATACTTGGGCACTTTTGGTGTAGATTCCGCAGGTGCTTCAGGTCAGTGAAAATTTTTTAAAAAGGCAGATAATGTTATTAGTGTGTCGATAAAAAAAATCAAGCACACATGGTTATTCGTTAATTAAGAAGAGTGTTGTCACACCTGTTAACCATCAGTCTATTGCTGGGCCACATATAAAAGCTTGGTAGTCCGCATGCAGCCTGCAGGTCACAGGTTGAGTATGAATGCTCTAGTTGAATAAATGATTAATGATAATCATTATTGTATTTATCTATTGTGGATTGTGTCAAAGTTTTGGATAGAGTCAGTTTGACACTTATAAATCAAAATGTAATAATTTACTACTGATAAATACTTTTCATTGAGTAAAGATATATATATATATAAGTGATGGTAACCTGGCCAATTGATGAGTACTGATTCAGCATACAATGCATCTTAAGAGTCATTTCTCTTTTACTGGATCTTTATTCATGTGTTTTCAAAAAAAAATGTCAGATGGTATGGAGATTATATAATATATTTATAAATTAATAATTTTGTGGGGGTTTGTATTTTCACAGAAAGCTAAATCTAATACATAGTCTTAAAACTCCACTAGAATAAAAAAAATTAGTTATTTTTTAAATCCATAAATTATATAAATTATTAAAAATTGATTTACAATTGTCACATTTTTTCGCATTCAGATCTTTATTATCAACCACTTGAGACAAATACTTTAATGATTACTAATGGTTATTTATTAGATGAGAGATTATCCCTAGCCTAGATATAAACTTTAAACCTCAGTTAAAGATTAATATATTTGGATCTGTATATAAATTAAATCAACTTCAGGTCTTTTTTTTTTCATGTGTAATGTTTTTTTAAACATACTTAAAATCTCCAATCAACTAGAAGATCTTAAAATATATGAATAAAAAATATCTGAAAAAGTTACATGATCTCTCAAATATGCATTTTGAGTTGAGGCAGATTATTGGCAATTTATAAATCAAATTGTAATGATTTGATATTAATAAATACTAAACACATGATGAAGACCTATGTAAGAGATTGAAATCTGAATCAACTGATGAGTCCTGGTTTAGCATGAAATGCACATCTTGGAATCAATTGTTTTGTTTTTCAGATGCGTTTATCTATATATTTCATAAATGGGTGGTAGAATTGAGATTTTATGTCTATATATAAAAGAGCATAGTCAATATCCAAGATAAAGGAATGCAGCCAAATCTTGTTACAAATAATTTTTGTAATTATAAAGGGATTCGAACACAGACTTTCAACTCCTTTCTGCTATGCATTTTATTTTATACAACTGATACATATGTCCACACACACATGAAAAAGTTAAATAATCTCCAATATATATATTTTGTGCTGATCCATCATCTTCTCCCATATATATATATATATATATATATATATATATAGTCTGTGCTTGGTAAATATTAAGATAGCAAATTTTCTATATTTAATGGACAGGCTTCAATCTACTCCATCCTACAACTCTTCATCCATCTAAACCATTGAAAATCTGGTGACAAAATGCCCAAATCCCTTGTTGACGCCAATATTATTGCCCTGTTCATGTTGACTTTAAGTCATTCTGATACATCATGTATAGGACCTTGTCCATTTAAGCACACAGAAAAGGAATGGGTAGGATACATGCTGAATCTTTAATATTTGAATACAAATATAATTTATATACTTGGAGTTAAGACATAATTCATATAATTACATCTAAACACCAAGTATATAAATTATACTTGTATTCAAGTAAATCTTTTTTGATAATAATAAAATAAAAAATTATTGATGAGAAATTGTAAAATGAGATTTGTCTTCAAACACATAAATAGGCATTGGAAGAAAACAAATAACTTCCAAAATGGATTCCAGCTGGATTACAAATCTTTCAAATATCTTCATCATTGTATTCACCTAAATCTGATAGCTCTTAAAATTAATGCAAAAATTGTAGGTTTGTAAATTGAATTGTATCATAGTTTTTTCATCACAATTATGCCATAACTGTAAACTTTAGTAATTAATAGCTAACAGATACTAGTGCTTAATAAAAACTTATCCAGTGTTACTAATATTTCCAGAACAGTTTACGTCTTTCATCAGTTATAAGCTTTGGATCTTGGAACAGTGTAGCAAAGTCTTTATGATTTGTCTGAAATGATATAGACATTCAATGCAAGTGAAGTTTTGTTCAAGTTAAATAATTTTAAATATTTCTCAAATATTCTACAATGATGTTATACAAGTGATAAAATAAGAAAAGATAAATAAATAAACGGTAATGCATAAGCTGAAATCATATAATGGAATCATGTTAAATTGAATTGTAGTAAAATACTAGTAATAAAATAATAATCATAAAACAGTGGGTTCTTCACCAAATATTAAAATCATCCTTTAGTTTTTATAATAAAATCAGTTAAATTCAGATTGTACTTTATATTCTAAACATGACCATTATTAATTTTGAGAATCTTTATGCACAATGGTGGAATATGTAACAAAGATTCTATATCTTCTCAAAAAGTTTGAAGTGAATTGTGCACTAAGGGCTATTCATCCCATACAGATCTCTCCAAAATATGGCACACTGGCCACATGCAACCCATGATGAACATTTGTATAGCCCATTTAAAAATTTTGATTTTTTTGAGTGGAAAAACAACAATTATTTAATTTTCTGCAATTAATAACTATAATTATTGAAATTGATAACACCCATGTAATAGATAAAAGAGATCCATGCATTGCAATATCATGCAAATAGTATATGTAAATTTATACAAACTTGCATATTAATTAATTCAAATGTTCATTTTTCTACATCTTTGTGCTATGAATATGATTGTTTTGTTTGAAAGCAGTGCTATGCTATAAATTAGTTACAACCATTTAATCTTTCCTGTAGAGTATCCCTATTCACTGAATTAATTATAAGTAGTTTTTAAGATTTGTTTAATATATGAGTGGGAGATGATAATCTGGACCAGCATGAAATACGTATATTGGCAATTATTTATCTTTTCTACATGTGTGCGATCATTTGTATCAATAGTATGGATAGTTGAAGGTTGCTTGAAAGTCTGAGTTCAAATCCTCTATATTTATAAGTAATTTAGTAAATAAAGCCAAACTATCACAAAGTTACGTGTTGGAGGTTGGGGGGGTCGGTGTAGCTGCTTTGCAAATGGTTGTCCCGGGTTGGCGGGTTCGTTTCCCAGCCGATGCTATGACACAAGAAAAAAAAATGATGTAAACAATTATTAGGTCTTGACTACTGTTTTAAAAAAAATTTATAGATACTATAATTTATCTTTTTTATGCTATTTTTGAAATACCTGGTAAACCTAACTAATGATAGGAATCTCCAATCGTTTAATGTGTATACTGTATTTATTATTTTTAATGCAACCCCCTCCCCAGATAAGCTTTTTTAATGTGGTCATAAGATTAGTAAGGTTGGATATAGCTTTGATCTAATGGATATAAGATTAGTGAATTTGTTGGAAACTGCAAACAGTAATTATAATATCAACATTTTAAAAAATGTTTCCAAGTTGAATTACTAACTCAACACACAAGTTTCTATTGGCATATAACACATTTATAAAAACCATAAACTCATTAAATTTATTTTGAAATAATCAAAATGTTTTATTTTATTTTTATGTAACCATATAAAAGCCACATTGATAAATATTGTATGTAATAATCTTATGCTTGGTTATAATGTAAATAAATTATTTTATAGTAAAATTTTATGGCCTTCTGTTCACATTATTTTAAAATTAAAACAGTTTATCATTATTTTAAAAAATCTTTCTTATGTTGTCAAATTATAAATGATAATTTTGGTAGCTCATATCACAAAAATAAATCAAACCTAGTTTATATAAATTATATATTGTTAAAAAAAATTGTCTTTCAGAATAAATTTAGTAGATAGGTAAGTAGGTAGGTAGATAGGTGATAGGTAAGTAGATAGGTGATAGGTAGGTAGATGGGTTGATAGGTAGGTAGATAGATAGGTAGGTGAATGGGTAGGTGGGTGGAGTAGGTGGTATGTATGTAGGTAGGTAAGAAGGTAGATAGATAGGTAGATAGA
This sequence comes from Epiperipatus broadwayi, assembly GCA_028023455.1. Classification (NCBI taxonomy): domain Eukaryota; kingdom Metazoa; phylum Onychophora; class Udeonychophora; order Euonychophora; family Peripatidae; genus Epiperipatus; species Epiperipatus broadwayi. The sequence continues at coordinate 1,498,799 of JAQFVV010006370.1, read as the reverse complement.
TGGGTGTGGGTGGGTGGGTGATTGGGTGAATGGATAGGTAGGTAGGTAGATGGGTAGTCAGACAGGCAGACTGACAGACAAACAGACCAACAGATTGTCAGATCAACAGAAAGACAGACAGATAGATAGACAGAAAAAGAGAAAATCTGATGAATAGATACCTAAATGGATGAATGGATTGATAGAAAAACAGGTAAAGAAATATATAGATAAAGAGAGAAATATATATATATTATATAGACAAATAAAAAGATAAATCACAATACAGGTAGACAATAAATGAATATTCAGGTTATAAAGAAAAAGATATATTTATAGATTAATAAATAATAAATAGATATTCTTGGTGGGATCTTCATTCACGTAATCTTTGTGCGTAATAAACAATAAACGGCATATTGTAATTTAAAAATATGGAGAATTTGAAAGCATTAGTAACAATTTTTTGTCTCAGATTTCTTTTCTTTTTTTTTTTTTCATTTGTTTGTTTTAGCTTTTATGCTATTAATATAGTAATATATATTTTAAAAATACTATTTAAAAATAAATTGATTGAAAAAAGGCTATATTCACTTTTATATGCTTATTTACTAATAGTTTAATATTTCATTGCATGGTTAAATTCTTTGGTATTTATTTTTATATATTCTACAAAATAAATATAAATTGTTTAATCTATAGTTGTGGGTTTATTTAAAATAAAATAAATTTTCAATACAAGTGAAGTCTTGTTCAAATTAAAATACTTTTTAATATTTATTAAATATTCTACAGTGGTATTATAAGAATGAAAAAATAAGAAAAAGGCTCTCTTACATCTGTAAAAAAAAAAAAAGATGTAACCTTAATAAAATATGTTTATATATTATGGCAATATTCCGAATTTTTTATTATTTAAATAGTTGAGTAAGTATTTTTGTTATCATGTAAAAAATAAGTCTTAAAAAAATAAAATTTTAAATATAAACATTAAAAATAATTAAACTCACAATTTTTTAATTGATGACTTTTAAAAATACAAATATTGCATAACCATGTGATGGCATATTTATTATTCATAGTAGTAAAATAATAATTTTAATAAATTCACAAATAATTTTATAGCTTATCAAATATATAATGCTAAGAATTTAAATCTATTCTCATAACAAACAAGACCAAACATGTTATTAGGATTATTTACAAGCAAGTTTCTAAAGAATCATTTAAAGAAACACAAAGACCACCCATCTTTTGTTTATATAAATGCCAATGTTAATATAAAAACTGGTGGGCATTGCTTGCAATTTTATTTAAATGATTGTGTGGAAATATAAATTATCTTAGTGACATATTCAGAAGTGTTTGTTCTGTGAATAATTTGATAATAGTTTAAATAAATCAAAATAATAAATATAAATATAGATTGTAACATAAAAATGAATTCTCTGATTTACTTTTCAAACTTATTGGTGGTTGTAAAATAAATAATTTACAAGTTATAAACTAAACCAATTTTGGATGATTGTGATCTTTAGTATCAAAAGCCAGTTTAGCCATAACACCTACATCAATTAATTTATACCCATCATTAACTCTCTTGCACTGTGCTGATATTTTAACTGTTCCCTTTGTTTTCACTTGCTGTAAGCTTTTAACATTGATTTTAGTATTAAACTGTTATTATATATCATAATATAATAAATTTGACTTTATTTGATAGATGTTTTTGTTTAGATATTAAATAAAGTCTACACAATTATATTTGAATTTTACAATTATTTTTAAAATTATATTTTAATCAAAACAAAACGTCATTTAGAAAATGAATGAAATCATATTTATTTGATTTTTGTATTTAAAATGGTAATGAATAATTGTCAATATTCTGTAATCTATCAGTTTATGCTTTAAAAGTTGAAATTTTTTAGTAATGCTTATGATATTCATGAATTATGGATCATCTCTATCATTTTTGATGCTCAAATTTTACTTGGTTTTCCCAAGGGAAAAAAACCACTCTATTACTTTTTCTATTTATTTGCGATGTAAAACCAAAACATATTACATGACTTTAACTTACATATTGCTATTGTAGCATGCCTTTGTTATTTTACAAGTTATGCCATCTACTTGCCAAATGCACTATTCCAAGATTTACAGCTCATCATCGATGAAAGCTTTGAACTTGCACCTAGTCTGGGGATGTTTGATAGACAGTTCTCATAGAGTGACATTTATTAATTACTAAACCTTACAGAATTGCAGTGAAAGAAAAAAGTTAGAGATGAGTTTTTTTCTTTTATATTATATTTACCTTTTTGTTTTTGTTTGTCAAATTTAAATATTTCATTCTTTTTTTTTTTAATGCAAGTCATCTTAACTTGAAAACTAAAAGAAAAAAACAAACATATCTATGGGGTAGTGAGTGATTGTGATAGAATTGCAAGAATGATATAACCTATTGAAAGCTTTAGTTTCTTCCTATTCAGTTATGTTTAATCTGAACTCAGACTTTCAACCTTCCATAGCTATCCAATCTATTTTGTACAAATGACACAAATGACCACATACATGGAAAAGATAAATGATCTCCAATATATATATATATATCATGCTGAACCAGTACTCATCAATTTGTCCAGCTCGCCATCTCCCAAACACATATAATCAGTGCTCAATTTATATTAAGATAGCACATCTTCACACTTTAATGGAAAAGTTTCAATATTCTCCACTCTCCAACTCTTCAACCATCTATGTCATTGAAAATCCAAGGGTGGAATGCTCAAAGTCTCTTTTGATGTCAATATTATGGGGAGCTTGAAAGTCTGAGTTCAAGTACCTTATAATTATATTAAATTTGGTATAGACAAATACACGCATTTAAATATTATATATTCAGCCTATATTCTTCTCATTCCCCTTCTGTATAATTAAATGGATATATTAAGGTCCTATGTGTGAGAAGTTTAACTTCGACATGGGTATGACAATAATATTGGTATCAAAAGAGGCTTTGACCATTCCACACTCAGATTTACAATGATATGGATGACTAAAGTGTTGGAGAATGAAGAAGATTAAAGCTTTTCCATTAAAGTTTGAAGATTTGCTATCGTAATATAAACTGAGCACTGATTATATGTGTGTGGGAGATGGTGAGCTGGACCAACTGATGAGTGCTGGTTCAGCACGAAATACGTATATTGGAAATCATGTATCTTTTTCACATGTATGTGGTCACGTGTACCGGTTGTATAAGATGAATCGCTATCGGGAGCTTGAAAGCCTCATATATACAAGTATTTAAATATTATATAATCTGTCATATTTATTTATTTAAACATTGTATTTTATATAAAGGTTAGCTTAAAAATAACTTCTATATTAAATAATTCTTAGTAAAAGATAAATTTTGTTAAATAACTTTTTTTTCTTCTTCTACTAATTAAAAGCGTTTTATACTCTATATAAACAAATATCAAAAATAAATATGTTTAACCCACATAATGTCTAAGAGCTGTTTCATCCAGTATAATTTTTATTTTTGATAATTAGAAATATAATATTCTTCAATTCTTGATGACGAATCGTAATATTTTTATTCCTATTGCATATAATTTAAACATATTCCTTCTCCCCCAATATTTTTTTTAATATCTTTTAAATTATTATTTAATCAATATTGCAGAAAATAAAAAAAAAATTAAAATAGAGCACTCGGGAGTTAGATCCTCTTTGGCAGCCTTTTTCACAAAACAATGAAGAAAATTACAGCATCCATCTAACTTGTTAAATGCGAGATGCTAAAATTCAATAGTTTTCCTTTCTTTCTCGTTTATTTTTCGCTAAAAGTTTTGGCTTTAGTTTCATTACCTGAAAGAAAAATCTTAAGCTTTCTTGAAAACTAAATTCAATTCTTTTATCTGATTCGAATATTAGGACATGGGTGTATTATATGTATTCTAACCCTAAATCCTCTTATCATTACATAAACAGTACATGACAGTTCTGGTAAAAACCGCTAAACATCTCATGATCACCATTCTTTATACTTACACAAGCTGCTTACACAGAGGCAAAACTTTCCATATAGTAGGCTACTCAGTGCAAGTCAGAGTAATCAATGGCAAGAGGAACATTTGTGTTTTCATTTTGGACTCAAAGCTTTATAGATAGCTAATAAGGTAAAAGGTAGCTGATGGAGGGTTGCATTAAATCCTAAAATCTAGGTGCAGTGCTCTCAGATCCAAGGTTTTTCATTGATAAAAGTCACAAGCTAGAAACTAGTCTGGGGATATTGGATGAGTAGGCACTAGATAGGGATGTTATACATAAACCTGCATGTATCCATTAATTACTCTGGCTTGCACTGAGTGGTGCTATTGTATGGGGAGTTTTTCCGAGTAGTTGGAGTAATACAAGAGTAAGATTATTATTTTAAAAAAAGGGTAAGGATCATAGAAAGTTAAATAATTATAGACCGATAGTGGTAATGTCAGTTTTATATAAAGTTTTCTCATTTATGGTGGCTAGAAGAGTTGTAAATGGATGGAAGGAAATAATGTAGTGGGGAAAATGCAAGGAGGTTTTAGATCAGATAGGCATATAGGAGATAGTTTATTTGTAGTTACACAACTTATGGATATGAGTAGGAATTCAGGTAGACAGTTGTATATGAGTTTTATAGATATAGAGAAGGCATATGATAGAGTAAATAGAAATATATTATGGATAAGTTTAGCAAATTTGGGAATGGATGAAGCTTTAGTGGATATTATTAAAAAATTATATGAAAATTATATATATATATATATATATATATATATATATCAATTAGAAAATATAGAATCAGTTAAAGTTAAAAATGGGGTAATACTAAGGCAAGAATGTCCTATGTCACCTTTTTTGTTTTTGTTGTATTTGAGTGAAATGGAAAAAGCAATAGAAAGATTAGGAAGAGGGACAGAGATACCATGGTGGTGAGGAAGTATATATTTTGTCAGGTTTTTTTATGGATGATATATTTTTGTGTGCAAAAAGAAGAGAAGATATGAAAGTATGAGGACATGTGCAAGAGTGGGTAAAGAGATGGGGATTAAATTTAGTAAAGAAAAATCAAATATAATGATAGTTAATACTAGGGAAAGAGAAGATGAAGAATTTTTATTAGGGATATAAAGTTAAGTGTGGTGAGTAGATATAAATTATTTGGGAATTGTCTTAAGTAATCACGAAAAATTGTTTGGATGAATGGAAAAAAAATTAATAAATAAAGCAACGAAAAGAAAGAGTCTGATAAAGAAATTAAGAGTGTTTTCATATAATACATATGATGTTGCTAGAATTATATGAGAGTTGCAGTAGCAACATATGATAATGATGTGTTATGTGTTAGTAAAGAGGTATTAGATTATTTAGGAAAAGTACAAAGAGAAGTAGGAAGACGTGCATTGAATGCAGATGTATGGACAGCAAGGGAGGCAATTCAAGGAGAAATGGGATGGTCAAATTTTTATATGAGAGATGCAAAAAATAAAATGAAAATGTTTGGTAGATTGCAGTTTATGGATAATAAAAGAATAGCCAAAATAGTATTTAATTGGGTTACGAGTAAAGGGCAGGCAACAAGATGAGTGAGAAAGGTAATGTGGTATGCAAAAAATTTGGATAATGAATTTATATCAGTATATTTGTACAAAAGATGGGATGATTGTGTTAGGAGGATTGTTGAATGTTATAATGATAAGGAATGGAATAAAAGAATAGATTTATTAATAATGAATAGGGAGTTAGAGAGATGGAAATCTAGTATGGAGAGTAAAAAAGTTTAAATATATATAGAAGTAAACAGAATATTAGGTGCGAGTTAATATATGATAATATTAAGGAAAGTAGTTTATTGTTTAAGGCTAGAACGGGATCTTTAGCAATAAGAGAATATACATGTAAATGGAAAAATATGGGTGATTTAGTCTGTAAATTGTGTAAGGAAGAAATAGAAAATATTAGGCATTTGTTAATTGAATGTAAATGCTTGAAAACAGAAAGGATACAAATAATGAAATTATGGAAGAATAAATATGAAAAAAGTGATTATACAGAAAGTGGATTATTGGTTTTTATGCTGGGTTTGGGAAAAGATAAGGGGGATTTAGATATAAAGGTTATAGAGTTGACAAATATTATGTTGTGGAAATGGGATAGAGCAGAATATGGGAAAATTTAGAGTGGTGAATGGAAGATAAAGTGGCTAACAGGTTTCTCTGGGCATAGTCTCTGAGAGATTTCTGACTCCGTTTAAGGAGAAGCCACAGTGTATCACATCACATCCCTCTGATAAAAATATGATATTCATTCATTTATAATCATGTCTGTTATATTTATATTTGCATTATTTGTATCGAATTAAACAATTAAATTAATTACTTTTGTTCATTAATTTATTTTATTTCATTGTTTACATTTTTTTTATTGTTTAGAAGAATTTTGTACTGATGTTTTGTATGCGGTTTTATATGCCAGATTGAATCATAGTTCTATATTTATTTTTAAATCTACCGTATGTAGTACATTTGTTTTACTTTTTAAAAAAATAAACATTCTTTAAGTAATAAAAATAATAAATCTACTTTTTAACTACTTTAATGCCATTAGAAGTAACCAATCTATTTTATTTTATTATTTTATAGTATGCATTAAATCTGAAGCATTCTATTTGTTTTGCTGGATTTTGTTAACAGTTTAAGTTCTTAACATCTATTTCTCAGTTCTTTTAGCAAAATCTTAATTAGGTGAGAAATGTTTCTAAGTGAATTTTTAACTTCTAATACTTTTTAGAATTAGTTCACATGTCAGGTGTAATAGAATTTACTTAGCTACACTTATCGCTGTATTGAATGGGTTAGAAAATAGGCAATTTCTTCCGTAATTATTTTTTTTCTAATTCGCCGTGAAAATGTCAATGTTTACATGTTTGTTTAAGATTTCTCTTTCTTGTTATTATTTATTATAAATTGTTTTGCTTTTTTTAAACAATATTCGCACTAAATAATAGTATATTTTTTATTGTTGCGCTTGTATAGCTGTGGTAGCGAGGCGGGTTCGGGCGCTTAAAAATACATGGTTCTATAATGCGTTTCAAATTTTCCCGAGAAATAAAATATTCAATTATTTTTTTAATTTGCTCAAAATGCTCTGGCTTTAATCTTTAATTAAAAGTAATTTAAAAATAAATTACTAAACTTACTATATTTTATAAAATAAAACATTCTTACAGCGACAATATCTATTTGTTATCAATGCTTTTTTGCTAAAAATAAAAGAACCTTTATAATAACAATTAATGGTGATTTATAGTCCGTGTAGTGAAGATTATTAACTATTGTTTATGATCCCCCCCCCCATCTTTTTCCAAAATTTATCATCCAACCATTGGTTGTTAAACAAACAGGCATTTTCTTGATCTCTGGAAAGATAGCTCCGGATAATCATTCTTCTGAAAACTTTGGGGAGAAAATGCCGTTTTTACTATCTAATAACTGATTTGCTATTTATAATTACTAAAAATCTTTCACAAAAAATTTATCCAAGAAATCTAGTATAATACATATTACTTCGAGTTTCTGAGACTTCATTTTTATTGTAAATCTTTTTAATTTCTAACCTAATTATCTAAAAATAGGTTTATCATATAATTATTTCTCCACATAAAACATCTGATAACTGAAACACAGGCTTATTATATACTTGTGTCTATATATGTAATATATAGGGTATATGAACACAGACTCTCACATGAACCACCCCTCTCCACTCCATCTCATAACACTGATACACTTAAAACACATATATGTCGAAAAGATAAATAATCACCAATACATGTATTTTATACCAAACCAGCAATCATCAGTTGGTCCAGATTACCATCTCCACACATATATGCTATAAGTGCTCAGATATATATTAAGATAGCCAATCTTCATACTTTAATGGGAAGACTTCAATCTCCTCCACATTCCAACTCTTTAACCGTCCATCCAATTGAAATTCTGATGTTGGAACGCTCAAAGGCCACCCTGAGACCGAGGTACTTGTCACACCCATGTTGACCTAAGGTCAATCTGACCCCTCCTGTACAGGACATAATCCATTTAATACATATACAAAACATCTGAGAAAAATATAAACTAGTTCCTTTTAAAAATAAAAAATAAATTCATTTTCAAATCATCTTTATTACATAGATATAACTTAAAACATATATATTTTCCTAATCAAGATATGTACTTTAATTGTTATATCAAAAATTAAATATTGCCATCAAAGATTAATTTACAACAGTCTTTTTAACAATACCCAACTTAACCGATAAGGCTGCTAAATATAGATATATCATCACCAGACCATTGTAGGATGAAGGTCTCTCCAAGTTCAATCTATCTTCTTTGATCTTTAGCTTCTCTTCTCCACATCACATCCATCCATCTTACATATGGTCTCTTTCTGGGTGTTTTACAATCTCTTGCAATCCAACTTCAATTGTCCATCTATTATCATCTCTTCTAGCAATATGTACCAACTCCATTTCAGTTTTTTTTATTTTTTCAATAAGGTCAGTAAAACCTGTTTGTTCTCTTACCCATATATTGTACTTTTGATCTCTTCTTGTTACTCCCAACATGCATATCTCCATACTTCTTTGAGTAGTCTGAAGTTTCTGTATTGCTTTTCTATTAAGTGTTCAAGTCTCAGATCCATAAGTAAGAACTGGTAAAACACATTTATTAAAAACTTTTTTTTTTTCAAACACATACGCATATTTTCTTTTAGTATCAAGTTATTTCTACCAAAAACACTCCAATTAAGCTTAATTCTATGATTAATTTCATCCATTATGTTTCCATGTGTATTAATAATCTGACCAAGGTATTTGAACTGTTAACTTCTTCTAACTCATCATAATCAGTCTTTATTTTCATATTTTGAGAAAATCCATTAAACATTACTTTAGTCTTTTTAACATTTATCTTTAGTCTTACTGTCATACTTTCATCTGATAACTCCTGCAACATTTCCTGCAGCTCCAAAGCATTATTAGCAAAAACAACTACATCTGAAAAATATATATGACTTAAATAATCTCTATTTAGTGTCATATATATATATGATCAATAGATGGCGTCTTTACCAAAACCGCCGAAACAAGTGTAAAATATTTTTACATAAACGCAAAAGGAGTAAGAATTAACTACCTCTTTCATTTTGCTCACCTCCAGATCAGCTGATTTCAAGCTGGTTTGCTTTCGTCAGTGGAAGGATAGAGCTATAGAAACTAGGTCTAAAGACTGACTCTCAAGCGTTTATGCAAAACATTTATATCAGTTTGCAAGCGTGAATTTTTCAGACTAGTAAAGTCTTCAAACTCAGCCTAGCAAGCTAGATATCTATATGGGTCTGATCTCAGTTCAGTTTCACCACATAGTCAAAGTCTCTGCAATATATATCATTGCAAGAAAACTTTAAAGGTACATTTATGAAAAATAAAAACAAGTTAGTCACGTAACCTGCTATCACTTGTTATTTATGATCAATAGATGGCGTCTTTACCAAAACCGCCGAAACAAGTGTAAAATATTTTTACATAAACGCAAAAGGAGTCAGAATTAACTACCTCTTTCATTTTGCTCACCTCCAGATCAGCTGATTTCAAGCTGGTTTGCTTTCGTCAGTGGAAGGATAGAGCTATAGAAACTAGGTCTAAAGACTGACTCTCAAGCGTTTATGCAAAACATTTAAGATCAGTTTGCAAGCGTGAATTTTTCAGACTAGTAAAGTCTTCAAACTCAGCCTAGCAAGCTAGATATCTATATGGGTCTGATCTCAGTTCAGTTTCACCACATAGTCAAAGTCTCTGCAATATATATCATTGCAAGAAAACTTTAAAGGTACATTTATGAAAAATAAAAACAAGTTAGTCACGTAACCTGCTATCACTTGTAATTTATGATCAATAGATGGCGTCTTTACCAAAACCGCCGAAACAAGTGTAAAATATTTTTACATAAACGCAAAAGGAGTCAGAATTAACTACCTCTTTCATTTTGCTCACCTCCAGATCAGCTGATTTCAAGCTGGTTTGCTTTCGTCAGTGGAAGGATAGAGCTATAGAAACTAGGTCTAAAGACTGACTCTCAAGCGTTTATGCAAAACATTTATATCAGTTTGCAAGCGTGAATTTTTCAGACTAGTAAAGTCTTCAAACTCAGCCTAGCAAGCTGAGTTTGAAGACTTTACTAGTCTGAAAAATTCACGCTTGCAAACTGATATAAATGTTTTGCATAAACGCTTGAGAGTCAGTCTTTAGACCTAGTTTCTATAGCTCTATCCTTCCACTGACGAAAGCAAACCAGCTTGAAATCAGCTGATCTGGAGGTGAGCAAAATGAAAGAGGTAGTTAATTCTGACTCCTTTTGCGTTTATGTAAAAATATTTTACACTTGTTTCGGCGGTTTTGGTAAAGATGCCATCTATTGATCATAAATTACAAGTGATAGCAGGTTACGTGACTAACTTGTTTTTATTTTTCATAAATGTACCTTTAAAGTTTTCTTGCAATGATATATATTGCAGAGACTTTGACTATGTGGTGAAACTGAACTGAGATCAGACCCATATAGATATCTAGCTTGCTAGGCTGAGTTTGAAGACTTTACTAGTCTGAAAAATTCACGCTTGCAAACTGATATAAATGTTTTGCATAAACGCTTGAGAGTCAGTCTTTAGACCTAGTTTCTATAGCTCTATCCTTCCACTGATGAAAGCAAACCAGCTTGAAATCAGCTGATCTGGAGGTGAGCAAAATGAAAGAGGTAGTTAATTCTGACTCCTTTTGCGTTTATGTAAAAATATTTTACACTTGTTTCGGCGGTTTTGGTAAAGACGCCATCTATTGATCATAAATAACAAGTGATAGCAGGTTACATGACTAACTTGTTTTTATTTTTCATAAATGTACCTTTAAAGTTTTCTTGCAATGATATATATTGCAGAGACTTTGACTATGTGGTGAAACTGAACTGAGATCAGACCCATATAGATATCTAGCTTGCTAGGCTGAGTTTGAAGACTTTACTAGTCTGAAAAATTCACGCTTGCAAACTGATATAAATGTTTTGCATAAACGCTTGAGAGTCAGTCTTTAGACCTAGTTTCTATAGCTCTATCCTTCCACTGACGAAAGCAAACCAGCTTGAAATCAGCTGATCTGGAGGTGAGCAAAATGAAAGAGGTAGTTAATTCTGACTCCTTTTGCGTTTATGTAAAAATATTTTACACTTGTTTCGGCGGTTTTGGTAAAGACGCCATCTATTGATCATAAATAACAAGTGATAGCAGGTTACGTGACTAACTTGTTTTTATTTTTCATAAATGTACCTTTAAAGTTTTCTTGCAATGATATATATTGCAGAGACTTTGACTATGTGGTGAAACTGAACTGAGATCAGACCCATATAGATATCTAGCTTGCTAGGCTGAGTTTGAAGACTTTACTAGTCTGAAAAATTCACGCTTGCAAACTGATATAAATGTTTTGCATAAACGCTTGAGAGTCAGTCTTTAGACCTAGTTTCTATAGCTCTATCCTTCCACTGACGAAAGCAAACCAGCTTGAAATCAGCTGATCTGGAGGTGAGCAAAATGAAAGAGGTAGTTAATTCTGACTCCTTTTGCGTTTATGTAAAAATATTTTACACTTGTTTCGGCGGTTTTGGTAAAGACGCCATCTATTGATCATAAATAACAAGTGATAGCAGGTTACGTGACTAACTTGTTTTTATTTTTCATATATATATATATATGTGTGTGTGTGTGTGTGTGTGTGTGTGTAAAGTGATAGTGTAATTAGAAGTAAAATGTGTGCAAAATTTAAAAGAAATAAAGTAAGTTATGAATGTTAAAGATTAAAATGTTAATAAGCAGTTTCGGATTAGAAAATGATTACTTAAAAAGATAAGAAACAATAATAATTATGTTCTAGAACAATCTACTATCAGCTGGAAGATATAAAAGCTGACAGATAAAGGAGATCGAGGTCTAATCTATATACTCACCTTGTTGGAGTTGGTCATGTTTATATGAAGATACAGAAATGCTGAGTGAAAGGAGAGCTGCAAAGTGACCCAGTGAATTCCACCACCGAAAGTGCAAAAGTGAACTTAGGGACTCTACAGGCTGCATTGGCTTTATTATGTTTTAATTTACACTTTTATGGCCTTGCATTTGTAAGCAGTAATTTTAATACTAAACTGTGTTCTGGCATTCATTGATTACTCTGGTTGGCACAGGGTGGCACTACCATATGGAGAGTTTTGCCTTGTTTATAAACGATATAAATTGTAATGTATATTAAGCATTGTTAATTTAATTTTTACTACGGTTAACTTGTGGCAATAAAGGCAAAATTTTAGTTATAAAAAACTATTTTGAATTAAAATTTTTGTTTCCACTAGTCTGATCACTTTACCTATGACTGTAACATTTGTGATGGTTGTACTTAGCAGAAAATAAAAGCAGATTTTCACCTTATAGTCAGCAAATGTAAGCAAAGTAATCACTATTACCAGATGCATGTACAATTCCTATTCTTAACATTTGAAACCCCATCCTCAGATAGTAATAACCAGAAACTGATCAGAAAATGCAGATTCAAATACTAAAGATAGCATTTTTATATGCAACTGGTAATGACTGATTAGATTAACTTTACAGTTAGGGCAGGATAGTAAAGATATACTTTTGCAGCATTCTTTTTATTCATGCATCAGATCTTATATATATATTCCAACTAATGTGGCATATACACATATATAAAATAAATTTAAATAATATTAAAATGTCAATGCCCTATTTACAGAATTTTTTTTATCCTATAAATTGTCATAAGATATGAACATTTACCAATATGTATGTAAACTGTTGTTTCAGACATTAATTCTAACAATGGCAGGTCCATGTTTTGTTGTATTTTTTCAATAATTTGCCCCCTAGTGAAAATGTTCACAATCTTTACATTGAAAAATGCATATTTTTAACATGTTAGTTAAAAAAAATTCCCACAGATGGCAATAAATTTGAAATTTCAACAAAGATAACCACCTTGGCAACTGGCTTTTTTGTAATCTGACATTTTTCTTACATCACCCCTTTTACAATATTGTTTAGATAAGCATTTATTTCATATATAGCACAATGTTTATAAATTGTAATACATTAAAGATCAGCCTTTCAAGCTATTGTGCATGCACTTTTTATGAGTGTTAATAATAAATGAATACTTTCACTCCCAACACAAGATATAGTATTTATGAAAGAATAAAATGAATCACTTATTCTTTCCAACCCAAATGCTTATATATGGGCAAATCTTAAGTACTGGAAATGAAAGCGTGAGGATAGACCACTCAGTTTAAATTACTGTTTACAATGTCTGAATGAATGATGTCGATGAAATTATCTAGAATTTACTAAATGTCACTCTCAAATGACACTTAAACATATGTAAATAAGCATTTATTTTATATATAGCACAATGTTTATAAATTGTAATACATTAAAGATCAGCCTTTCAAGCTATTGTGCATGCACTTTTTGCGAGTGTTAATAATAAATGAATACATTCACTCCCAACATTGTGCTATACATAAAATAAATGCTTATTTACATATGTTTAAGTTTCATTTGAGAGTGACATTTAGTAAATTCTAGATAATTTCATCGACGTCATTCATTCAGACATCGTAAACAGTAATTTAAAGTGAGTGGTCTATCCTCACGCTTTCATTTCCAGTACTTAAGATTTTCCCATATATAAGCATTTGGGTTGGAAAAAATAAGTGATTCATTTTATTCTTTCATAAAAACTATATCTTGTGTTGATGAGTGAAAGTATTCATTTATTATTAACACTTGTAAAAAGCACATGCACAATAGCTTGAAAGGCTGATCTTTAATGTATTACAATATTGTTTAGAAAAAATAGTCTGAATAACCAAATATGTGTTTATTTGTGATTTTATTACAATTCTAAATAGTTTTAATCCAATAATTCATACATTAATTATTGAAAATCAATAATATAAATTATTAATAATTTATTTTGAATATGAACTATTTTATTTTTAAAAATAGAATGTTATATTATCAGATGATGCAAATATATTCTGAAGCTACTTACAAGTTTAGCTTCTACATAATCAGTCTAATTATAATAATAAATATAATTTTATAATAAATATTAAAAAAAAATTTTTTTAAAGCATAATTTATTAGATATAAGAGAAATAAATAAATATTCATTCAGATTTTTTTAAAAAAATGACAAATAATGAAGATTTTGTTGATTTTAAATTACCAAAATAATCTCTCTAGAAACAATGATGTACTAACTTTGTTTTGATTATGATCTCATTTCTTTAATGTTTTTAAAAATAAAATGTGAATATTCAGAATTTATATCATTAGCAAACAAAAATATCTATCAAATGAGGTCAAATTTACTATTTTAAGTAATAATGGTTTAATCTTAAACTTAATGTTGATTGTTTACAGTAACTGAGAACAAAGGATATCAACAACTTGTGAAAGGTAACCATATTTATCAAATCACAATATTTTTATAACATCATTGCTATTTAAATATTACTAATACGATCCAATTTGCAATTAAAACTTGAATTTATAAATCTAGCAATATTATTTAATATACTCTATATATGAGGGGATACCTAAAAATTACTGGAATCATTCTCTGGAGGGTTGGTGCATTGTAGTAAATCCTTCTACCACTTGCCTTTTGTGGGGACCTCCCCTGCATCAGTCTTCCAGCCATTGTCATTAAATGAAGTCATGGTACAGTGAAAAAAATGTTTTTGTTAAGTGTGTCATGATTATTTGTTGATTTTTATAATATCTGGAAAGTTGGAACAATGTGAAATTTTGGTTTCTGTTGGGAAAATGGTAGGAGAAACAGTTATAATGCTTGAAACAGATTACAATCAAGATGTTCTGGGGAAAACACAAGTTTACAAGTGGTTTAAAGATAGCATCAAATTCATCTCACTTCATAAAAGTATGGCAAGTAAAATTCAATGTTAAAGTAATGCTGTTTTTAAATGCAAATGATGTTGTTCTGTCCAATGTTGTGAAGTTTAATTTGTTAATGTTATTACTTATTAACTTTTATTTTTAAAAATAAAATGTACATTTATAAAATGAATGCATAATCCTGTGTATGTTTGATTTTTAATTATTATTATGTAATTATTATACAAAAATTGTCATGAATTTTAATCAACTTTGGAAAAAAAAATCAAGTGTTGTTTAATCATCCTAAAAACTTTCTGGAAGTAATCTGACAAAGCATGTGAAATCCAATAGCAATGAACAAAACTTATCAAACATGCCAAAGCATGTCTAAATCTCTTTGAAATCATTGTATTTTCGATTATTCTGATGTATTTAGACCAGAATAAAATGCACATGAATTTCCATATTTAAAAAAAGGTGAAATATCTCAATTGATGAGTGTATAAGCAAGTCATTTATTTTTCCCATATAAATCCTTTGCTTGGAAAAAGCAAAAAGTTATAGAAGAACAGGGAAGGAGAAAGCACTTTTTATAATGCTTTCAAACATGGTAAAGGTAATTATTTCTTAAAATTTTGCCTTTTTGTATATTATATTCTTCTAGTTTTAAAAGGTTATGCATAATAGTTCCATAAAATAATCAAATGACTTAGTGCTCAAAAGTTCATAAAGTGTTCAAGCACCAGAAATGACTGATTTGCACTTCCATGCATCTTTAGGTCCAGAGTCATGATCTACCATTGCACCAAATCATATATGTCATAAGTTTTCATGATATTGTTTTTGATGATATCTGTGACAAATTCTGTGGCATAAATATTTTATTTGGTTTATATATATTGAATCAAATATTTTCATGGACTGTATTATAATAAAGAATAGAAATGAGAGATAATATTCATGTAAATAGAAAATAATCTTTAATCTTTGATCTCATCAAGAAATTATCAATCACTACTAATTGACAATCTCTGAGGCCAAATCAGTTTTTTCATTAAACTTATAATAGTTATTTTGTTTCAATTTTTGTTGAAATAATAATGCAGAGACTTCAAATCACTCAATGAAATATGGAGAAATGCATGTTAGAAATAAAAAAATAAAATACATGGGTTAGAGAACAAATAGTTGTCACTGACATTGAAAGAATTAAGAAACAGAAGTGGAGTTGGGCTGGACATAAAGCTGGAAGAAATGATAATAGGTGAATAGTTAAAATCTTAAACTGGATTCCAAGAGATTGTAAAAGACCTAGAAAGAGATCACATGTGAGATGAATAAATGAAATGAGGAAGTATGCTAGGGTGATATGGAGAAGAGAGAATAGATAGATTGACTTTGGAGAGACATTCAACCTGCAGTGTGGATCAATAATAGTTGAAAATGACGATGATGATGTAAAATATTTAATGAGTAAAGCTATGAAATATAATTTTGGTATAAATCGATTATTGATAAAATTATCTATTTAATGCATTCATTCTGAAATTTAATATTCTGTCACATGTCATATTCAATAAAATAATGTTTTAAGAATGCTAGTGTCAGTGCTTATAATAGAACTAATCAACTACCCAAAAATATTTAAAAAGATAAGCCATAAGTTCAATGTTCATCATAGCATGGCCCTTCAACTGTAGCAGTGAAAGATGAGTTCATCTAATTATATATATGATATATGAAAACTACAGTATATTACTATATTTTTTTAACAATCTAAACAGCTAATATTAATCCAATTTCTTAGTCATCAGTTAAGAATAGTTACATAATCTAAAATACGAAATTAATTATAGAATGATTTTATTATGTCAAGAATAACAGATATTTTAGTGTTAGAAGTTTACAGGATTCTGCACATATCAGTCTAGTACAATGGAAGATAAATATCTATTCTGTATCCATATTTGAGGGATCTGCTGGCCGAATGGGAATGGGTCTGTCTACCTATGTTACAAAGCATAGCCAAATAAAGATATGGAATTTTTTATCCATATTTCAAAGCGGCTGATGTTTTACAGTGTAGATTGAAACAAAGATGGAAACCTTAAAATACTAATTTGTATTTAACAATATTTTTGAGTAAAATATTATTATCCTTCTTAACGCCGATGGAGAATCGTTCGTCTTGTAATGGGTTATTTAAATGTCGTTATACCTTTATATACGCAGACCGTAAGTTTAAAATAGTATAGCACGTATGCATTCTAACACTAAGTAAATTTGTAAGAAATTAAAATTTTAATTTTTGCTCAAAGTATTTTACAAAGCTATAATTCATTCATGTCAAGCATTGATGGTCGAGAGGTCAGCGACAGCTGCTTTACAAGCAGTTGTCCCGGGTTAGCGGGTTCGCTTCCCGGCTGATACTATGACACATGAGAGAAAAAAGGCTATAATTCATGTCTAATTGCATGTCGTGTTCATACGTAATCCAAAGCATTTTCTTTTTATAAAAAAAAAAAGATATTTTAAATACCATTTTTTAACATTAATAATAGTAATTATTTAAAAATAAATAGTAATACAATTTTTTTTTTAACCTACACGTCTTTTTCTTTTTTATTAAAATCATTAATAAAAAAATTAACGAAATTTTAAGATCTCGTCTTACAATTTTAATATAATTTGACATTTCAAGCATAATCCTTCTTTTTCAACCAATGTGGTTATTTCCTTTGTAATTGTCTTAAAAATTAAATTTAAAATGAAAAAGAAATAAAACAAAGCAAACGAAGAGAGTGAAAATCAGGCAGAGAAAAAGATCTCTAAGAAAAAACAAAATAAATTAACAGTCAATATATTTTTAACTTTTTCAAAATGCTGAAAAGAATTATTTTTATTTAGTCACATATATATAAAGTTTAAACAGTTTTAAGATAAACTTTTGCAAGTCTAAGACTGCATCAACAGTTTCCTATAAAGGAATTATGAATTAAGAAGTACTATAATTATCAGGCTTTCAAAATGCTCAGAGTTCAGAGTTTGAACACTTTTTCTCTTTCGTTTTACAACTTGCAAAGAAGGGATTGGCTATAGATTGGCTAACAGAAACAATAAATAAAAATGGGACTAAAAAGCACTTTTACGTTTTGCTTGCCGAGAGGTCAGCGCAGCTGCCTTGCAGTTGTTTGCAGACAGTTGTTGTGAGTTCGCTTCCAGGCCTGACATATGGAGAAAAAAACTCAGCTCGTGAACATATCGTCATTTTCAACCATTATCGATCCACTGTAGGATAAGGAATTTTCCATGTTTAATCCAATTTTTCTAATCTCTAGCCTCTCTTTTCCCCATCATGCCAGAACATTCTTGTTTTATTCATCCATCTCAGATGTGGTCTCTTTTTAGGTCTTCTACAATCTTTTGGAATGCAGTTTAAGATTTTAAATAATTTCAATTAATGATTTCATTCTGAAATATAAACAAAATCCTTTCTCAAAAATATTCAATAAAATAATATTAAAATATTGGTTATCTCAGTGATCATAATAGAATTAATTAATCCCATAAAAAAAAAATTAAAATGTAAAGGACAAACCATAATTTCAATGTTCATCATACTTAAAAATATTAATGATAATTGGTGATGATTGTAATATATATATAAACAAAAACTCTGGAATAAACCACAATATTTATCTCTTTGTGTTACTGTCATTACTAACTACTTATTAATAAATATGATGATTCTGACTCCAGAAAGAAAAAAAAAGAATAACAAGGAAAGACAAAGAACAAAAAGTTAAATTTTTAGCAAATTACTATATAAACCAATATGTGAAACACAAAAATGTCCATATATATACCATCATTTTGTGTGTATGTATATATATATATAAATAAATAAACAAAACAAGTTACACATTTCATAACATGCTATAGCTTGCATTTTATGTTACTAGATGGAGCTTTACCAATAGCCCACTATCAACCTTAGCTTACATAAACACTGAGAGAGATAGAATTAAATATCTCTTTCAAATTGTCTCCAACCTTTAAACCATGGTTTTGAGCTAATTGGCTCATGTCAGTAAAGGGTAGGAAGACCAGAAACTAGATCTAAACTCCAACTATACTAAACAGCATTTATGAAACTTATTTCTATCAGCTTGAAAGCACAAATTTTTCAGATACGTAAATATCTTCAAATCCAGTCAAACAAACTAGATAGCTATATGGGTCTGAATTCAGTTCAGTTTCACCCTATAGTAAAAGCCAATTAGCTCGAAACCATAGATTAAAGGTTGGAGACAATTTGAAAGAGACATTTAATTCTATCTCTTTCAGTGTTTATGTAAGCTAAGCTTGATAGTGGGCTATTGGTAAAGCTCCATCTAGTAAAATAAAATGCAAGCTATAGCAAGTTACAAAATGTATAACTTGTTTTGTTTATCATAAATACACCCTTGAAGGTTTTTGCAATATTATAGATTGCAAAGGCTTTTACTATATGGTGAAACTGAACTGAATTCAGACCCATATAGCTATCTAGTTTGTTTGACTGGATTTGATGATATTTATGTATCTGAAAAATTTGTGCTTTCAAGCTGATAGAAATGTTTCATAAATGCTGTTTAGTAGAGTTGGAGTTTAGATCTAGTTTCTGGTCTTCCTGCTATTTACTGACATGAGCCAATTAGCTCGAAACCATGGTTTAAAGGTTGCAGACAATTTGAAAGAGTTATTTAATTATATCTGTCTCAGTGTTTATGTAAGCTAAGCTTGATAGTGGGCTATTGGTAAAGCTCATCTAGTAACATATATATATATATATATATATATATATATATATATATATATATATATATATATATATATATATATATATATAAGGCTTTGGCAATGTTTTAATGCTGAGGCTATTAATATATGGTGAGACTGAAGGGTTTTTAGACCCATATAGCTATTTAAGTTAAATAGCTGGACTTGAACATAAAGGTGTCTGAAAATTTCAGATTTCTCAATTTAATAATTAGGTATTAGATAATTACTGGCTTTGAGTTGGTATTTTAGATCTAGTGTCTGATTATCCTAGCACCTTACTGACATGAGCCATAAGCTCAAAACTGGTCTGAGAAAAGGAATAATTCTAGATAGAGATTTTTAGATGCTTTCTCTTGAAGCATTTATCAATAAAAGCTTGTTAGAGCTATTAGCATGTTCCCTATATTACATATCTGTAATACTAGCTTAAAACAGGTAGCATGATGTCTTGATTTTTTGATTATATATATATATATATATATATATATATATATATATATATATATATATATATACTATATATATATATATATATATAGTAACAGCAACCATCATTTTGCAATTAGTTATAATCAAGATAACAATAAATTTTTAAAAAAAAATACAATATTTACAAATTAATTTTGTTTAGGGGAATTTAAAGATAACTAGCATGAGACATTGTACATGGTGGAGGGACAATATACACCTCATTTTTAATTCACAAATCTGTAATAATCACAAGCATTGATCAAATTGAACATGCATAAAAAAAGTTTCCATACAGATTCAATTATATTTTCTGACCACTATTTTCCTTCACCTAATACTGATATTAAATTGACAAATGACAAACAACAAAATGGTTATTTGAATCTATTGTCCCAACTCCTCACTGAAGAGACCCATAGGTCGAAACCGGTCTGGGAATGAGGACAATCTAAGATAAAGATGATTTGAATGCCTTCTCTTGTAGTAGCATTTATCATAATAATAATAATAAAAAAGCTTATTTAGAGCGTTAGCATGCTCTTAAGTTTAATTAAAGAATATAATAATATGATAATGATAATAAAAAATGTCTTTACTTATTTACATCTAAGAAAATTATATAGCAATCATGTGTGAGAGGGGGGGAATCTTTGTATCTTACAATAACTCTTTGAGGATAGCTGTAGAAAGTTCAGTGCATTACCTTAATGTCTTTGTGAGCTGACATATATTTTATATTTGTAAATGTGGGAATATATTTATTAGTCATTAAACTTTAATGTCTGCTGGCAATATAATATTTAGCTTCTTTTGGTTCATTCCCTGGCAGTTTTCTTGTGAGAATTTCCATTGCAATTTTATTCTGAACATTTAAAATAGGCAGATTCACAGATTAATTTAAAGAAATACATTTCCATAAAATAATCATTTTAGATGACTGTTTTTTTTTCTTTTGTAGCAAGTAAATGACAAATATTTCATGAGCATTGAATAATGATGATGAGATTGGCAGAATCAAAGCTCATTTTTAAGGCATTTCTTTGCACACGGTTTCATATTCAGCTACAATATGGAAAAATTCAGGTAAAACATTCTGAGGGGATTTCTATTCCATAAAATGCATGATAATAACTTTAAAATCCTTGTAAAATTTTAATGACTTATTTACAGAAAAAGACACAATGACAAAGTAGTTACAATTCTCATCATTTCTTGAAATACAGGTGATTTTAGAAAGCTTCTATTGGTTCCCATAGCAATATTTTTATTTTTCCTCCAATCATTTGTGACTGGTTTCTATTTTAAAATAAAAAAATATAATATATTTAATCAACTTTCATTCAAAATTGAGTCTTGTCAAGATGTTACAATAATTCAAAAAATGGCACATGATTTACATCTCATCTAGAACACCCTCTATTAGCCAATCCCAATATATATATATCATTAAAAGTTAGTCAACACTTAGACAATTCCAATGTCAATAACAATTGACAATTTCAAACTGTTGTCAAGGCAACCTACTTTTAACAATAAAGGTGGAATACCAACTTTAGGAGACAATATGATTGATTTTGAAAATAATGTTTCAATGCTTCAGAAAATATTGCAAGAGTTATCAAATGAAAATAGCTAAAAATAAATGCTAAACAATTGAAATATAATTTTTCATAAATTTTCTCTGATGGAAAAAGTAATGATTGATAAGTTAATAACTTTAAGTAGCTTAGTCAGATTACTAATGCAGATGGAAACATAATGAATAAAATTAATCATAGAATTAAACTTGGATGGAGTGTTCTTTGTAGAAATAATATTAAAATGGCATATACCTATGAGTTTGAAAAGGAAAGTTTTTAATAATAGATTTTACCACTTCCTACTTATGGATCTGAGTCATGGACATTTAATGGAAAACAACACTAAAACTTCAAACCTCTCAACAATGTATGGTGATATGTACATTAGGAGTAACAAAAGTGTTTGAAGTAAAATGTATGGTCAAGAGAACAAACAGGTATTGTTAACATCATTGAAAGAATTAAAAGTCTCAAATAGAGTTGAGCTGAATATATTATTAAAAGTAATAATAATAGATGGACAGTTGAAGTCTTAAACTGAATCACAAACGATATTAAATGACTTAAAAAAGACATCATATGCAATGAATCGATGAAATAAACAAATTTGCTTGTGTGATGTGGAGAAGAAAAACTACAGATCACAGAAAGGGGATTAAATTTTGAGAGACTATTCTGCAATGGACTGATGATAGTTGAAAATGATTATGATGATGACACAGAAAATTTTGATATTAAATATAACCATAATGCATCTTTGATGCTGCATATATATAGAGAGAGAAATAAATTACTTATACATTACTACATAGTACATTAATACAGATGGAAACATAATGGATGAAATTAATCATAGAATTAGACTTGGTTGGTGTACTTTTGGTAGAAATAACTTGATACTAAAAGGAAATATGCCTATATGTTTGAAAAGGAAGGCTTTTAATAAATGTGTTTTACCAGTTTTTACTTATGGATCTCAGACTTGGACACTTAACAGAAGAGCAACACAGAGACTTCAGACCAATCAAAAAAGTATGGAGAGATGCATATTGGGAGTAGCAAGAAGAGATTGAAAACACAATATATAGGTAAGAGAACAAACATGTGTTACTGACCTCATTGAAAAAAATAAAAGATTGAAGTTGAGTTGGGCTGGACACATTGCTAGAAGAAATGATAATATATGAACAATTGAAATCTTAAACTGGATTCCAAGAGATTGTAAAAGACCCAGAAAGAGACCAGATGTGAGATGGATGAAATCGGAGATGGATTGAACTTGGAAAGGCTTTCAGTGGATTGATAATGGTTGATGATGATGATGATGATGATGACGTAGTACATAATCTCAGATTTAAAAATAAAGCCCTGACCCAAAAATTCATTGAATAAGCAAATTATAGAATAAAACAAATTGCAAAAAAAAAGTGTGAAACTTTATCTAGCAACAACAACATTTACCTACTAAAATGATTTCTTCAAGGTTATTGTTACTAATTTTTTTTTCTCATGTGTCATAGCATCAGCTGGGAAGCTAACCCGCCAACCCGGAACAACCGCCTGCAAAGCAGCTGTCGCTGACCTCTCGACCACCAATGCTTGACTATTGTTACTAAATTGCTTCATTTTGGTTTACAGATAACAAACTTACTCCACCCACATCTCAGATACGATCCACTCTAGATAAATACATGAGTGATCATTACTAATCATTTATTAAACTAGAAATTATCTCTAACTCAGATATAATCTTTAAACTAAAAGCTAATATATATATGTTTAATTAAGCACACACATGTGGAATAAATCGAGAGCATTTCTCTATTTACATGGGTAATATCTAAAAACAAAAAATACTTAATTGTAATTATTAATTAGAGAAAATATAACTTACTATTAAAAATTTTCGGCTGAACGTTTTCGAGGAACCATGCCTCATACTCATAGCCTTCATGAAAAGTGTAATAAATATATGCAAATGTAAATATTCAAATAAGCTACTGTTACGTAACCCATTTTTCGAGATCTCGAAGCATGTGTCTCTGTTAATGGCATGGATGTCTCTATTAATATAGAATGCCTCCTTTATTTTTCTCCTGTAATCGTTTGGCTCTGAACATAAAATAATGGGGTTGGCAGGTATGAAGTTGTGCCCAGATTGTTTACTATGTTCGAAAAATACAGAGGATGTGTTGCTGTTCGTTTGAGCTCTGTTGAATGTGTAACGATGTTGAGCCAATCTGGTATTAATTGTGGCTTTCGTTTCCCCATAATATGTAGCGTGGCATCCGGCTTGAGGACACATGCTTCGAGATCTCGAAAAAATGGGCTACGTAACAGTAGCTTATTTGAATATTTACATTTGCATATATTTATTACACTTTTCATGAAGGCTATGAGTATGAGGCATGGTTCCTCGAAAACGTTCAGCCGAAAATTTTTAATAGTAAGTTATATTTTCTCTAATTAATAATTACAATTAAGTATTTTTTGTTTTTACATATAAGGAGAAATTAAAACCATATTTATGGGTAATATCTATTATAGGCGGCATCGCAAAATACTAAGTAAACGGGGAAATGGACCAGCGTGTTATATATGTGGACATACTTTTAATTCTAAGGTTGGCTTCTGTAGTCATCGTAAAACTCATTTCTAAAACAGTTTTTTCTCGCTTTTTTTTTTTACTTGGTGTTGGAATGGCCGTACTCATCTATGGGTGACTGCTGTATGCATGTATTTTATGCATTAACTGTGCTGTATGTATACTATTAGAGTAGATTAAGCATCGGATGTTGCAGAAATTGACAAGATATTTGTCTGAATTTAGTATTCATTTTCAAGTGCAAATTTTTATTGTGTAACATTAGTAGTGAATATAATCCGACATCCTATTTTGATTTTGATGACATCCTATAAAAAATCACACGTCTAAGACTATTTCTATGTATATATATATATGTGTGTACGTATAAATACATATATAATTAACTTCTAATTTAGTTTTAAATCGATGAAAAATCTAGATTTCATATTGAAACTTTAATTTATAATCAGCATTAATTTTTTATGTGATTTGATTTGAAAATAAAAAGGTCGAATTGCTTGTTAACGTTCGTATAAATATTTAAACTGGAGCGATTTGTCTGCTAAGAAACCTACAACAAATCGCTTTGTTTTTCTCAAAGTAAGTTTGTATTGACAGGGTATAGGCATTATCTGAGAAAACCGGGACTGAGAAACATGTCACTTTTTGTTCAATATTATTCATTTGCAATTAGTCAAGGAGAGAAAAATACAATACTGAAGTTAAATATTTTATTACAATGTCAAATATAGAATTAATCAGTGTTTTGTTGATATTTCTTAGCAGATTAAGATAAAAAATAGTCATATATTTAATTTATATATATAAGAAGATATTATGTAAAAGTAGCATATTTGTTTTCATACCTACAACCTGTTAGAAGAGATGATAATAGATGGACAATTGAAATTTTAAGCTGGATTCCAAGAGATTGTAAAAGACCCAGAAAGAGATCACATGTGAGATGCATAGATAAATAAGAAAGTGAGCAGGGCTGATGTGGAGAAGAGAAGCTAAAGATAGGAAAAGATGGATTGAACTTGGAGATACCTTCATCCTGCAGTGGATTGATAATGGTTGTTGATGATGATGATGACCTACAACCTGGATTCGAATCTAATCTGATAAAACTTATAACCTTCAATGTAACTTAGGATTTTTTTCAATTAGTTGGCCAGCATTCAACTCATAATATTGATCGTAAACGGGTATCTACTTGGTTTATCTAGAAAATAAACAATGATAGAAAGATGTTCAAATTTTTACCTCCTATTTAGTTAGTGAGTAATGCCTTCTCTACTACTTTTTCATGAGTAAGCTTGTTGGAGAATTCTTTGATACATAGTGAGTTATTTAATAACTGCTTTATATTTTTACTATAGTGCACACGTTACTTGATAATTCTCATTCATATTCAATGAGAAACATTGGGTGTTTCCTTCAGAAAAAGCATAGCAGTTCCACTGTTATAGACTGCTATTTTATTATGATTATAACCTGTTCAGTGTAGGATTTCTTTTAATAATGCAAATTCTACAACACTGCTTATATTGACTTTTTAATTGGAAAAAAAAATCTAAAGATATCAATATCTTACGAACAGTTGGAAAATGTCAATAGTCTTTATTGTTCTTGAAGGAAAGATGTTTTTAAGGGAGTTCCTTCCTTTTTGGCCATGTTTAATGTGAAACTCTTGTGTAATATCATTCATTACCTATCAAAATTGATATTGTGTAAAAATAATTACAAATATTTTTAATAATTATAAAGCAAATATTAGTTAAAAAAAGAATGTATGCATTTTTCACTGGTAATGTTTACATTTTTTGTTTTTTTTTTTAAAAGTCATTTTTTAATATTTATAAAATTCAAATATAATTTTTTTAGAATATTATTTGTTTATAAAATTTAATTAAAAAGAAATCAAGTCCAATTCATTGAGTTTTAGTATACAATAAAGATTTTATACAGAAGTGAAAGATTGAATATTTTTAAAAACTTCCTCCAGATGTAAAAATAGAAAATGTCAGAATTCAAAAGGATTAAAGTTATATAAATATAGACGCTGAATAGATTCTGAAGTATATAACATACACATTCCACTCTTTTGACACTTTGAAGCAAAATATATTTATTTATTAATATTACAGTTTCGACTGTTCCTAGCAGTGTTCGTCAGATCTACAAAAATTTAAATATTATATTAATACAACCATATTTTAAAGTTATATAATAATAAGTTTTATGAATAATGTTATGTTAAAAATTAAGTTGGTAAAATTGTAAAAATAAAAAAATTTAATAAATATATGTATGAAATATGGTTGTATTAATATAATGTTTAAATTTTTGTAGATCTGACGAAGACTGCTAGGAACAGTCGAAACTGTAATATTAATACATAAATATATTTTGCTTCAAAGTGTCAAAAGAGTGGAATGTGGTTATTATATGTTATATATTAGAAAAAAAAATAAAGAAGGAAAGAGGAAGAGAAGTTATTGAAGATTATATTATAGATTCTAAAGACATAATTTTCTATTTAGGTACTCAGTAACAAACTCCTAGTTTAAGACCAAAACTTAATAGCACAGTATGTAGTTTGAATCAAAGAGTGAATCTACACTTAAACTTTTCACTAACTTAAAATAGCTAAAATTAGTCATTATATCTTATTTATTTGAAATATGATTTTGTCAATATAATAAGCAGTTATTTGTAAACAAATGACTAATGTTAAAAAGCAAAAGAGAAGATTGGGATCCAAATGACTATTCATGTGATTAAGTTATGAAAATATAGTTACACATAAATATGGTTACACAAATGTGTTGTTCCATTGTACCAAATACTCACAAATAGCATGAAAAATTCATAATGGATAAAATGCTTATTATTCTCTGATTGCCACTGTTTATATTATGTTACGCCTTAATCTTTCTAGCAATAAAAAAATTGAGTTTTAAAATTAAAGTCTTACTAACACTTAGAGAAGACTGAAAGGATCTTCAATAATTACATATTGAAACTACTTTTTTGATCATACATTTGAGAAGATTTTGTATTAACTGAAACTATCAAAATATTATGGAAATATTATGATGTCATAATAAAAACATTAATAATAACTAAGCAAGTAATCACTATGAAGGCCATGTGACATTCAAGCATCTGAAATCCCAGTTTTGATTCAAGAACCTTTAAAACCCTTAATTCCATTATTCTAACACAAATGCAACTATACAAGATTTGAAAAGCAATGACCATAGTTTAATATGAATCAAACCTTTAAAGCTATTTATTAATTAGTGTTTAAAATAGGAATCTGTAAAAAAAAAAAGTAAAGTTTCAAAGTTTTTCATACTCTATACTTTTAAAGATTTATTTAATATGCAATTTTAAAATTCTAATGATTACATTTTTCAACATATATATAATGTATTATCTGTGTTTACCCAGATATAATTAATACTTATTATGCTATGTATTGGCTAATCACACATGCCATCATCTTAGATGATAGCAATTATAATCTGGCAGAAACATGATAGTTTTCTTAAATTCACACTGATATAAAGTGATAAGATATCATTTATATCTATCTTCTGTAAAAATCTTTATTTTAACCTATACATTTGAGATCAAGATTTATACCATTGAACAATACATATTTTAAAATACTCTCTAACCAGCATAAGATAATATTTAATAAGAAAAAAATAGTCATCTCTTCTTGTGCTTCATTTATTACTATGCATGTTAATTTATACATATATATAAAAGAGCTACTATAGGTTAGTAAGAAAACTTCTACGGGCACAAAGACTGGCAACATCAAAGCTTAAAGGTTATCTCTGTTTGCATGGATATTATCTTATTTTTTACCCTTTACTATAATAACAATCCATGGAAAAATTTAATTCTACATATATATTTTTTAACAATTTCACAGGGTACATATATAATATTGAGATTCATCCATATGTAATTTATTGTAAATATATATTATATTTAATGTTTTCAAGGTTGTATGATGTATATAAATTATTTTGGGGGTTAAAAAAATTATATATATATGTACCAACATGATACAGTCAAAACATCAGTATATATTTTTACTACAATAAATTATATATGGATAAACTTTCATTTATATATATAAATCTACTCATGAAACAAACAGGTTTAACTTATTAAGAAAATTCATATACAAGATTTCTAATAAATCATTTAAATGAACTTGGAGTCAAAGCCTGTCTTTTGTTATATCAATGCTAATACATTGTATTAGATAAAAATAATCTGTTATCTAAACTTCACTTTCATATATAATAATAAATCAAACTCTGATATTCAAAAAAACTGAAATTTTATATTAACATAGACTATTGTTTCTATATTAATCAAGCCAGTCTACCATTTTAAATATTAATTTAGATTAAATTCTAATGTTTTTCAATAATATGTAAATAATTTTATAGCAATATCAAATATGTAATGTTAAGAATATAAATCCATTCATGAAATATGAACGGTGAATGTTTTTTGCAAGTTCATTTAAATCTTTTTTTGAAATCTTGCTTCTGAATTATCTTAGTAACATATTTGGACTTATTGGTTCCACAAATTAGTTTATATCAATAATGTTATATATTTGATAAAGTGTAAAATTATTTGCTCAATAAAAGTCATAAAAATATATATTGAAATGGTATGTCATCCAGGTTCATCCATTGTATGGTTTATTATATTAGTATACTGATATTTTAGCTGGTTCATGCTGCCACCAACTGGGTAATGAATATTATAAATGTATTTGTAGCAGTGCTTTGCAACCATTTTGATAATATTTATTACCCAATTGATGGCTGGTGTGACTTAGTTAAAATATCAGTATATTAGTACAATAAGTATACACAGATGGACCGTGATAATATATCATTTACATGTGTAGCCTGTAAAAATCTTCATTTTAATACAATTTTTTGAAATTAAAATCTCTTTTGGTCATATCAAGTATTAGTTTTTTTGGTTAAATTGCCAATGCTTCTGTGAAATCATATTCATCCTTATCAATGCTAAGACTGTAATGAAGAATTGTTGATGTTTCATTGACTAAGACTATAATGAAGAAATGAAAAACAACTTTTATATTGATAAGGATAAAGGTGATTTTATTGAAACATTGGCAATTTAAACAAAAACTAATATGTGGAATGATCCCCCAAAAATTTAATTTCATCATAAAACCATGAAAGACTTTATTACAATATATATATATTGGTTATATAAGATAGAGTGGATAGCTGAAGGGAACTTGAAAGTCTGTGTTCAAATCCCATTTAATTACCTCCAAGATTCAGTATATTTCAATAGATTTGTATTTAATAATAATAATAATAATAATAATAATAATAATAATAATAATAATAATAATAATAATAATAATAATAATAATAATAATAATAATAATAATAATAATAATAATAATAATAATAATAATAATAATAATAATAATAATAATAATAATAATAATAATAATAATAATAATAATAATAATAATAATAATAATAATAATAATAATAATACACACCCACCTTATCAGTAGAGTTTCCTAGTTTGTATTTATATTTATTAATTATATAACAAAACTAGGTTAATGGTCATGACTTCTAAA
Organism: Epiperipatus broadwayi; assembly: GCA_028023455.1. Lineage (NCBI taxonomy): Eukaryota > Metazoa > Onychophora > Udeonychophora > Euonychophora > Peripatidae > Epiperipatus > Epiperipatus broadwayi. The sequence continues at coordinate 1,468,591 of JAQFVV010006370.1, read as the reverse complement.
GTTAAATACTGTGACATCAAAAATCTAACTGTATAGGTTATGATAGTAAGAAAAAAGGATATAAGTTATGCAGTATAATGTTTTTTATGTAGATGTGAACATGCATGAACATTTAACAATTTAAGATTTTTAAAAGACTTATTAATTTCAGAATGGTTAATATCAGGTTTCAAAATCCATTCCAATTTCTTAGAAGACCCTTTTACATTTTTATACCAATGAGTAATTTTTCTATCGAATTTTCTTGACATCATCATTTGTTTTGAATCACCTCATTGTTGTAATTATTTTTGTCATCTATTTTTATTGAATTATGATTATTAAAACCTATAATTGCTAGTCTATTTAAATTAAACATAACCAAAAAAGAATCTCTAAGACTACACATTAGTGTGGGGATGTTTGTTTTAATATACTATTCAATTTAACTATATATTTCTGTGTGATAATATTGTCAGTAAAAAACACAAAATTATTAACATGATATCTTACCCATTTATTGTGTAATTTTCCAAGTTTAAGAAATAATCTACTGTGTGATTTCATTTGTATATTTTTATCTTCCATATTTTATAGATGTATAGATAATCGATTAGTGATTGTCTCTATATTAATTAGTAGTAAATCACCTATCTATTGTGTATTAAAAATAAAATGATTATGATTTTCTTTAATATTGAAACTAGAAAAAATATTGTGTTCATGCACACCTAAAACACTGTCAGTTATTTTTTGTTGTAGATTAATACTAGTATCTAATTTATCTAGTATATATATATATATATATATATATATATAAATCAGTTATATTAGATTAATATATATATATATATATATATATATATATATTAAAATAAACTGATTTTTATTTGTATACATCAAGTTAAAAATTTGTTTCATATTAAAAACCATCAAAAATAGAAATTAATGAAATCCATTATTACTCTTTCATTTAAATTATAATAAATAATATAAATCATATACAACCACTATATATATATATATATAGAGGCTAAGAAAAATATAAAAGCCAAAGGATTATTATAATTATCTGAGAGCTGACTATGAATATATCGTTATAACTAGCTATATTGCAGGTTTTCACGATGTGGAAGTCTGCAATAAATTTAATTTTCCGGACAACCAGCTGAGGCCTCTTGATGACAGTTCCTGACCAAATGCATGGCAAGTAGCGGTTTCGTTTCAAAGAAGGACAAAATCTACGAAAGTGATCACGAAGCTGGACTTCTTCAATCCGTAAAATATGAACTCTTGTGTCTATCTAATAAGAACTTTTCTAAAATTGCAATGAATTAATAGCTGAAAATAAGAACTCTTATCTGAATTAAAGAATGCAAATTCAATTATTAATAATTTTTTATGCAGATGTTTAAGCAATCATTTCCATTTCTTTTTTGTTGTGTGTGTGTGTTATGTTTTAATTAAAATGTATTAAATATAAAGTTGGGTATGGATAGCTGCATGGATAAAAATTAATAACTATGTTTAAATTCGTTTATGTTTATTTTAAAGGGTTAATTTCAGGCTATTTGTTTCGTAGTTAGGACAATGCTTGTGGAGGGATATATGGGTGTTTATATTGGTGTAATGTGAAGCATGTTTAGCATACAGGGCAACGTGCCCAACTGAATGCATGACCCCAAAGAGGCAGTCATATCATTGAAATGGTCGCAGATGTATTTCCTGCGCCATTGATCCCTTCTAGCTCTATGGACAGGGATTTATAAGTCGGCAGAAAAAACGCTCTCCCCCATACATAGCACTCTTTAAAAAAATTATATACATGATTCCTTAGTCAGACAGATGCACATTCCTGTTTGGACAAGGATCATTTTTTCAAATAATATCACGCTGTCAAATGCACATTCCCGTCAGCATGGTTTTATTCTAGCATCTTCATATTACATTGGTTGCGACTATATATCTGGAAGCTGACATTGGGTTGACTATGAACTTTTAGTCTGAGATTGAATGAATGTTTTGATAAGTTTTTAAGTGAAAAAAATCTATGTAGCCTATCTATACTCAATATGCTAAAGTAAAATATAATTTAAATATCCATCTGTGCGATCTATATAAAATAGTAATAGTTAAGATTTTACTTCATTAACGTTTAAATAAATTAATATATATATATGTGCTCTGTGCACAGTTAATGAAGCTATTAATAAATTGTCAAAATTTTTACTGCCAAGCGCTTTTGTGACAGTCTACAGTCCCATATTCATGGCGAGTTATTCTGTTAATAACTGTAAAACTATGCAAATTTTATGCAAATTTATATGCAGATGTTACGTGGACCATTTACGAGATAGGGAATAGCAGGCCTCTCTTCTGTTGATTGCCGATGGGTCAGTCGCAATGAAGTAAGCTTCCCTAACTTCATTAACTGTGTGCAGAGCACATATATATATTAAAATAGTAATTTAAATTTTAAAAAAATTAATGTTAAAATCTAAAATAAATTTATTTCTCAATTTTAAATGTGCGTTAATAAAATCTATTTGTGTGTTAATTACTGGCAATGGCTTCTTTTATTTTATTGTTTTAAATATTAATATATTTTGAGAATATAAATCTATTAAAACTTATAAAAATGTTTAAATCTCTGCTACTCCATGAGTTAGTGACATTGGGCAAACGGTCAGAATAATATATATATATATTTTTAATCTTAACTTACATATCTGCCTACTATATAAATTTTTCTAGGTTCAAATGCCTAGATGGCGCCCTCGTATGGCAGATACGTTAAGACTCCTTGCAGTGACCGTTAATATATATATATATATTATTAATAATTATACATAAAAAGCTCTTTTTGTATATGGTTTCATACCCTTTTCGAATGTTAAGCAACTAGTTTAACATTATCCAATTATAGCTTAACATTTAAAAAGAACACAAAACCATTTTCTGGAAAAATATTTTTATGGGTAGTTATTATTATAATATTTATATTTATATAGCTATATAATTTTTATTATTTATTATAATATTAAAAATCAAAACTTGTCAAGCGTTGGTGGCCTAGTGGTTAGCATAGCTGCTTTCCAAGAAGTTGGTCCGGGTTCGCTTCCCGGTCAACGTTTTAACATATAAAAAAAAATTGAAACTTAACTACATTTAAAAAAGACATTGAAGGATTTTGCTGGTTACTTTTCTTGGATGATTTTCAACATAAATACGTAATTCTTTTATTCCACACAAAATAAGTCTTTATTAATGATGGCGCAGTTGTGCCTCCATATTTGTCTTAAGTCACAGTGAATTTCATGAATTGAATAATCTCTATGGTTACATTATAAATCATAATTTTTTGGAAGGTAATTTAAGTTTCTACAACACTTCCATCAGTATTTATTTGTTTTTGATTGGCATTATAATTATTTCTGATGGTTTAAATCATTAAAATATCAAATATTCCACTTTCATGTCAGTGCAGTTTATCATAATGAAAAAATGATCCATTTGAGATCTAAATCTTCTCAGATAAATGCCATCTTCCTACTTCTGGTGCTTGAACAGCACACAATTTTGAAAACAATTAACCACTCCTTTTTTTATTCTAAATTCTCATTATCATTTAATTGTATTTTATTTTCATCATTATTATTTAATTGTTCTTTTTTTTATCCTCACTTTTATCTTCATTGTATTTTTTTCATCTTCATCCTCATCATCAGGATGGCCAAAATTTTAGACATTGGGGGCTACTTGTTTGGTGCAAGTGCACCTGAGGGCTATTACATTTTTTTAGGGCTTTGAACTAGAAACCAGGAAAAGCATTTTTGCTGAACGAAAAAAAAAAAACAGTTTAAAGTTCTGGGTTTTTTTAGAATGTACTAATGAATTGGTATTTGTTTTTTTGTAAGGACTTTTAGGTACTCACAAATATTGGTGACATTTTTAGAAGATACTTACAAACTGATGAATTTTTTTCTACAAGATACAAACTGTCAAAGATATTTGACTGTGACTACTATTAAATTGCTTCAGCTCCCTCTAGTATTATAATTTGTCCATGTCGTGTTATAAAGTATTTATTAAATTACAATTATTGAATTACCTATAAATAATTATTTTCTAGAGCTGGTCCTAAATTTAAAAAAAAAATAATTAAGAAATGTTTTAGAATTTTATTAAAATAAATTAGATACAAATTTTACAAACAAAAAAAATTACAGTGGAAAAACAAAATTTTTTTTTTCTTATTTTGATGATATTTGGCATTGCATAGTTTTGGCAAATTTATCAAAATTTGGCTTGTATGAACTTAAACTAATTTTTAAACACAATTCCAAGTGTAGATCATATAACTGTGACCTATGTTCAATTTTTATTGCATTCATGCAGGAAAATGCTGATTTGTACAAATATGTTGAACCCAAAAAATTCATTAAAATATGAAACAACTCTCCAAATATTTGAATATATATCCTTGCTTATTAATGTCCAGAAACTCTTGTTTGAAGCCATTGATTTTAAATGTATATCACATTAAAATATTTACTATTTTTTCTTCCAGGCCCACAGATTCAGTACGTATAAATTCACTTAATTCCATTGATATCTTTGATATTGATGTTAACATTAAATGGATAAGACAAAAACTAGCGATATCTTAAAGTTTGTCAAATTTCACAAATCTTCCTTCAAATTTTTTTATGAAGAGTATTATATTTTTAACATATTTGTTGTATATTAGATTTTTTCTATCTTTAGACTTGTCAGCCATATTTTTGAAATGTTTTAATTCATAATGCTTCAGTTGCATTACAAATATATTTAATTTTTCCTTGAATGACTTTAAAGTGTTTATCATAACTATTATTGTTTTATCTTTTCCTTATAGTTCTGCATTTAAGTTATTTCATTTTTCTGTAAAATCACAGATAAAGGTGAGGTCAAGAAGCCATTCTTTGTCATTCAATTCTGAAAATGAATCTTTAGTTTTCAAAAATGATATTATTTGTGGTAGAAGTTCTCTGAATCTGATTAACAATTTTGCTTGATTTAACCGATGTCAGTATGTAATAACAATTTACTATGTTCACTCTCACATTCCTTTAGCAAATCCCAGAATTGGCAATCTTATTTTAATAACAATTTTGAAGGCAATGCTCATAACATGATTAAATTTCAATACTTTTGAACATAAGGCATTCTGATGTATAATACAATGGTAATTCATAAAACCAGATATATCATTATCATTTCTCCAAATCAAAGCAACAATGTAGAAAGATGTTGCAGAAAGTGGCATATCAGATAACACGCCTAAATAAAAATAAGTGAGGTAAAGTTTGTAGAGTACATTACCTATTTCAGTTAATAAACAATAAAGCACTCTTTCTGAACACTCGTTTGTGTCTAATCACCACTCTAGTCAATAAATAAAACTTTCATGCTTTTTTTCTAGGCAGGCAACACAGTACCTTTTTTTGGAATATTATGAAACTACTAAGAACACAACTTGAGTAACCAGATATCAGAAGTTGTCTTTTTATCTATGAAAAATTATATGGTACACATGGACATTATGGCTGTCTACACAGATACATAATTTAAATCCTGTTGCTAATAGCTATCTGCCACAGAACCATCATTTGAAATATCTTTACTGGTTTTGAATGATATTATTAAATGTTAACTGTAATTGGTAAATTTCTTAATAATTTTATCAACTATACTTCTCTATGTATCTGATACACAGCTTTAAAGTTTACATTGCAATGGTCATGTTTACATATTGGGTAAATTTTATTGCAATTTTTACTTTTAATATTTGGCTTTTTTTATTGTTAAAATTTAGACAAGAAAACATATAAAGGAATATCATAAATGATTTTTCCAACTATTTTTCTATAAAATAACTAAAAAAAAAAAAAAATGCTTAGGAATTACTGAAAATCTAGTAATAACATTCAATCGTCAAAAGTCTAATTCATCAGAAAAAAGATCATGCAGTAAAGATAATCTCTTTATTTATGAGCAAAGATGGCTTGTCAATTCTTTTTTTTTAGACATTATAATTACTTTTACTTTTAAGAAATCATTAGCAAAATTATGAGAGCTTAGTTTTTCAGCTCCACGATGAGAAATCACAAATAATGCTTGAATCTGTTGATTAACCATTATTCTCCGCTATAAATTTCTCGATAAACATTAAACCATAAGAATAACAAAAATTTAAAAAACCAAAAGCTATATTTAAAAAAATCATCATAAAATCTTTACTTTTTATTGAATGATACAAAGTACTCATGCATAGTGTGTATGCTTTTCACTTATCGTAAGTCGAAGCCAAAAATCACTAATTAGAACTTATAAGCCGTTTACTTTTTTTTATTTTTTATTATTTTTTTATATTTAAATCAGTTCTGAATTTATCACTATAATTTATCAGTAGTCACGATAGCTTCACGGTCTATCTTCAGAGCCTCTGCGGGCTACCAGTAGACCACGGGCGCCATCTTGGATATGCCTGCTCATCATTTTAACATCTATCATTAATTTATATTAATAATCATGAAATTGATTACTGTTGATTAATTAAATACATATTTTGTATCTTCTGGATTAACTTTGTAACTTCTGATGTTTTGATTAAGCTAAAATCAGTAATAATCTAATAAACATTTCACTTTCTGTCCCATGCAATTTTATCATAAAGTAATGAATTTAAACGGCAAATATTTTTACATCAAATCTCAATTTGTCACATATGACATTCAAGGATCATATGTCATCCCAAGCAACTAGTCAAACTTTTTTATTCCAATCAGATTTTTTTATAAAGCAAAATGTAACCTTTTGCTGATTTGAAGCTCAAAAAAAATAATATTTTAAAACTGTAATGTTATATTTAACATACATTTAAAAGAATTCAAATTATCTCTCTGCTTATTTTATGGCTTTTTAATTACATAATAAGTCATGTAATAATAATAGGCTCTTTCATTTTATTTATTTATAAAATTTATAACTTTTTTTTACCTTTTTTTTATCTCATATCTATTTTTTTTTTAAAAAAAAATTCTTAATCATATTTATTTAAACCAACTGCCAATATAAATCATACTGTTTCAAAACATTTTTGGCTTAAAATATTACTTTAAAAAAAAAAAAACACGCACACACAAATGTTATTATATTCACTCTTATTTTAAAAGAAAAAAATAGTCTAAGACGATTATTAAAACTAAAAAAAAAAAAAAATTACAATTTATATTCTAAAAATATTTTTTCGGCATATAAATATAAATACCAGCTTTTATAAATTTTTCTCTTCTAAAAATTATCTTCAAAACAGTATTCTATTGATAATACTGTTTAGGCTAATTGCATTTAAACCATCGTCCTTAGAAAAGATTACTTTTAAATATATGAATAGTTTTATATTTGTTACGTGGAATATATTTGACAGTTCCTTTGTGCACGATACATATTATAGAATATATATAATTTAATGTCAAGCGTTGGTGGTCGAGTGGTCAGCACAGCGCCTTACAAGCAGTTGTCCCGGGTTTGTGGGTTCGCTTCCGGGCCAATGCTTTGACACATGAAAAAAAAATAATAATAAAAGCCGAGAGAGCATTGCAGCCGCCTTGCAAGCAAGTAATTGGTTGCAGACGGTTGTGTGTTCGCGTCCCGGCCGATGCTATGACATATGAAAAAAAAAAAAAAAAAGAAACCAATTAATAAAAAATTAGTTAATAAAAATAAATTAATTTTAATAGCAAAACAATTTCTACACCATTAATGAATAAAGCAATTAAAAAAGCTAATAATTAAATTATGATTTCTTTATTGACTTCTGTTTTAAATATAAAAAAAATAGAAAATCATATAACACTAAAATATTAACCGGAAAACAAATTTTACTAAAATTCTCTTATGACTAGGACTCGTAACAAACCTTCTGAAGTGAAATTAGACTAGATGCAAATAATATAATATATATACAAAACAAAGTAGTCTTCTCATAACTCACTGCAAATACCAACACCGTTAATATCAAAGAATGTCTTCATGTGATTGATGGCCTCATATTCAAAAAGATTTATGAATTTAAAAGAAGAATCAAACAAAGACTTGATAAATCTTGAATCTGAGGCCATCCATCTCATGAAAACATCCTTTGATATTGAAAGGGTTTGTTTTTGAAGTGAATTATGGAATAATTATTTTGTTTTATGTATATATGTTGTTTGTATCTAGTTGAATTTCAATTGAGATGGTCTATTTGTTAATAGATAAATCCATGATCATAAGAGAATTTTAATCTGGCTAGTATTTTAATGTTGTACGATTTTCTATTTTATTTATTATTGTTAGTAACTAATATTAAATTTTCTAATTACAATATTTTTTTCCTATATCTCTGGGCTTGTCACCCATGATTTCAGTAATTCAGCATTTAACAAATATTAAATAAAAAAAAATTAAACAACTGTATATAAGAATTTATAATTTTTGTATGTGTTTTTTATTCATATAAGTGTCATCGTGAATCGTATTTTAGTCAACCATTTCTTAGTCTTAGATTCACACAATCACATGATTGTATTCAGAGTAATATTAAATTCAGCATGTTTTAGTATTACATTAAAATAATCAGGCATAATCTTTCCAATGTAATCATATTTTGGCTAACATTAATCTGTAGCCAACTTTCATGTATGTTTCTTAAATACCAATGCAATATATAAACTATAGTCATTTTATATGCCAAATCCAGGAATATACCAATATCAAAGAATAATTAATTATGGCAAAGTCTGTCAATATTACACATCCATAACTATCCAATGATTTTTTAAAAACCAACCATGCTTAAAGATAAACTGCAAATAATACATAAATTAATTATGCAAAGTACAACCAATGAAACACTGACGTTAAACTTACCATTCTCTAACATTATAATAAAATATTAGGTAAACTGCAAACGTAATGCTTCCATCCTAATGCAATGTACAAATTATAATCTCTTTAAAAACCAATTGCAAGATTGTACTGATTCAAATCCATGGAAAAATATATAGACTCATTTCAAACCTGAATTTATAACTTTAGGTTTTGCATAAAATTAGAAATCTCAAGGACGTGACATTTAAATGCATCAACTGCTAAATAACAAGGTTGTTATAATAAATTTTTTATTTATTATATAAGTCTACAAGGAATGGCTTTAAATAAATGACTGATTGTGACAAAATTATATTTTCAATATTTCAATAAGTATTTTTCTTCAAAATTGCTTAAAGCAATATGTTCAAAACGAAAATGGAATTTTAGTTTTAAAAATTTCTTTTTTATATATAATCAAAATAACTTTTTTTCTTTAAATTATGCTTAAGTACAGATGGTTAATAACATTTCATAAATATTTTTGAGAGCTAATAAAAATAATATGAACCTTTTGATCACTATCTATCTATCCATCCATCCATTCATCCATCTATCCATCCATCTATCTATCCATCTATTAATCTATCCATCCATCCATCTATCTATCTATTCATCCATCCATTCATCTATCCATCTATCTACCTACCTATCTATCCATCCATCATCTATCTATCTATCTATCTATTTATCCATCCATTTATCTACTTATTTACCTATCTATCTATCTATCTATCTATCTATCTATCTATCTATCTATCTATCTATCTATCTATCTATCTATATCTGCTTATATGCATTCATTTGATAAACTATCCACTTTGCTTTTCAATCTAATTATTTTTTTTTTTTGCATTTCCACAATTGCTAATAGGATAAAATAGAATATTTTGAGTTATATCTAAAACATGCATTAAATCCATCTGAAAATGAATGCCTAAAATGCACTTCATACTTACCTGGCACTTCTTTAATTGGACAAGATCATGACCTTTGCATATATTTTCATCATTTGTTCAGTATTTATCAATATCAAATTATAGCAATTTGATCATCAAATGTCAAACTTTGGTGATCGAATTATCAGCATAGCTGCCTTACAAGCAGGTGTCCCAGGTTTGTGGGTTCGCTTCCCAGCTGATGCTATGACACATGAAAAAAAATGTCAAATTCCTTCACTCATATGTTTGTTTGGATCTTACTTTCAAAAATATATGAATGATCACTGCTAATAAAACTAGATATATTAATTGTTAACTGGATTTGAAATTTATATCTGAGCCAAAAATAATATGATAATGTATAGCTTAATAAATGTCTGGTAAAAATCATTAATGTATTTATCTAAAATAAACAGGATTGAAAATGTGTCTGGTAGATGTTTGATGCTTGTAAATCAAATTTAGCAATTTGATATTGATAAATATTAAACCAATGATGATATTGTTTAAATATCATCTATTCCATCTGAAAACAGTTGATTCAGCTTGAAATATATCTTAAAGATTATTGATCTTCGTCAGGTGTTTTCATTCATACCTTTCAAGATGTGTTATTGAATGAAAGGTTTAAATATGTCTAAAAATAATAATACCTATGCAAAAAAGAAATTGGATTAATAATACCATGTGTTTATGTTTAATTAAATGATATATATATATATATTAATTTTTAAGTGAGTTTAAATTTTATATCAGGCTAGAAATGACATGATAATTTCTACCTTAATAAATTGATGGTAAAAAACATTAATGTATTTATCTAAAGTGGATGATGATAAATATGTAGGTCCAAGAACTTCCGCATTTGTAAATCAAATTTATATGATTTATATAAAATAAGTTTTAATACAAAAGTTCTCATGATCAGGCTTAGATAATGATCAGCTTGTAGTGTTGTGGTAAAGCTTTTTGCTTTCCAGCCCTATAACCTATATTTGAATTCAAATCATATTGAATTTGATACCTTTACTGTTCCTGTAGCCATTGTGTTTGTTTTAGCACCTAGATCATGCTGAATCCAGATACCCTTCCAATGGTTTTAAAACAGGTTTTAGATAATCTCAAATGGAATAAAAGTGGAAAATATTAAATTTGTCATTACCCAATAACTGACAAGTCTGATAAGTAAAGCTTTCCACTTCACTGTTTTTTTATGAAGGCTATTGGAAAAGTTTTAACTGCAATAAACATTTTGAAGGTTGTTTATCTCTCTTCTCTTTTTATCACAGCCCATATGTAATCAATAAATAAACAAATATATGCAACCTATCCAAGGCACATACAAAACACATATGCTAATATAATATATGTAACATTGTTCATCAAATTGCATAAAGACATCCAAATGAATTAATAAATAATGACCTATATCAATGCATAGAGAAAATTTAATAATTACCTCATAATGGCACAGTCTACTTTCTTCCAGAACTGAAAATTCATCAGCTAACCTTGATGATGTAAGAGATCTTTAAAGTCACATGATGAAATCTACATTTCAGAATAAAATACTATCCTGTAATAAGGTAATTGTTACTTTTTATGCATTCAAATAAATTGTTAAACAGTAATTCATTTGAATACTTATATGTGTGTTGTTACATAATCACTTGATAACAGTCCAAGCTTATCTAAATCATGAATCTTCAATCTGTTGTCAAGGCAACCTTTATAAATAAAAGTCGTATTCTATTTTTCACTTTGATTTAAGATCTTAAGATAGGCAAAGAGAGCTGCCACAGGGCTTTAACTAATTGAGATTTTTCTATTCTTAGAAATTTAAATAATCCTGTCCCATTAAACAGGCAAATATAACTTGTTTTAAATTAGACTAATAAATAGTAATTTTTAAAAGTTTTAAACTCCACTGCTCTTAATTTTTTTTTTTTTTTTAAGTATCATAGCATCGGCCAGGACGCGAAACCGCAACTCGGGCAACTGCCTGCAAATGCAAGGCAGTCGCGCTTACCTCTCGACCACCAATACAAGACTGCTCTTAATTATTAGTTAGGTAATAAAGCTAAGTTTACATAAAATTAGGTGTTTTTATAAATGTGATCCCACTTTGTAAATTAGTTAAATTTCACAAACTTTTAGATGTTAATATTATTTATTTAATGGTTTTTTTTATTTCCATATAATTTTTCCAAAATAAATTACTCTGGTTGGCACAGGTTGGCACTACTGGAGAGTTTTGCCTTGTTTAATAACAATTATTTGCTAGTATAAAAGATAGTGATCATGTGATGTTTAGTGATTTAACACCAATCCTGCCTAATAGGATAGTAGTGGCTATAATTGTTAAAAAGCCAAAGACACCAAAATATATGGGTGCTGAATTGAGTTCAGACACATATGATTATATAAGCTATTGAGCTTAGATAAAAAATATTATTGTATTTTCCAATTTCATTATCATAGTTTTGTAGTTAAGTACAGTTAAAAGGTGGCTGCTGGAGGGTTGCATTAGATCCTAAGAACTAGGTGCAGTGCTCTCAGATCCAAGGCTCCTCACTGACGAAGGCCACAAGCCAGAAACTAGTCTGGGGATATTGGATGAGTAGGCGTTAGATAGGGATTTTATGCACAAGCCTTCTGGCATCCATTGATTACTCTGGTTGGCACAGGGTGGCACTCCTCTATGGAGAGTTTTGCCTTGTTAGATAAAATTTATCTTGAAATATATCTATTTATAAGTTTGAATTACCAAATTTTATTATTCACACATTATTACCCTTCACTTCTAAATCATCATGTGTGGATTATTTAATTTTCATAGCATGTTGCAATATATTCTTCATAAATTAATACCCTGTACAGTCTTACACACACCTGCACATATAATGTAGCATATAAGGGATTCGAACCCAGACTTTTACAATAACACGGGCTTTGAACGTTCCATCATCAGATTTTCAATGAAATGGAAGGCTGAAGAGTTGGGAGTTGGAATAGTTTGAAGCCTGTCCATTAAAGTATGAAGATTGGCTATCTTAATATGAAGCTGAGCACTGATTGTATATAGGTGTTGACATAGTAATCTGGACCAACTAATGATTGCTGGTTTAGCATGAAATACATTTATTGGTGATTATTTATCTTTTTAACATGTGTATGATCAGGTGGGTCAGGAATATGAGATGGCATGGAGAGCTGAGGGTCGTGTGAAAGTCTGAGTTCGAATCCCTTATATATTACTCTATGTATATGTTGAATCATTCTCACCATTTCTTTCTTCCTCGATAAACATTTATTTTTAGTAATTCTTTATTAAATATACATCATTAATCTTATTATTTTTTAAATTTACATCTCTAAGTCTTTAAACCTGTTTTCATTTCTTTCTTAATTATCCAAGACTTTATTTAAAGAGGCACAGCAAAAAAATACTTAAACACTTATTCGCTATCTTCATTAAACTCATACTTATCTATTGCAAATTTCACTCAAATTGTTTTATTAATGATTTCCTTATATGTTAACCAGTTTTCCAAATATTTGAGGATAAAACTGTTTGATAATTTCTTAAATTTTTATTTTATATATATTTTTTCGTTGATAAAACTGTTTGATAATTTCTTAAATTTTTATTTTATATATATTTTTTCGTTGATTGTTTTTACAGAATTTAGTCTCTATCTTAAATATCTACCCAACCTCTTCGTTCAAGTTGATATTATGTTAATCTCATCCTAATTTTTACATATTCAAATATGTATTTGCATACAATAAAAATTTATTTTTCCAAAGCTAACAATTTGTAGTAATTTTTTTCGAAATTATGCATAAGCTAACAATTTGTAGTAATTTTTTTCGAAATTATGCATATAAAATGCCAAATGCCCAAAATTAAATTAATCAAAGTAATATATTAATTACAATAATTCACCATTAAATCACTAGCCAAATTAAAATTATATATCCATAAACAGCGTTTTTCTTGACAGGTTAGACTTCTCAGTTACTAATAAATATAATTCTAAAACACTCATTGACTTTGAGTTCTAATGAAAATGTATAATAAACATATTCTAGATAAATACTTTTCATACAATAAATATATATATATATACAATATATATATATATATATGGGAGATAGTGACATGGGCCAACTGATGAGTGCTGGTTCAGCACAAAATGCATCTTGGGGGTCATTTGTCTTTTATTGTGTCTTTATTTATATGAATTTAGAAAGAATGGGGAAGTATGGAGGTATTTAATATATCTTTAAGATAATTACACACGGGAAAGAGAAAGGTGAATAACTCCATGCGTGTAAAATTTAAAAAATCGGATATATTAATCTTTAACTGAGGTTTAAAGTTTATATCTGTGCTAGAGATAATCTCTAATTTCAAAAATTATTAGTAATAATCATTATTATATTTATCTGAAATGTATGGCGTCAAAGTTGTGAGTGGAGGGAGTTTGATAATAGTAAATGAAAATGTATCAATTAACTAATTAAATGCATTGAGCCAGCTTTTGGCAAAACGCTGCTAAAATCATATTGCTGAGTAAAGTTATACAATACATATGTCTTTGTATAATTGACATGATGTAATATGTAAATGATGCACAATATGCAAATTAGGCAAATTAGATATTCCATTTTTCAGACTATTAATACATGAATCCTTTTTGACCATGGAATGTGGATTCTTTGCAATTGCCCACATCTCTTGGTATTTTCTTTTGTTATCATCTCTTTCAGAGCAAAGTATTCTAACATTAGGTGGTCAAAGTGTGTCACCTGTGGCACCTTCATGATCAAGGAAGGTCAATCTGTAGTCAGTCTTTTGCTTTGCTCTATTATACAAATATGCATGTTGGGAAATTCTCATGGATCTATTTGCATGAGATTTATTGCAAAAAACAAAACATCAATGAGTGTTTTAGAATTACGTAGTTGTATGAAAAGAGTTAATACTTTGAAAATAACTAACTTAATATAAATTTAAATACATACCATCCTATCTTCCTGTAATTCCAATGTGCATTCCAAATACTTTTAATATCAAAAAATCTTTTACATAAGTCAGTGGCTTTAGGATCATAAATTATTATTAAAAAAAACATTCTTTATTTTTAAATAGTCAAAATAAGAGTCATAGATCACATGACCCTATTCTCTTAAGCTTGTAAGTTATAAACAATGAGGATTGCCAATTCCTCAACAAGCTTTGTGATAAATGCTTAGTCAGAGAAAGCATTTAAAATATCTCTGTCAGGAACCCCCCCAACCCCTGGCCATGGTTTTATGCTTTAGCACTCCTCAGAGAGGTGCCAGGGTAGGTTCAAATACTAGATCTGAAAATACCAACCCAAAGCCAGCATTTATCTAAAAGTTGTCTATTGAGTGGAAAATCTGAAATTTTCAGACACCTACATATCTTCAAATCCAGCTATCCAACTCAAATAGCTATATGGGGCTGATAGATCTTCAGCCATACCATATATTAGTAGTCTTAGCAATATAACATCGCATTATTTTTTTAAAAAACCACCGTTGTTTTACTCAAATATGCAATGCAAAACTAAGGTTTATTTTTATAATTGTTTATGCTTTCCTTTAAGCTTTTTCTATTTTGATTTACATATAATTTTAGCAAAAACATTAAACAATCCAAACCAATCTAGAAATCGTACATCTATCAATTTTTTTTTTTATATATTATTCAATAAATCATTTAGAATAACATTTTTCCTTCGTGCAATTTTTTTGCTACAAAACATATAATGATTTCTTTTTAAAACCTTATTAGAAGTCTATTTAAATACAAAAAATAATACCATATTATTACTATAATTCATATTAAACAAAATACCTTAATGAATTTATCAGAATAACCCATACTGAGGCAAATCCCTCCATTCAAGTAGTGCCACCTAGTGCAAGCCAAAGTAATCAGTGAATACAAACAGTTTTCCTAGATCCTATGATCTAGGTACAGGGCTCTCAGTTTCAAAGTTCTTCAGTGATGAAAGCCACAGGCTAGAAACTAGTCTAGAGATATTGGATGAGTAGGCACTAGATAGAGATTTTATGCACAAGCCTTCTTGCATCCGTTGATTATTCTGGCTTACACTGGGTGGCACTACTGTATGTAGATATGGAGAAGGAATGGGTTTGTAAAATTAATGGTAAGAAAGTAATTTATAAATGTAATGGAGAAGAAAGAATTAAAAGAATTTATAAAAGAGTAGTTAGGAAAGAAGAAATTGTTAAAATTGGGTTTTTGAATATGCAAGGTGGTAGGAAACCAGAAAAGTGGATGGAATTAAATAAAACAATTGAAAATGAAGAGCTTGAGGTATTAGCAGTAGTGGAAACACATTTAAGAGAAGAAGAACCTATTTTGGAACAGTTGGTATGGCAGGGTATAAATAGAAAAGAAAAAGAAAAAAGGAGTGGTGGTATAGGTGTTATATCAAAAAAATATTTAAATATTGTTAAATGTCAAGAACACTTGTGGTTAAGGTTGGGTAGACAAGAATGGATGGTGGCTATAGTTTATATAGCTACTGGAGATAGTCAAATTATATTGGAGTGGAATAGTAACATATACGAATGTTTAGTTAAGGATATACAAAGTTTTAAAGAAAAGGGGAAGAGAATAATGGTTATAGGGGATATGAATGGACATATTGAAGAAATTGATGATGTAGATAATAAAAATGGACAACTTTTGAAGAATTTTTGTCAGAAAGTGAATTTGAGTATTGGAAATTTATTAAATATTTATGAGGGACAATACACATGGTGCAGAAATAATATATTTCATACAATAGATTATGTATTGGTAGAAAAAGAGGGAATAAATAAAATACGGAAAAATTAAGGTATTTGATAATGAAGAAAAAGTATGCACTAGTGATCATAATTTCATTGTAATTGAAATGGTTAGTAATGTGATGGAGAATAGAAATAAAAATAGACATAATAGTGAAAGATGTGGATGGAGAGTAAATGATAAGAATAAGTTGGAAGAGTATAAAATACAAGTTGAAGAAATAATGGAAGAGTGGGTTGGGGATGAGTATAAGGATTGGTGTAAGGAAGTAGAAAAAGTTGCAAATAGGGTTTTAGGTGAGAATATTGAAAAGAATAAAAGTAATAAAAAAATTAAAATTAGTAAAAGTGTAAAAGAAAGGAAAGAAGCATGTAGAGAATATAAGTGTACTATTAAGAATAAGGAAAGTGAAAAAGATATTAATGCTAAATGGGAAAAGTACTTAGAAAAGAAGAAGTTGGCTAAAATAGATATTTATAGAGAGAGAATGAAATTGAATAGTAAATTGTTGGAGGATATTAATAAAAGTGGAAGAGATGGAAGTAAAAAATTTTGGAATTATATTAAAAGGAGAAATGTAGGGGAGAGAGAGTTAGTATTACTAGATGATGAGGGAACTGAGTGTAATTCTAGAGAAGATTTAGAGAGAATCTTAAATAGTTATGTAATGAATATAGAAAAGATGTTAGATGTGAATGATAGAATATTAGAAAATATGAAAGAATATAGTAATGGGAATATTAGTTTTTCAGAAAATGAACTAAATGAGGTAGAGAAGAAATTGAAAAGTGGGAAGGCAAGAGGTTTATATGGATGGGCAGCAGAGATGGTAATGAATTTAGGATATGGGGCAAAAGTAAAGTTATTATCCTGTTTTAATAAAATGGCACAGAATAGAGTTTTCCCAAGTAGTTGGAGTAATACAAGAGTAAGGTTATTATTTAAAGGAAAGGGTAAGGATCATAGAAAGTTGAATAATTATCGATAGCGGTAACATCAGTTTTATATAAAGTTTTCTCGTATATGGTGGCTAGTAAAGTTGTAAAATGGATGGAAGGGAATAATGCAGTGGGTGAAATGCAAAGAGGTTTTAGATTAGATAGGCATATAGGAGATAGTTTATTTGTAGTTACACAACTTATGGATATGAGTAGGAATGCAGATAAACAGTTATATATGAGTTTTATAGATATAGAGAAGGCATATGATAGAGTAAATAGAAATAGATTATGGATAAGTTTAGCAAATTTGGGAATGGATGAAGCTTTAATAGATATTATTAAGAAATTATATGAAAATAATTATTATATATATCAATTAGAGAATATAGAATCAATTAAAGTTAAAAATGGTGTGTGACTAAGGCAAGGATGCCCTAAGTCACCTATTTTGTTTGTGTTGTATTTGAGTGAAATGGAAAAAACAATAGAAAGATTAGGAAGAGGGATAGAGATACCGTTAATAGGTAGTAAGGGAGTATATATTTTGTCAGGTCTTTTTTTTGCAGATGATATATTTTTGTGTGCAGAAAAAAGAGAAGATATGGAAGTTATGTTGAGGACATGTGCAAGGGTGGGTAAAGAGATGGGGATTAAATTTAGTGAAGAAAAATCAAATATAATGATGGTTAATACTGAGGTAAGAGAAGATGTAGAATTTTTATTGGGAGATATTAAGTTAAGTGTGGTGAATAGATATAGTTATTTGGGAATTATTTTAAGTAATCAGAAAAATTATTTGGATGAATGGGAGAAAAAATTGATAAATGAAGCAAAGAAAAGAAAGGGATTGATAAAGAAATTAACAGTATTTTCATATAATAAATGTGATGTAGCTAGAATTATATGGAAAGGAGTTGCAGTAGCAGGGTTAACATATGGTAATGATGCATTTTATGTTAGTAAAAAGATATTAGATTATTTAGAAAAAGCTCAAAGGGAAGTAGGAAGACATGCATTGGATGCAGAAGTATGGACAGCAAGGGAGGCAATTCAAGGAGAAATGGGATGGTCAAGTTTTCATATGAGAGATGCAAAAAGTAAAATGAAAATGTTTGGTAGATTGCAGTTTATGGATAATAAAAGAATAGCTAAAATAGTATTTAATTGGGTTATGAGTAAAGGGCAGGTAACAAGATGGGTGAGAAAGGTAATGCGCTATGCAAAAGATTTGGATAAAGAATTTATATCAGTATATTTGTACAAAAGATGGGATGATTGTGTTAAGAGGATTATTGAGTGTTATAGTAGTAAGGAATGGGATAAAAGAATAAATTTATTAATAAAGACTAGGGAGTTAGAGAAATGGAGAAATAGTATGGAGAGTAAAAAGAGTTTAAATATATATATAGAAATAAACAGAATATTAGGTGTGAGTTAATTTATGATAATAGTAAGGAAAGTAGTTTATTGTTTAAGGCTCAACGGGATCTTTAGCTACAAAAGAATATACATGTAAATGGAAAAATATGGGTGATTTATTTTCTAAATTATGTAAGGAAGGAATTGAAAATATTAGGCATTGTTAATTGAATGTAAATGTTTGAAAACAGAAAGGGTACATATAATGAAGTTGTGGAAAAATAAATATGAAAAGAGTGATTATACAGAAAGTGAATTATTGGTTTTTATGCTGGGTTTGGGAAAAGATAAGGGGGATTTAGATATAAAGGTTATAGAGTTGACAAAAATTATGTTGTGGAAATGGGATAGAGCAGATTATGGGTAAATTTAGAGTAGGGAATGTAAAAGAAAGTGGCTAACAGGTTTATCTGGGCATAATTGCTGAGATATTCTTGACTTCGTTTAAGGAGAAGCCATAATACATCACATCACATCACACCTCTGTTTAATGGCTTGAGTAAGTGTAACAAATCATGATCATGTGATGTTTAAGGGTTTAATAACTCATGCTTCGATTGATCACACGCTTTACGCTGTAATACCACTTCCACGTTCTCTTTTAAACAAAATTTGGAATTAAGAAAACGTAAGAGCTTATGGAAAAATATTTATTTATAACATTTCTTTCCATAAAACATTTTTAATATATAGATTTAGCATGCACGCACTACATTTTATTATTTTATTAATTAGGCCGAAAGCAAGTTTATTGTTGAATAAATAATATCAGATAATCACCAATACCACTTTCAACTCCAAAATTTCTATATGGGATGCACATCTAATTTTGCACCCAATCATCAATAATATAAAACCGTCCTTAGGAATCAACAATCACAAAATCACCTCTTTATTTAAATTCCTTAAATTAGAACCCAAATTTCTTACCTTCTTAATTAAGGTAAATCAAAATGCCATGCATACTAATCACTTTTTACACTTCAAGAGATATCTAAATAATATTGATCCAATATGCCCACTCTGCAAGACTCAAGAGGATACTTTTGACCATATTATTAAATCATGCCCTCAGCTGGTAGGCATTAGATTGCTAATATCGCAAAGTTCGAGCATTGACTTTTACAAAATTCTATCATTGAAAGACTCCTTACAAAGTAGACAATTTCCTTTCATTAGACTTTCATTGTTTTTAGTTCATACAATCTGGAGTGTCCGTTGCAAACTAATCTTCACCTTCCCACCTCCAAATCAGGATGTCATATTTATCGATCACCTTAATAAGTTAAAAAGTAAAGACCTTATCCTGTCTTCAAAATTCCTCTATAATGAGACATGGAATCTCTTTCAAATACCAAAAATCACCTAAGACATAAACAATCACACACAAAATTTGATACTAGCATTTCCATTAGAGATTCTCCAGGGGATTAAACTTTAGATCTATCACAGATTCTCAATTAGGATGTTAGAACTTCTTACCAAGAAAGACAATGTATTCACATATTCTTAGATAATCAATTATTTTTCATTAATAAAGTTATTTTTGAAACTAAATAATTATTAGTCCTTTTTCAGAATACTGTACTTTTTACTAGTGATTTTTAACAATAGCTTCTCTTTTTTCATAAAGTTGATCAGATAGGAAAAATTTTAGTTCCTTATTTTAATAGCTTTACACCCGAAATATTTAGAGAATTGCGTTATTTTTTTCTATTTCCGTTACATTAAATCATCATTTCCGAGACCCTACGCGGTTTGACGTAGTTGAACATCCATTTTGTGATTGGGAGGTCCCAGGATCATTTCTGGCGCTCGAAGTTCTTGAGAATTACCGAATAATAAAGCCAAATGCATTTTTTTAATCATTTATAACCCTATATAAAAATAAAGAGTAGATTTCCACGTTTTATGAATTATACTGATCCATAATTACCCCCCCCCCATAGAATTTTTTTTTACTTGTTTTTTTTTTTTTAGCATATAAATATAAATAATAAAAAGGTCAAGCAGTGGTGGTCGAGAGGTCAGCACAGCTGCTTTACAAGCAGTTGTCCCGGGTTAGCGGGTTCGCTTCCCAGCCGATGCTATGACACATGAAAAAAAAAGGTAGTATTAAAATGATTAGAAATCAATTTTAAATGATTGGTAAATAGAAATATTTATTATTGACAAAATGTTGTTATTAAAAACTGATGTTTTATATTTAAAATATAAACAGGAATCCTTGTATAAAATTTTAAGATGGTTTATGGTTTGTTCTATTAATGGGATTATAATATTAATTGTGATATTAAAAACAAAGAAAGTAAGAATACTATAAATATGTTGATAATATAGCTAAAATAAGGAATAGAAGAAGTTAGTTAGTATATTTAAGTAAATGACTAACAATAAATACAATAGTACATTTACAATGGGAAAAGAAAAAAAGGGAATAAAATAGAGATTTTTTTTTTTTTAAAAAAGAGCCTAGTAAAAAAATACTTAAAAAGCAACATATTTGACATAAACATGGTCTCAGAAAATAGCAGCTTTGAAAGGTTTTAAATTTTAAAAATGATAAGACTAACATTGAATAAGAATTTAAATAAAGATTAGAAATTGAAAATGATTATAGTTATAAAAAAGGATATTGGAAAAAAATTAAACAAATGTACAAATAGTACAAGAATTAATATAAAGCATATGTATGAAAATAACAATTGGGTTTCAATACCATATTCATTAGACATACATATGACATTGATTACAGAAAACTTACTGGATGATATTAATATAGGATGGAAAATAATGTGTTTAGGAAAATGCATTGATGAATGGATGGATAGATGGATGGATGGATGGATGGATGGATGGATGGATGGATGGATGGATGGATGGATGGATAGATAGATAGATAGATAGATAGATAGGATAGATAGATAGATAGATAGATAGATAGATAGATAGATAGATAGATAGATAGATAGATAGATAGATAGATAGATAGATAGATAGATAGATAGATAGATAGATAGATGAAAACCTATTTACAGAATAAACTAGTTTTCCAAAGAATCATTTGAATAAACTTATAAATATTACTCACATTTTGTTTGTCTAAAGTATATAATATCAAAGTTGAGAGATGCTGAAAGTTTATTGCTAGTAGATAAAATTATAATATGTAAAAGTATATATAAAGTTTTTCACAGCAAATATATTTTATATTATATATGTTTTCAGATAAAATTTGAGTGGTCTAAATTTGCAGCATTTCTTTTTGTCTAAAATAAAATCTATTTTTATTGATTTTTTTTATCCTGGTACAGTGACATATCTCTTTTTATAGTTAATCATAATCTCTTTCCTTGGAAAAATTCCAATATCTCTTATTTTAAAAAAAAAAAAAAAAAATTTCATCGTATATTTGTACATGTTATATATAACTTGCTTAAATTCTTAAATTTTCTTTAGAAACGAAGGTGTTTATTAAGAAATAATTAACATTCCATGATAAGACTTATTTTAAAAATAATAAATATTCGCTCTTGGATCTACATTATTGACTGAGATTATTTATGTTTTCATTTAATAAAACTACGTGGGCTTTGAACGTTCCATTATCAGATTTCCAATGAAATGGACGGCTGAAGAGTTGTGGGTTGGAGTAGTTTGAAGCCTGTTTATTAAAGTATGAAGATTGGCTGAGCACTGCGTATATATATGTGTGGAGATAGTAATCTGAATCAACTGATGATTGCTGGTTTAGCACGAAATACATATATTGGTTATTATTTATCTTTTCAACATGTGTGTGATCAGGTGGGTCAGCAATATGAGATGGCATGGAGAGTTGAGGGTCGTGTGACAGTCTGAGTTCGAATCCCTTATGTATTAAAATTGTTTTATATATGTTCTTATATAAAGTATATTATATGTAATAAATTATTTTATGTTTAACTGCTAAAAAGGTCTAGTAATATTTCGGAACGAAAACAACATATTTATCACAAGTTTCATTAAAAAATAATCAAATGATTTGAAACCTAGGAAGTCATATAATATTAAGGTTGCAATCTGCTTTGACTTCATTTTCCACTTTATCGCTACATAAAATTAAACCGGATATTAAATTTATTTATTTAATAAAAGTGAAACCTTATTTTAATTTTAGCAGCCAGTTATTAATCCAGGACACTTTCTCCAGCTAACACAATTTATGATAAAGGAAGCATTATTCTTGTCCAGAATCATCAATATTATTGCCAGGTTTGAATCCCAAATCTCATTGTTAAAAGCAATATACAAAAATATATATGGTAGTGTATATATAAAGGTGCTAATTCACTCATTACTCAAGCTTATTACAAATGATAGTAGAGAGCTGTCTTTATTTTATATTAATCCTGAAATGTGTTTAGAGTTTTCCATTCTAATCACTGGATTAAATCATCTATAATAACAAAAATGATATTTATAATTTTAAAATATGATATAGAAAACAACATAATGCATTCTAGAAATTGTTATTCAAATTTTGAATTCAGGGTTTTCTTTGATATTAGGAAAATATTATCATAATGTAGGGGTTGCAGTTTAATTATCTAACAAAAACCATTGAGAAAAACAGGTTGATATAAATGAGTATTACTTAACTAAATAAAGATTAGTATGCTAGAGGTCATCCCATACATATTCTATAGTCATTGGCATTTGTTGAGCAGGTAAAAAATCAATTTGAATTATATGAAAAACAGTTTGGGTAAGCATAAAGAATGGTGATTATGTCATTGAAATTGCATTGTTAATTTTAATTTTAAATAGTAATTTTTTTAATTGAATATTATTAATTTTTAATGCTCTCAGTCTAATTAATAGTGCTCCATTCTATTCTGTTTACTGCTCAAATCATCAATTCCATATAAGTCTTACTATCTCTTATATTATTCAACAAGATCTATTTTCTATATATTTTTTCTTGTTTCCATTCACTATTTTATTGATCATTTAATTATTGTTTCTTCTCAGTATATATCCAATCCAATTTTTTTATCACTAATATCCTCAATCAATTTTTTATTTATTTAATTTTTCTAAAACTTTCTCATTTGTCATTTTACTTATTCAATTACTTTTTTCTATTGTTCTCCATGATTATTTTTGTTCTATTTCTAATTCTTTTATTAAAACAGTAGCAATCTTTTCATAAAGCAGTGCTATCTAGTGCAGACCATAGTAATCAATGAATGCAAGAAGATTGTGCATAAAATCCCTATCTAGAATACCTACTCATCCAATATCTCCTGATAAGTTTCTAGCTTGTTGCTTTCATCAGTGAGGAGCCTTGAATTTGAGAGCACTGCACCTAAATCTTTGGATATGATGCAACCCTTCAATTCACTATAAAGCTATTAGCCTAAGTTTAAAACACAATAATGTTTCCAATCCAAGTTAATTAATTTGTATAGTCATATAAATCTAAGCCCAATTCAGTGTCTATACTCTTTGATATCTTTGTTTTTTACTAACCACAGTCATCAGCATCATCCTATGGGCAGGAATAGTATAAATCATGAAAACATCACATGATTACTATTTCATATGCTTACACAAGCTATCAAAATAGTTGATGTGATGTGATGTATTTGGCTTCTCCTTAAACGAAGTCAGGAATATCTCAGCAATCATGCCCAGATAAACCTGCAAACTTTCTATACAGTAGTGCCACCCAGTGCAAGACATAGTAATCAATGAATGCTTTATGTGCATAAAATTTCTATATAGTGCCTACTCATCCAATATTCCAAACTAGTTCCTCACATAAGGCTTTCATCAGTGAGAAGCTTTGATTGTTCACATTTCACAATCATACTGTAAATACATAGAACTTAATTAATTTTTTCCTTAATTTTCACTTCAAATGTGCACAAAATACTTTGTTTCTTTTAATAATGCCTCTTTACTAATGCTATTTTTCTTTTAACTTCATTTTCACTTCTATTCTTACTCAATATACAATTCAAATATCTAAATCCATTTATATGTTGTATTATATTGTCATGAATTTTCACTTGTAGTCTTTTAGTATTCTATTCACGAACATTTGGTCTATAAGTATTACCACATTTTGCAATTACTAAACATTAATAATAATTTTCAGATGATATTATTAAATTATTTAAATTATTTTGTATTCTTTAAAGCAGTTTACATTAATGGGTTTTAATATATTATATATTTTATAATCAAAGATGAAGCCACAATTAGCAAGACAAATATTTATAAAGTCTGGAATACCATCATGGTGTGTGTAAGCTTTAAGCTTGTAGAAAATACAGATATATAGATGGTTAATCCACATTTTGCCTTATTGTTGTCAATAATTTCAACATTTCAAATCTTATTTATCATAAACTATATACTGTGAAAGATTGAACAGAAAATTTAAATGAATTATGTAATATATAATTTTAAAAAAACATCTATTGTTCTAAGAACAAACAATAAAATACCTAATTGTAGTCTTTTAAATTTGACTGTTTAAGTACTCTGAGCAGTTTAATGATATAATAAAATGATAGTCTTGAGAGATAATCATTCTTAAATCAATACTTATATTCAAAATTTAAATGTCAATATGATATAGTGATTGACTAAACATTTGATTACTTATTACAATTTTTAATATAATAAATGAATTATTTGATTGATTTCCAAGATTTAGATCATAGGTCTTGATACTCTATAGTATAATTACTGAGATAAATTTTAATATGGCAACTGCACCAACATGCTAGCATATAGTGGCTTAAATACAAAATGAAGGTTATTCACACTAAATATAAAAGTTTGATATTTGTATAATATTAACTTTAATTTTAATTTATGTCCTCTATTGAAATTTTCATGTGTTTGTAAGCGGCAATGTAATTATTATTATTTTTTTTTTTAGCAAACATTGACATTTAAAAGATGATAGAAACTTTTTATAGAGGATATAAGTTAAAATCAACATTAATAATATTAGGACATATTTATATGTATAGAATAAATATAAATGATAAATTATTGCATTTGAAATTAGGTTATCCGAGTGAAGCTTTGAAGATATGCTTTGCAGAAGGTATCTTTTTTGACTAATGTAAATTTTAATTTAATTTGTCCTACTTCAAACATTTTAATTTATAATTAGTTTTAACATATATATTCCACAGAATTCTAAGACATATTTGTATAATTAGTAGGTTTTTATACACTTCTAGAGTCAGTTGTTAAAATTATTATGGAATTTCTGTATATTAAATATATCGAGAAATCAAAAAATTGCTTATTTCTCATACTGAGATTATATGAGTTGATTTTAAATATTTTGACACCTTATTTCAAGATTATTTAATGCGTTTTACTTTCTGTTTCTAAAAGTTCAGGAATTGACAATTATTTTCTAGGCTTTTTACAAAAGAATTATGTAACAATATCAATACCTTATTATAAATGATGTTTATAAAAAATATGCAAATGAGAAAAACATAAATAATTGTATTGATTTTTTTTTCAATATGCATTCAAATGCAATTAAATCAGATTATTTTGCATATTATATGTATTATTATTTTTATTCTCATCCATAATCTATATTATTATTATTATATTTAAGGTATAATATTAAAACCTTTAAAAAATTTTAATTAGGAACTATAAAAAACTAAATAAATAGAAGCAGCAGTTTATTAAATAAAATAAACCTTTAATTAAATGATTGAGGGGGGGGGTTGAGATTTTTGACTTATTGGCCCAATTTTGTAACTACACTACTAGCTTTTTTTCCCATATGCCATAGCATCGGCCGGGAAACGAACCCGCAACAACAGTCTGCAACCAACTACTTGCTTGCAAGGCAACTGCGCTGACCTCTCGGTTAACAACACTTGACTACACTACTAGCTTTGTTAGCAAGTATTAACAATCCACTAAAAAAAATTAATTATTAATATAGTGTATTGTACTTTTACTAAATAGTGTCTGGCATGATAATAGGTTAAATTTGGTACACCAGACCACAAGAATTTTATTCAAGCAATGCAAAATAAAGATAAATGCTTTTGTGTGAGCAAACTTGATATAGGATAAAAAACAAACATTTGCTTTCAATATATTTTTACTGGCAAAACTCTATAATGTGAATTTATGAAAAAAAAAATATTGCACTCAGTAGGTATTAAATAATAAAACTGAAAGCTATATTTCATATGTAGATTTGTCATGCCAAAAAAATATCAAGGAGCAAAAAAAAAAAACAGGTTTATAATGCAAGGACAATTTACCATAAAATATATTAATGTAATATCATATACTCTTACCTTTCTTTAATTAAAGAACTTACTTATAGAGAACAATTAGTTTTAAAAATTGTAAAACAATTTAAAAGATACAACGATAATGGGGATTATAAAAAAATTTTATTATTTTCATTACAACCATGACACCTATTGTAAACTTTAATGTTTAATAGATGGCAGGTAGTGGTGTTTAGTTGCTAACGCTTACAGTAGATGGCACAACTGTGTTGAAAAAAAATATGTATGCTGCTGAAACAGTAATGGAGAAGTTGGAGTCATATGATAGAGTATTGATATTTTATTGGTTTTAGAGGTTATATAGAAAATTATATAGAGTTTGTTATTAATGTCACAGGAAAGATCACTTAAATAATATTAAATTAATTTTTTCTAATTATGGTTGGGGCTAAATGGACTAACTGGAATGTAAGCTAAACTATACACTGTAAAATGGCACAGTACAAATTAAGACTATTATTGACTTAACTCAAATATCAGTTATAGTGAAATTTATTATAGAAAGCTTTGAAAATACTCACAGAAAAGGTAGTTTTTTAAATATTTAGCTTTATTACTGCCTAGCATGCTTGCAATATATTATGTTGGATCAGAAAGGAAGAAAATAAGTAACAATTAAATTATAAAAAGCTTTATATCAATATGTCTTAGTACTTGATGAAAAATTCATACACTCTGTTGGTATAGAACAGTGATGGCTAACCTATGACATGCGTGTTAGCAGTGACACATCGAGACATTTTTGCTAACATGCGTGTCATGGTGCCAAGTTCTTTATTTTGATATTTGAAATGACTAACAAGCCTAGATGTTTTTGCTGATATGACATGTGCTAAGTTCTTTGTTTTGATATTCAAAATGAAAATGAATGTTTTAGAGTGTTTTTCATATTATTTTACATATTATAAATTATTTTTGATAAAATATGCTGAAAATATAATTATTTTAAAAAAATAGTTAAGATTTTAAGAAAAAGTCTTTACTTTTACATGATCATAAATCGAAAGAAATATCAGTAGACCATACTCAGTATTTTCTAATAGGTTAGGTAAAGAATTATTTATTTTTGGTTTATTAAATATAGTACATATATTAAAATTATAAATTTTTGTTATTAGCACTACAAATATCGCAAAATTATGGATTTTTCTTGAAGTGACACACCACCGGAGTTATGCTGTTTTTTGGTGAATTTTGACACATCGAATTCAAAAGGTTGGCCATCACTAGTATAGAAAGATATATTGTTTTTTTAATTTGTCTTTAACATATTGCATTAAATTTTTATCAATTTTATCTTTGTGAAAATTTATATGTCCATCTCTTAATAATTAACAAAGTGTAAAATTTAGTCAACTTTATAATTAATGATCTTGCTATCAATCATTGCTATATAATGGCTTTCTGTAAATAATGTTAAGAATTTTACATTTTTTAAATGTTTTCTTATTACACGTAGAACTTTAAAAAAAGTGTATGATCCTTGTTAAGTCACTCATCTTATTTATTTTTATTTATTTCAATAAAATGAAATGACTATCTAATGTTTGAGTATGATATTTGTGATTACTTTAATCGTACGTTAAATTAGTAATGTAGATGTAAAAGAAATTTGATTTATACTTTTTTCCTTCTATTTATTACCCTGCAGAAATTATTGCTGCTTGTCTGAAAAGGAAGAATTTCTTTCCAGTTCACATTATCGATATAGACATCATTTCAGAGTCTTTTATATAGGTTGTATTGCTGTGGCAAATTTTTATCATCAATAAACCAAAAATAGGCCAATTTTTAAAGTTATTCCAGATATTTTTTTGCATATAATTTAATTTTTTGGAAAAAATTTATATAACTTGTTCCGAACTCAAAAAAAACTTGGGTTAATCCATTATGTTTTAGAAGTCTTTCCAAATAGATTTTATTTCTATCTTCTCTTATAATTCGTGAGTTTAGGAGAATGATAAACCCAAGAGCTAAAATTGTCACACGTGATGCTTGAAGTCACGTGATCAAATAAGTTTCTTATTGTACTTTTATATATATTCATAATATATTTTTATAGTAAATATCAACGGTAAATAATTTAATGAAAAGAATTCTTTATCTTGACTTTTTTTTCCTCATGTGTCATAGCATTAGCCGGGAAGCGAACCCACTATCCCGGGATAACTGCTTGTAAAGCAGCTGTCGCTGATCTCTCGACCACCAATGCTTGACATCTTGACTTTTTAAAAGGCAAGAGAAACAAAAAATATACATTTTTTTGACTATACTAAACTCACTTTCTTTAAATTACGACGTCTTTAAAATAATAATATTAATGAAAGTTATAATTAAATTTTAATATTACGTTTTCTTTTTGATGTATGAATTAAATACGCTCTTACAAAGAGAAGCTAAAAGGTCTAAATATAAATTTAATGTTTGTTTTAAAAATGTAACCGCATAGTTTTGAGTTCTTTTGTGTGTGAAAATAATAAAATTCTCTTACTTAGACTTTATCTTTTATTACGATTGTCCAATCAAATTTCCACTTTTATATTTATTATACTGGGCATGCATATTAAACATAAATAATATAAGGATCAGTGTTACTGGGGGGTAGGCGTTTTCTTGACAGTTTTTAATTACGTATTCTCTCTCCATAACTTCATTAGTTGGATGACTTGTTTTTATTATGAAATAAATGGAAAAAAAATCATAATAATTATCATCAGAGAATGGAGGTCTCTCACACTGATCCATTTTATCCATATTTAGTGTCTTTTATATATATTCACACCAAAAAACTTTCTTTTTTCGTTTCACACCAAAAAACTTCATTCTTTTGTACAACCATCCACATCTCATAATTATTTAGATTTTTAAAAATCTCTTAGGATCTAATTTAAAATCATAAATGCTCATCTATTATCATTTTTTCCATTAATGGAGCCTATTTCCTTTTTAATCTCGTAATGGGCTTTAAACTTTCCATCATCAGATTTTCAATGAAATGGACAGTTGAAGAGTTGTGGGTTGGAGTAGTTTGAAGCCTGTCCATTAAGTATGAAGATTGGCTATCTTAATATAAAGTTGAGCACTGATTGTATATGCGTGGAGATGGTAATCTGGACCAACTGATGATTGCTGATTTAGCATGAATTGGTGATTATTTATTTTTTCAACATGTGTGTGATCAGGTGGGTCAGCAATATGAGATGGCTTGGAGAGTTGAGGTCTGTGAAATTCCGAGTTCGAATCCCTTATATATTGCATTATATGTACAGGTGTGTATATGCCTGTACAGTGTATTAAATTAATTATATCAGTGATAAGTTGTTTATTCTCTTACTCATGTATTTCATTTCTGATCTCCTACTATTCCTGCCATACAACTTTCCTACATTGTTAAATAATTCCAAATCTTTATGTTCTTATTTTGTTAAATAATCTAAGTTCCAGATCAATAAATATTAACTGGTAAAACAAATATATTTAAAATTTTTTTTTTAACTATATAGACATTTATTCTTTTAAATACTAAATTATTTCTACCAAAAGCAGTCCATTCTAAGTTTAATTCTATGATTAATTTCATCCATTGTGTTTCTATCTGTATTAATAAACTGACTAAGATATTCATAGTTTTTAATTAATTTTAATTTATTACGGCCAATTTTTATTTTCTTCTGAGAAATTTCATTGAATATTACTTTAGTCTTTTTAGCATTGATCTTTCTTCCTATTTTGGGATAACTAATGTTTTGAATCATTATTTTCAGAAACAACTACTTCATTTTCAAAATTTAAATGACTTAAATGTTGATTTTTTTTTATTATCTTACCTTTTCACTTTATCCAACAAAATTTTTACTATTAGCTGATAATTGCATTTAAACTTTTTTTTTTTAATTGTAGCTTATTTTGTATGTTGAAAATTTTTTCCCAATAAAAAATGTTAGTTTTTTTTTTTTAAAAATAATTTGGCAATTTTATTGTATTCTACTTAAAATGTCATTTGTTGACATTGTTTTCAAAGCCACAATGGAGGCTAAAGTGGGCCTCGTGGTTTTGCAATCCTTGTGGAACTGGGGCCACCAAGTATTATGGTATTCAGGGTTAGAGTGCACGAACCAAGATCAAGCTCAGGGTTGTTGTACTTTGTAGATTTATTTCTGCCTTGCATATATTTTTTTCTAACATCTGTCTTTCCCACCTAAATTTTCCATATATGTATTTTTTTTTTTTGATGGCCAAAATTTTGAAATTTGTCAAGATCTGTGGACATTTTTAATTTATGTACTTCTTTAATTTGAAATATATATATATATATAAACAAATATACAATAAATATACTAGCTATATATATATATCATAGATATACTACCATATATCCATCAATTTTATAGTATATATATATATATATATATATATATAATCACCAATGAAGCATATCAAGAACCAGTAACCAAAATGTAAAATCATTGTACTGGACCCATTATAGCAATAAAGATTCCATTAATAAATAAAAAAATTCATACAAAAGTTTTGTAAAAGTTTTGGAAATGTGGAATCATTCCGTTCCACAGCTTTGTCAATAATAATTTTTTTAGTATTATCATGTTTAATGTAATCGCAGCTCTTACATTTTGATAAACAGTAGTGTGTGAACTCATGGGTTATGATGCTTCAAGGAGTTACATAAAAATTATTGAAAGTTGTAAAATTTTTAAGAAATTTTTTGAATGTTTTGGATAATGATGTCTTATGATTTTTGACAGAATTTAATTTTTAAAAATAGATAAAAATTACATCAAAATAATTTGTTTATATATATATCACTTTTTTTGTAAGAATATATGTTTCAAAAATTATGTTTCCTATCATATGTGCTTAAGATTAAAATATTAGGAATATATAAATTTGTATTTTAATTAAAACTACTATCGTTTTGTTAGATATATTCTTAAATACTCAGACATATGATTTAGGCAAGGTAAAAACAAATAATGGGGTGTGTCAAATTTTCATCCAAGAAAGGGGATCACAAGTATTAAAAGGTTGTGTTCCATTACTTTAGAATATGATAACATCCCAGGTCTATATTTTGGTGAGTATAATATCAATCTAAAGCATAATAACAACTCATATTTATCATTCCTTTCTATATCTTCCTTCGATACTTAGATGTGCTCCACTATACAAAATCATTTTTAAATCAAGTTCATTCTTTTGATTGGTTAGAATTCAATGTTCATTGTAAATGAGTTGTAATTATTCTGGCAAAGATAATAGAAGATTGACAAGTCTGTAATTTATAAGATATCCTTTATTACTTTTTCTTAAATATCAATATTATTACTGCATTCATTTATTCATCTGGTCTTTCTTTATCATTTACACATTTGATAACTATGATAATATTTTTTTCTATTTTTTAACTCCTTATTTTAAAATATCAATAAAACTTTCATTTCCTGACTGTTTTCTGTTTTTCATAAATTTAATTACTTATCCCCCCTGTTTATTTAAAATACTTGATAATTCTAATATTGATTGTAGGGGAATACTTTGTATTCTTGATCTTTATTACTACAACATTCTTTGTAGAACCCTTCCACCTATTTTATTCTTCATCTATCTTTTTAATAATAGTTCCATTTTTATTTTTATTGTTCAAATAATTTTCCTTCCAATACCAAAATGTTTAGATTTTTGAAAATTTTAGACATATCTATGATTTTCTCTACCAATTCCCATTTATATTTTTTTATATCACTATTAATTTATTTTCATATCATTTTACAAAACTCTACATATTCTATTCTTTTTAATGGATTATTTTTTTAAATATCCATATCCCTTTTTTTCTTAATAAAATTATCCGTACTTGTAAGTTTTTAGGTAAACCAAGATGGCAGTCCATATTTTTGATAAATATACAGTTTATGGGGCCTATAATCTATCGACGTTTAGTTGTTAAATTAAAACAAAATTAAAAAATCAATTGTGAAATTTAAAAAAATAAATAAATTTTGTTAAATTTTATTAAAAAGTTTCATTTTAATTTATTTTTTTTACATAACTATAATGCAGTAAGCGATGAGATGCTCTTAACAGTGTCGTATTTTGGTTCAATCTAATGTATTATTTTTTATTAGCACTTTTTTTTTGGTAAATTGTCTTAATGATAACATATTATAATGTGGGAAGTGACAAGATACTCATCATTGTTGTACTTTGGTTCAATTCAGTGTTTCTTTTTGTCAGCACTTTTTTTGGTAAATTGTTATAATTTTAAAATTTGGGGCCTTCCAGTCATAGAACATGGACTATTTCCAAAGATATTAGAACTTACCCTTCTGAAAAGTATGCATTAATGACCACAATATGGTCACATGCCACCAATATGAATAAAGTGTAAATATTGTATTTATTTTTCTACCCATTTTTTTGTTAATATAATCCAAAAAAGAGTAAATAAATGGTAAATATTGTAATTAATTTTTTTATGGTTGTTTTTTTTTTTTAAATAACAATAATAACACTATTTTGAGAGACACAAAACTGTAAATTTAACAAAAATAAGAACTGTCATCTGATTTACTTGAAAACTCAAAAGTACCAAATTATTTTATCTCAAAATTAAATTTATTGACAAAATGCTATTTTTTTGTACCAGCTATTTTTCTTGCATTTTTCAATGGAATATCACTTATCTTCTTATTGAATCCAGTCATGTCTGAAACAGCTTCAAAATCTATTAAAATTATGTAATGATTTTCAAGTTCTGATTTTTTCTGAAGGTGAAAAATATTAATCATTAATATTTTTTAGCACTTTTGGTTTCTTTATTTTTGCATTAGCATCTATCTTATATCTTATTAGTATCAATTATCATGTCATGTGTTGAATCTGTTAAGAACATTACAATTTACTTATATCTTATTAGTATCAATTATCATGTCATGTGTTGAATCTGTTAAGAACATTACAATTTATAATCCATATTTTCCATTGATTAGAATGTAATACAATTCTGTTATACTTTCATTTGCTTGTTTTTTTTTTTGCTCATTTCCATTTAGCATTATAAAAAAAGAATTCATAATATATTAGGAGGGAAGGGTTAACTCACAAATCTGTGTCCTCTCTCATTTCTGGCATGATGAATAAATTTACCTACAGCATTTTTATCTTTCAATCATTTTAACAATTATAATATTAAAGCCTTTTATGAAAATTTTAAAATATTGTTTGGTCAGTTCAAAAATATTCTGAACATCGATATAAAAATTATTTTCTTCATTACAAAAAAAAACTTGTTTGGATGTAAATAATATTTCTGTAGTGTAATTTCCACTACACCACTCTCATGCATGGTAAGAATGGTTTCTATCCATTTTTAACACCTTACATGGGGGATGAAATCATAAGCATATGACTAAAAACATGCACAAAAGGAATTATGGTCCCCAAGATGCACATTTCGTGCTGAATCTGCATTCATCAGTTAACCCAAATCATAATGTCTTACACTTATCTTTATCATTGTTTAGTATATATAGTTAGACAATTATTACAGTTTAATCGTTAAGTGTGAAACTTACTGCCTTCATAATTTTGACACAAATCACTTGATGGAAGAATATTAATAATTTTTATTAGTCATTCATTAGACGAGATTTTCCACTTAATCTGTAATATTTCTGATGTATAATTTCCACTGCACCACTCTCACACAAAGTTGGGACTGGTTTCTATCCACTTTTAACACTTTGGGTATAACCCTATACACGATATTAAAAGCTGATAGAAACTAATCCCTATCATGCATGAGAGAGGTGTAGTAAAAAATGAATAATATTTAGTCTGATGAATGACTAATAAAAATTGTTTGGATATAAATCTGAATTATGTATATTAGATATCTTCCATTACATTAAATAACTAGTCATGGCGCTCTGTCTGATTTACCATCAATCTCAACAGTGTTGTTTTTACTACATTATATTTTACAATATATTCTTTTCGAGTGTGTATTTTAATATCATAACTTAACATTGTTTTAAATATTAAAATTAATATTAAACCAATTCAAACTTACTCTGGTAATATAAAAAATTGATTTATAATTCTTCTTCTATTCCATGTGGTAATAAGTTTTTGAATAAAATGTCCATTGCAGGGCAAGAGCTCACCCATAATCTCTCCTAGACACACAGTGGAAAAAATGCAGTGCTCATCAGGTTTGCTAATTGCCTAGAGTCGATATTTTAAGCAATTTCTTATCATTGTTTTATTCTCTATTTAGAGATAGTTAAATACCCATTTACTGACCAATATTAGATAGTGTTGATACAGGCTAGAAACTTGACAGAAAAATTTTAAACTTTTTTAAAAAGGTTTCACTTGAACGAGATTGAAATTTAGATTTTGACCTGTAATAATCTATACTGTTATATACCTCTAAAAATATTGCGTGCCATAGTTTTGTTTAAATTTAGAAAATGACATAATAGAGTAAACAAAAGTAATGTGTATTTATGGTTTAGAAAAACAGAAGTTAAAAATATCCAAGGCTGCACAGACCACAGTAGTGTGATGTCTCTCCTCCTAGTAGTGAAGTTTATATTATGATATAGTTCCATATTTCACTTTTACAGTGAGTATTGAATTTACTAGATCAACCCAGATTAATCAAAAATATTTACCATTTAGTTAAAGGATGCCAATCTATGGATATGTATCAAAATTGGTGTAATGTAAGACTAAATTTATCACAATGGAATCCTGATCATGTTATTAAAATTAAATCTAAATCTTTGTTAAGTAATACCATAATTTAAAAAATTCAATTTTTGTTAGTATTTAGGGAAAAAATATAAAGAAAGATCGAATCCAGTGAGCAAAAACTAAAGAAAACATTTGCTCCACATTTATTACATAATTACGTGATTGATCTGTGTTTCATATTTGATAAGACTAAATCAGAATGAATAGTCAAAATAAGAGTCATAGATCACATGACCCTATTCTCTTAAGCTTGTAAGTTATAAACAATGAGGATTGCCAATTCCTCAACAAGCTTTGTGATAAATGCTACCCTGGCACCTCTCTGAGGAGTGCCAAAGCACAAAACCATGGTCAGGGGTTGGGGAGGGGGGTCCTGACAGATGTATTTTAAATGCTGGCTCTGGCTAAGCATTTATCACAAAGCTTGTTGAGGAATTGGCAATCCTCATTGTTTTTAAATCAGAATGAGTTTGTAATAATTTTTAACTTTGGTTTTGATCTTTATGAAAATTATTTTCATCATCAAATTGATGTGAAACAAAATGAGGTCACATCTGACTGGCATGCATGGTTGATGCAGTAGGTAGAGTGTCTGACTTGAGATTGGGAGGTTCCAGTATCGATTCTGGCACTCACAGGTCTGACATTTGAACTTCTTATGAATTCATCTGACTGATTCATATTTGAAATATATTCGGTGGCTTTCATTTTACAAACTTAAGTCCAAACATTAAAAGTCACTTGAAAGCCAGACAAAATCATAATGGAGTCAAAAATGTGAGTACATAATTTGACACTTATAAATTAAATTGTAATACCAATATTTAAACTTTATTTTTTTTTTAAAGAAAGTGTTTTCTGATATTACAAAAAAATCTAAATATTTAGTCAAGCATTGGTGGTCGAGAGGTCAATGACAGCTGCTTTACAGGCGGTTGTCTCGGGTTGGTGGGTTCGCTTCCCAACTGATACTATGACACATGAGAAAAAAAATCTAAATATTATTTATCTATAACATACACATTTTATACAAATATAGAATTAGAATGGTATTCACAAAAATTACAGGATGCAGGTGAACTCATGCATAAAATGTGTGATGCTTTATTATAAAACATTGATCATTCCTGACTTTACCAATAATAGATAACCACCCATTTACTGACTATTACCGGTTACCTACTTGCATTGAATATGATTGGCTATTTGCAAAATAAAATGGTGCACATTTGTGTATCCTGAATAAGAATTTCATGATTTGATTACCAGATCTCAAATTTCAATCTATAAGCATGATAGTTGAAAGTGCCACCACTATAATATGAGATTCTTGAATAAATATTATTGGTATTTTCTCCATCATTGGCTTTTGCATATTTAGTTACTGTCTCAAGCCAGCTTTGGAAAGAGAATTAGATATTCAATAATAAACTCATGGCATCAAACTTTATTAAAATTTTTGATCTAGCTTTAAATATAGGGGATGTTAATGGTATCGAATCCATGGAAATGTAACCCTTGTTGATGATTATGTAACATCTTGAAAATAATACCACATTACTTAGATAGGTCAATTTGACTTAGATTCAATTATAATTATTAAACCAAAGAGAGAATAAATTCTATCTTGAAATCAATTGTTTATGCATTCTGTTTCTGATTGGTAATTCTATTTTATGGAACAAACAAGTCTGAATGCATTGTTAAAAATAATTTACAAACAAATTCGCTGAAGAATTAATTAAATAAACTATAAGTAGTACCTATATTTTGCCATATCAATGTCAGTCTACTTTGGCTATGAAGATGGCAAAATAAACTGCCATTGCCGTAACAAAAGGTAGTAGTTATTTACATATTTATTTAAATGATTCTTTAAGGATCTTGCTTGCAAATTGTCTTAATAATGTTTTTGGTCATGTTAGTTCTGTGAAATGGACTTAAATTCTTAGCATTACATATTTAATAAGTTAGTAAATTTATTTACAAGCAAAAAATCATTAATGATGTATGATCAAATTTTTTGAAATGATTTGATATTACTTTGATAATAGAAGTAAGTTGAATATCGTAAATGTAAAATAGTACCAACTTTCTCCACACAAGAGTGCAAGTTAGTACAAGCTATAGTAATTGATATATGTTAGATAGTTTTTGCATTTAAATCTCTATCTAATACCTACTTATCCAATATTCCCAGGCTAGTTTTGAGTTTATGGCTTTCATCAGTGAGGAGTCTTGGATCTGACAGCAATGCAGCTAGATTTTTGGACTAGTATGGGGGCTATTGGATAAGTAGGTATTAGATAGGGATTATATGCATGAATCTTGTGGCATCAATTGATTAATGCTGCTTACACTAGATGGCATTATTGTATAAAGAAAGTTGCTAATATTTTAATAGCTTGTGTATGCATAAAAAGTGATAATGATTTAATATCATAAAATTATTCCTTATTAAAATGTATCATAATATTATTGCAGTTTTATGAAAATATTTCATGTAGTTCAGAGAGGTTTGAGAACTAAAGATCTTTGGGTTGAAGTTCAACTTGTGACTTCTGATGCATAAATTTCATGTTATTTGAATGACTACACAATTGATATTTTTATTCAAGCATAAACTCTATAAATATGAATATTTATTATATTTACAAGTCTTTGTAATTCATGCCTATACCATGTTGTTATTTTTAAGCATTGACCCATATCATGCATGGACTATTGCATGGTTTAATGTGATGGTAGAATGGTGGATTTTGGGATTCTAAATTTACTGAGCATGCTTCAACTCTATTACTTCCTGCTCTTCATTCTCTATTGAACTCTTAAGCAATAGAACAATAAAGTAGTGCCACCCTGTGCCAACAATTATGTGCTAGTATAGAGATAGTGATCATGTGATGTTTAGTGGTTCAATAGAACAGTAAACTGTTCTTTTTTAAATTTAGCATTATTACAATACTAATGAATTTTTCTTTCATTATAATTATCTCTTTTTGTTTCTACTTCCTTTTCATTTTTCCAGCTTTTGTAATCTATTTTTTTACAAATATCTACCTTTGCGATTCTCAACCTATAGTAGTGATACTTCTGTTGGTACATGATGGATTTACAGGTGGTAGGCAAAATATAAACATGGCATGAAACATTGATAGTATACTTGGTCCTAATAATTTAATAAACATATTTAAACTCTGACTTAGTATTTTTTTATTTTAAGTATCAACAATAAATATTTAGTTTCTAAATAAATTAAATATTTAACTTTGATTAGGTAAAATAAATATTTTTTTTATTTGCCTATCTATTTTTTTTATTTTTATGTTGAAATTTTTTATAAAGCCCCATCATCAGATTTTCAATGAAATAGATGGCTAAAGAGTTGTGGGGTGGAGTGTTTTGAAGCCTGTCCATTAAAGTATAAAGATTGACTATCTTAATATAAGCTGAGCTTTGATTGTATATCTGTGCATGAAGACAATAATCTGGACCAACTGATGAGTGCTGGTTTAGCACAAAATATGTATATTGGTGATTATTTATCTTTTCAATATATGTGTGATCTAGTGTATCAGTGGTATGAGATAGCATGGATGGTTGAGGATCATGTGAATGTCTGAGTTCAAACCCCTATATATAAAGAGTAGTGTAATTCTAAGGCAGTATATAATTTGCTTATACTGAATGTTTCTTATATATGTAAGTAGAGGGATTTGAACTATGGATTTTTCAGCCTATCCATCCTAC
Organism: Epiperipatus broadwayi; assembly: GCA_028023455.1. Classification (NCBI taxonomy): domain Eukaryota; kingdom Metazoa; phylum Onychophora; class Udeonychophora; order Euonychophora; family Peripatidae; genus Epiperipatus; species Epiperipatus broadwayi. The sequence goes on along the minus strand of JAQFVV010006370.1, from coordinate 1,428,630 downwards.
ACTCCATCTGATCAAACTGATACACATGACCACACATATGCAAAAATGTTACATGATATAATGTCTACATGTTTATGACTATAATATCAAATCCAATAAGGGTTTTGAGTGTTCCATCTTCAGTTGTCAATGAAATGAATGGTTGAATAGTTGGAAGGGTAATAATATTGAAACCTGTCCATTAGAGTTTGAGGATTTAGTATCTTTATGTAAACTGAGCACTGATTGTATATATGTGTGGGAGATAATGATCTGGCCCAAGTAATGAGTGTTGATTCTGCATGAAATACATATATTGGGGTTCATGTATCATTTTCACATATGTGTGGTCATATGCAGTTACTTGAGATGGAGTAGAACATGAATAGACTTAAAAATCCTGAGTTTAAATCCTAGAGGTATGGAGAAATTTTGATATTCTTTGAGTGATATGTAGAACCCAAAATGTTGAGAATGCTGCTAACCTACTTCTAAGAACCTGACAAGTTTAAACAGCATATTTCTTTAATAGTTTTTCAATAAATATTCTTTTGACTCTATTTTCATATCAGTACTTCTAAATTTTTTTTCTCATGTGTCATAGCATCGGCTGGGAAGCGAACCTGCTAACCCAGGACAACTGCCTTTTTAAGGCAGCTGTGCTGACCTCTCGACCACCAACACTTGACTACTTCTAAATGTTTCCAATGTTATTTTACTCTAAAAACATTTCTTAAAAAACTTTTAAAACTACCTGTTTAACTTTTTTTAATAATACAGTTCTCTGTGTTTTAAAGGATAATGATAACCATAAGTTCACAGATGCAAGTATGTGGTGTCTACTCTACTATTAACGAAAGTGTACCATATAACAATTGTATTTTATATTTTTACAATCAATGGTTAGATTCTTGTATAAATTTTCCTTTCTAAAATAATATTTTTACCTTTAATCTAAGAGTAATTAGGTATCCATTGATCATCCATTATTGAACGGTCAATTATATGGACTCTGCAACATATGTCCAAAAGAAAAAAAAGTCTAGTTAACTTTGTGAAAAATTTAAAAAAGCTTCACTAGTTATATATATGACAAAATCTATTGCTGATATAAGGCTATTTTTTTAAAAAAATTAATATTTTAATTAATTATGGTGGTTGTTTTGGAAATAAATATATAAGTGATTTCAATTTTTTTTAATCACAATTAAATAAAATTAATATTTATTATTTGCCTGAAGGTTTGTGATGATGGCGTTTTAGTTGTGATAGTATATTGGACTATTTCAGTCATTCAACATTAATGATAGATATTTAGAAAATGTTAAACTTTATTTAAACTTTTCAAATACAAACAACTGTCAGTAATAACACACAAATAGACAATGCAGGTTAGTAGATTACACATTTTGGTTGATATTATTCTCTGAAGTTCTTCAGATGTCTCTAGCCTTTGACAAAATAGCTCAGTTGGTTAAAACAACTCACACATCTGTATATAACACAGCAATTTGGATAGGATTATTTGACAAAATAACCTAGTTAAAAAGAAAAATGGAGGAAAAGTGGGGGTAGTAGAAAAGTTTAAGATCTGAAGAAGACTGCTGGACAGTCGAAACTGTTATAAATAAATAAAGATTGTTTGCTTAAAGTGTTAAAGGAGTGTTAATGAAGTTTATATTGAAATATAAAAAGAAGCAAAATATAGAGGGAAAAAGAAGAAGTAGATATTGCTTAAAACAACACAGGTTAGTAGATTATGAAACGTTTTGAGTAGTATTATTCTCATGCTCTTTTTTCAGTTGTTGCTGATCTTTGACAAAATAACTCAGTTGATTGAAGCATTGCCTTAAAATTCAATATTCAAGAATCTAAAGGTGTAACTTTGACTCCTATACTGGTATTGCCAAATCATCAGGTCAGTAACATCTGAAGAAGAGGGGAGAATAATACTCGAAACATGGTGTAATCTACTAATATGACTCCTATACTAATATTGCCAAATCATCAGGTCAGTAACATCTGAAGAAGAGGGGAGAATAATACTTGAAACATTGTGTAATCTACTAACATGACTCCTATACTAGTATTGCCAAATCATCAGGTCAGTAACATCTGAAGAAGAGGGGAGAATAATACTCGAAACATTGTGTAATCTACTAACATGGTTATCTACTTGTATGTTATTACTAACAGCTGTGTGTATTTAAAAAGTTTAAATAAAGTTTAAAAATGGTAGATGATAAAATAGTCCAATCATATTTATGTATTTATTATTTGTTTTTGCATCAAAATAATAATATGCAAAAAATGTTTTAGAAATACAGTACATTAAGTATACAATCCTAATTGATAAAAAACAAAAACAGTATTTATTGTTTTTATTCCTTTACATTAACAATGTATTTTAAATATAGTGTTTCTTACATATGTTGAATTCTCACACGTAGTACTAATTGATCGGCATTGTCATAAAAGCATAATTTTCCTTATACAAGACAGTTTAACAATTCATGTTAAGTTTCTATCTCTTAAATAAATATTCAAACAGTACTTTTCCAAACGATATGAGAACTCTTACGCAAACACGCTTTCTACCTTGCTAAACAATAATAAAATTTTGGAATTTTTTAAAAATATATTTTTATTAAATATATATATATTAATAAACAATAAATAAAAATCATGAAAAAAGACTGTAACACATAATCAAAATTTTAAAAAAAGATTTATATATAATAACATTTGAAATACAGGCCTGTCCATTAAAGTTTAAAGATTTGCTATCTTAATATAAACTGAGCATTGATTACATATATGTGTGGGAAATGATAATCTGGACCAAGTGATGAGTGCTGGTTCACCACGAAATACGTATAGTGGTGATTCTTTGTCTTTTCTACATGTGTGCGGTCATGTGTATCACGATTATGAGATAATGTGGATAGTTGAAGATTGCTTGAAAGTCTGAGTTCAAATCTCCTATATTTATAGATATATAATAAACAGAAATAATCAAATTTAACTTTTTAAACAAATGATGAGTTATTTACAGGAAATGGGGGAAGGGTATAAAGTTATTTCTTCTAATATTAATTGTTAAATGTTTTTAAAAAAATTAAAACGACTTTTCAAAGTTTCAACTGAGTGATAATAGTACACATGTTAGTATTAATCCAATGTTTTAATTTGGTATTATTCTTTCTCCTTCAGGTGTTACCAGTGAAACGGGGTCTTAAGATTCATGAATATTAAAGTTACTTTGTCAAATAAGATATGTGCGTTGTTTTTAACAGCTTTTAATATATTTAAATTTTAAGCATTATGTTCTCAAATAAAACACTTATTGACAAATAGGTGCATGTAAATTTAATCTAATAGCACACGCGTGAAGATTAATTTCCTCCCACAAGATTAAAAAATTTAAATAAAGTTTAATAATAAAAAAAAAGTAAGTCATATATAACGTGACATTACTTTTATAAGCTTGTATTTACAAAAATGTAATACAAAGAGCTCACCAATAGCTCAAACAAGCTCTTAATTGATAAGTGCGATATGAGAAAATATTTAAAATCTCTATCCAGAACCTTCCCATCTCCAGACCAACTGTTTTCAAGTTTATGGCTAAGCTAAAATATTCGGACACTAGATCTAAAATATCAACTCAAAACCCAGCACTTATTTCATACGTAATATTTAAGTAGAAACTCTGAAATTTTGGGACATGAAAATGTCTTTAAATCCAGCTATCTAACTTAAATAGCTATATGGGACTGAACTAAATTCAGATCTGTCATATTTTAATAGCCTCAGCATAGCCAAAGCCTTAAAGGTAAAATTATAATAATAAAAAAAAGCAAGTCATATATAACGTGACATTACTTTTATAAGCTTGTATTTACAAAAATGTAATACAGAGAGTGTACCAATAGCTCAAACAAGCTCTAGTGCGGTATGAGAAAATATTTAAAATCTCTATAAATAAGGTTTGACCTTTTCTAAAAAAAAAATAATTAATATAAGATGATGGACATAGTCCAACATATAATTATAACTAAAATGTGACCATCACAAACTTTCAGACAAATATTACTATCTAATTCTTTCAATAATATTGAAATGATAGCATAGTTTTTCAGGTATTCCTGAACCAGAGATAATAAGATAAAATAATCTTGGAATTGCTGATTGCAGAATAAAGAACTTTCCAACAATACCTCATAAAAAAACATAATGAAAGAGAAGATAGTTTTCACCAGACTTATTTAATGTTGATGGTGATGATTTAAGCATTTTTATCCCTTTTTTAACTATTACCATAAAATATCTAAATACCCATTTACTGATCAATATTGGATAGTTTGATTACCTGTGGTCTGAATGTTTGACATTCAGCAACATTTTATATGACCTAGGTTATGCCACCTAGTAATCAATAGATGTCCAATATTATTGTAAGATTAAAATAATTTGCTGCCAACAGCATTATGCAAGCATTTATTTGAAATGAGGTAATGTGATATAACATCTAAAGTAAAAATTCCAAGTCTGTCAAAAAATGGCTCAAGTTCACTCAAGTTATACTCAAACTACCCTCACTCGTAAATGAGTTTTTACTTTTTTTAATTTTTACAATAATCAATACCAAAATGTTTGATTATAAATTAGTATTTAGAAATGAATAATTTTAATTACACTTCAAATGGTGTTTCTAAAAACTTACCAATATTTAAAGTATATCAAAATTGCAACCATTTCTTCAATTTAAAAACGATAAATATAATTTAGATATAAATTCTGCACCTTTTACGTCAAATACAATCCACTATTTATCAATAGTTCATTTCAAAATTTATAAATCCTTAATCCCTTAGCACCATTACAAAAAAAAAAAATCTTACTCTTAGAAATAGCCAGAACAACAAACAATATTTTTACTAACTGAATCTCTTTTACTAAAAATTAATTTTAGTATTAATAAATAAATTAAGGTAGATGGCATAATAGTAATGAGAAGATAAGAATTTACTAATAAATAAATTATTATCTACTCATTACTATTATACCATCAACTTGAAGCTTTAGTAATTAATAGATATCATATAGTAAGGAGAATAGAAGAACTTGCTAATGAATAACAATGTGTAAGTAAAGATCATATAATGACTCGGTGATCATCTGATAATCTTATTAATTTGGATATTAGTATTTAGCCTATGGTTCTGTGTGTAAAACATAATATCCATAAGTAACAAAATACCTATAATTTAGAAATTATTCGTTTAAAAAATATCACTAATAGCTTGCATTAACAATTTCTAATGCTTAGTTTAATTAGACAGTTTTACCAATTATTGTTAATTGCAGGCAAACTATCAATTTACTTGTCAAAATGATCTCCAATAAAAAGACACTAAATAATCATATCCGTAGATACAAAATGTTACATAAGGGTCTATTATAAATTAATTTCTCTCACAGGCTTTATTTACTGTATTGTCCAGTGATAAAGAAAATACGGAAAATTCATCTATGTTAATGATATTGCTTTGATTTTTGAAAAAAAAAAACATTCCCCCAAAATAAAGTTCTCTCCATAAGGATTTGTAAAGACTGACTGTTTTTTTTTTCAAATATTGGAGACTTATTCTGAATCCAATGAAGGCAATATGTTCAATTTTTTATTTAAGCAATATGGAATTATCTCATAGTGAACTAAACTACAATCCTAATCCTTACTATTTGGAGTAATATTGGATCGTAATCTAAATTATTTTCCTCATTTAATTGGGACTAATTCAAAATTAACTTTTTGAAATAACCTTTTTGGCAAATTGGCTAATGCAGCTACTTTAGAGATGCCATCCTTAGAATTAGTACATTCTGCTGGCTAATACTATGCCCCTGTTGCAGAAAATGTTTTTGCACTAAACTTCTGGTTCTCAATTAAATATTATCAAGAAAAATATCTCTTAGCAGTGGCTTCCTGTTCTTTTATATATTCCCTGACCAGGTGTCAAAGAAGACATTGTCTCAATAAATTGTACTTAAACCACTAACCATCACATGAGTGGCACTACTGTAGGGAGAGTTTTGCCTGTTTTAAATTGGACTTACTAATAATTAAAAGATATAGTTGCACCACCCTAACATGCATTTGTGAAGGCATTCAAAAAAATGAATTAAAAAAATTAATCTTCCCAGTGATCTTGAAGTATTTGCAGAAAAATATGAAACCTATTCAAATACATTTAGAAAATTAAACAACTTTACAATAATAACTTTATATATAAGTATGATTTGCACTACAGATGCATAAACACACAAGGCTGCCTTTTCAAAGTTCTTTATATATTAAAACAATAATGCAAGTGTGGCTGAGCACTTTCAAGGGACACAGCCCTTATAGTCATAGCCATATTGTAACTAACAAAACTAGTAATGCAAATGGAGTTATGTATTTTATTTCTTGGATATATTGTAGACATGTCTTCTGTTGATGGTGTGATTGTGCCTAGCAATAGAGCAAGCCTCTTTGACTTTTCTAAAGAAGTGGCATTTTCTGCAAACCACTATTGGATCAATCGTTTCACAATTGTGCTCTGCCGAAATGCGATGCTGGGCAAAAACTGAGTTACAAGTTGGGTCTGTTAGTGATTTATTGGGACAAATATATATGTTGAGACAGCCATGTTGTGTAAATCTATTATTAGGTTATTAAATAGTCAAGACATCATTGCTTCTTTTTAAATATTAAATTGACATATTTTCTGCTACTCAGCATGATTTCTCACTCTATGCTTTTCTGTGCTTAATTCCACCTGCAAATATATTGCTTTTTTCTTATTGCAAATATTAACTTCTACAGAATACCTCATTAAAAACATAAGTTTGCACAAAAACTGAATAATATAATAAAAGAAATTTGTAATAATATATGCAATGATGTTATCACATAGTCCAGTTTTGCTTGCATTTCTTAAACTGATTTTTTTTGCATGTTCAGAAATAATTTCAAAAGATACAAAGAGTACAGATATAGAATGCATTTTTTCATTTTTACAGACTGTTGGAAAAAGAAAAGAACAATAAAACACCACATCTCTAGTTTTGGATAAAAGACTCAGTACAACTGGCTTGCATAGGGTTACAACCCCTCTGTTTCAAATGTGAAGGAAATAGAATTACTGCAACCTAGAACCGTTTTTCCAACATGACAATAATAACTATACAGTCTGATAGTAAAGACATTCAAAGATCTTGTAAAAAAACGATCAGCACCTTTCAATTGACAACTTCTAATGAATCTTATCAAAATCAGGGTATATCCTAATTGAAATAATTCAAAATCTAATTACTTACCATATTGTGTTTAATATCCAGTAAAAAATAACTTAAACACAAACCACAAATCATAAACATCATTTAAAATGTAGATAGATAACTAATTGACTAGTTGACTAGAGGAGGAATCGTGTGATGTTTGAGCACTAAACAAGACAATTGATTTGCCATCTAGAAATGGTTAGTTCTTGAGTTCATCTCTGCTGAGTAAATGTACGACAAGAACAAAGATGCAGTTTTAAAGAAAATGAGCTACTTAAATACCCTGCATGCTTTGGCACAGTTAATGGCACATTCAAAATGAAAATAGATAAGGTTTTTAATCCAAGTTCATTCACATGTATAGTCATATAGGTCTGAATCCAGTTCTGTATCTATACATTTTGGTGTCTTTGGTTTTTTAATAACCTTAATCACCACCATCCCATGGATAGAAATGGTATTAAATCACTACTGTATAGAGAGATGTCACTGTTTTACTAACCTGTGTAAGCATAAGTAATGGTGATCATGTGATGTTTAGTGGTTTAAAGATTAATCATATGGCCTCATTATAGTTAGTTAAAGTGTTAATTATAAATGAAGTAAACTCAGATTGCGATATATGAATATGCAATATAATGGAATTATTCTTTTTAACTGATTTTGTGAATTAAATATTGATTGGTTGTTTAGTTAATTTAATAAAATTGAGCAGCAATTAAGAGATTAAATAATTTCTTATTTTGTACGTCAATCTGTGGGCTTTTAGCTTTTATGTTGACAATTCTTCCGGTATACTAAATCATTTTAGGGTCACCAAATAATGTAAGTTATTATTTATAATAGTATTAATAACCAAAACATTATGTTAAATAAAAATACATTATATTTCAACATACTTTTTATACACTTTATTAATAAAATTTAAAAAAAAAGAATTATTGAGTAAGATCTACTGTCTGAACCTACCCTAGCATTTATCTGACATGTGCCAGAGCACAAAATCATGGTCAGAGGTTTGGGGGGGGGGGGTCCTGACAGAGATATTTTAAATGCTTTTTCTAGGTAAATAGTTATCACAAAGCTTGTTGAGGAATTGGCAATCCTCATTGTTTATAACTTACAAGCTTAAGAGTATAGGGTCATGTGATCTATGACTCTTATTTTGACTATTTGAATTCTTGAGTATTCTTATAATTATTATTATTGCTTAACAAAATGATAAATCTTAAACTCAACATATGAAATTTTGCTATAAATTGCTAAAAAAAATAGTGGTGTTTTTAATAATCATGTCTTCTCGTGATTATTATTTTTATTTTCATCATCTTCATCGAAAACAGTGAGTCACTGTATAAATTATACTTCAGACATATCTGAAGATGAAGAATTAATTGACACTAAATAACAATTCCACATACAATTTCTCAGAAAAGTTTTTAGCTATTTGTATTTATCATTATGAAATAGAAGTCAAGGTTATTTTCTGATGTGTGTGTGTGTAAATCCAATGTTTATTTTTTTATTTTTGATAAAATTTAATAATTAGAAACTAGGCTAAATGAGATTCTAACAGGTGGTTAAGGATTAAAGTTTTTATAATAAATTTCTAATGAAAAAATTTTTATTTCTTGAATCAAATGCTTTATACCAAGAAACATTCTAAAATCATAAAATCTACTAATCAAAAGATTATTTAACATACAGATAATTTTATTCTGTACAATTTTAAAAAAAGATATTCTAGTGCATATGGCTAGCTGAAAATTAATTAAAAAATATTCAAAACATCCTTCCAAGCATTATAGTTTTTCATCAATGCTCTCTGTGAATAAATATATATCTGAATTTCAAACAGTTACCTCAAAAGGATGTTTGAAGTACAGACATATTTATTCCTGATGATCATTGCTGAAATATTATAATATTTAGAAGGGTGATGTAAAGGGTATTTGATTGAAAAAATGAAAGTAAATCATGATATTAGGACCCACATTCAAATAATATGCAAATGACTTTGCTTCAAATACAAAAAAAATAACATATTATAGTTAATTATTCATAGTGTATTCTAATAAGAAGATAATTGATTCTCTCTTCAAGCTTCCTATATCTGAATTATGTGCCTGTGATATGTATTGGCATATTTTAGATATTTACCACAACAATTTTATGGTAGTAGTATGTCTTGAGCATAAATTATGACAGGAAATCTAATAGCATGTTTTGTATCTTAGTTCGCAATGTGACGTAATTCATCCTGTGCATAGTAATGATATCATGAGTTACAAGAATATTTTCAAATGGTTGGCCAGAAATTGTTATGAGACCATTAAAAATGATTTACAAGCACTCTACCACAAGTCATCTCATACCTCATAATTTTGACAGCTAGCATTATGAAAAGTCAAGACATGTCACTATGCAATGCATGTTTAAAAATAATACTGCAGGCAGCTTGGTGAGACACTCTGTTATTGAACATACTATATATATATATATAATATATATAATATATAATATTAAAATATACGTTTTAGCAGAAAATATCCTGTTTGCATCTAATTGTGTTATTAGTGAAATGGGACACTTTTTTTTTCATATGTCATAGCATCAGCCAGGACGCGAACCCACACCCGTCTGCAACCAACTACTTGCTTGCAAGGCGGGTGCGACATTATTATTTTATTATTTTACAGTTTTTGACTTGAGATTTGTATAATCAATCCACATTAATTTGTAATGATCATCTGTCAGATAAAACTAACTAGATATAAATATAATACTTTACCAAAGAATTAAAAAACTAATCTAATACTAATATTATTTCTAACTGTAATACTCTAATAATACCTAGTGAGGAAATTTTTAATTTAAATATTATATGCTAATGTTGTTGTTTAATTCACCCAACAATATTATATTAAATTATGGACTTTTAAAGCTTTTAGCAGTAAATAATTCTAACACTAATTGCTTTTTATTATTATTATTATCATTTTATCTAGTTAATATTTTACCATGACAGAAATAATATTACTAATGTTCATGTCTTGGAAAATGACTCTAGAAAATGAATTCCTGTTATATGTATTTTTTTTATTTATAATTGCACAATTAATTTTTTTTTATTTTAAAGTTTAAATGATATTACCCTACTAATAATTAACTTGTCATTTTTTTAAATATTGCGTAAGTAAGAATGAGTACTTAAAAGTGCATTTACATAATTATAAATTTATAAACATCAGAAATCTCTATATACATCTTTTTATTTTTCATTCAAATTTTAATTTTTCCCATGTACTATTGACATTTCTGTATGATGATCATGAAAGGTATTAATGCATAAAGATAGTTTTAGATAGTCCATATACGTAATATTCATCATTAACAGAGATATAGAATGAAGTTGAAAGTATCTCGGAATGAATGAATTACAATAGATTTCCAAACCTGAATTCTATAGAAAAATATTATATTAATCTATTTCTGTCCAAAATTTGCCACAGTTATCAATGATATGTTCGTTTTATGGGTGCATAAAAAAGACAATTATCTCTCAAGAATTTAATTTAATCTTCATAATCCAATGAAAAAGTCTGCATCGAATATCATGAGTATATAAAAGATAATCTCTAGAAGTTAATTAATGGTTGATCATAATCGATAATGTATTTATCTAGTGTACCTCATGTCAAAATGTGGGTGGAGTAAGTTTGACACATGTAAATCAAAATGTAACAATTAGCTAAAAATAATGTAATCCTATAAAAATTTAGTAGGTCTTCGTCAAGCGTTGTTAGCTGAGAGGTCATCGCAGCCGCCTTGCAAGCAAGTAGTTGGTTGCAGACGGTTGTGGGTTCACGTCCCGGCCGATGCTATGACATATGAACAAAAAAAAAATAGTAGGTCTTCTACATACAATCTGTTTACATTTGTCACAGGTGGTTTTTCACTTACCTTAGATAAATTTCATGTAATTCCAGAATCCTCTTTAGGTAAAGATTTGCCATTACGCGTAGGGCAGAATATAAAAATAGTTTAATTAATGAAAATAAACACTACTATACATCACAAGAGATATTTGTACTGCATTGATTTAAAGTTCCAATGATATCTGCATATTCATATTATTATTTAATAAGCTTGAATATGCATAAAGTGCTTGTATAAATAGAAAATTATCACTAGTTTTTTTTTTACATTTGTTCATCTAAATTACTTAATAATCCATATTCTCATTATAAACACTGGATAGTGTTGTCTATTATTAACTTTCTCTAACTTGAATTTAATAAATATTAAACAATATTTAAAATTATTACTTGGTTCTAGAAAAATACAGTATGTAAATTACAGTTCAACATATAATACTGCCATATATAAATAAAATGAATGAATCTAAATGAATAAAAAATTGTAATTATAAATATTTATTCATAGAAGAGTTGATGTGATACAGTAAAGGCTATGTATTTTCTATCTATCTATCTATCTATCTATCTATCTATCTATCTATCTATCTATCTGTCTATCTGTCTGTCTGTCTGTCCGTCCATCTGTCTATTTATCTAACTGTCTGTCTATCTATTCATATATCTGACAGTCCATCTATTTATATAACTAACCATTCATTCATTCAGCCATCTACCTGTCTATCTATCTAAGGAAATGCATTTTCTGAATTATATAAACGCTTAGTTTAAAATGAAGAGCACTGAATATCTTTCTGTCTATCTATTAGTCCCACTGTTTATCTATATACCTATTTTCCACTCAATGGATAACTTTTAGATAAATGCTGGCTTTGGGTTGGTATTTTTAGATCTAGTGTCTAAAGCTATCCTAGCGCCTCTCTGAGGAGTGCCAAAGCATGAAACCATGGTCAGAAGTTGGGGGGGGGGGGTTTCTGACAGATATTTTAAATGCTTTCTCTGGCTAAGCATTTATCACAAAGCTTGTTGAGCAATTGGCAAATGCTCATTGTTTATATATATTCTTGTTTGATACTAAAGATGATTATCTATCTATTTAACTTTTTATATATCTATATATGTATCTATTTGACCATCTATCCATCCATCTGACCATTTATATATATATATATATATATATATATATATATATATATATATATATATATATATATATATATATATATATATGAATGTACATTTGCTGAGTTATATAAATTCTTACTTGGCAATTACAATGGTTTTCTATCTACTATCTATCAAATTTACTTTTTTATTTATTTATCTATCTGTACATCTATCTATTTATCTATCTATATATCTATTAACTACTTATTTATCTATCTGTTAGTCAGTCTACAATTTATCTATCTATTTATGTAACCTTTTCTATATATCTATTTAATTATATAAGAATATACATTTTCTGAATTATATATATTATTTGACGAGAAATATAAATATTTTTCTGTCAATTAATTGATCTTTCTGTTTATTTATTTATATACTCTCTCTCTTTATATATATATATATATTGATGAAACTAAGAAATATATAAACTAACTAAAGAAAATAAATAAAATTAAAAAAACAAAAACAAATACAATTACTTCTTTGTTCAACCACTGTAATATTTCAATTTAAGACTGATGTTCATCAGAAATTATAGCAAATTGGTTGGCGTTCTCTAAAATTTATATTTTAAAGGTCATTTGCATATCTGATAACACAGTGAATTCCTATATTGCAACAAAAAAAACTGATAATAAAAAGTACTCAGACTTTCCTCATTCAAGTTATTTAAGCATATTAGACTCCTAATTTAATGATCCATTTATATATGAAACAATAATGAGATTTAAAATATTGGAAATCAGGAAAAGAAACAATATAAAGTCTTAACTTTAATTATTATTTGTAACAAACATCTAAACTTACATAGCAATATACAACACTAAACCAAAATACTGATATTATATCTTCTTAAAAGGATTTCTGCTTTTGAAAAACTATTTACTTTATCCCATATGTTAAAATAATATACTGCTAGAGAGAAAATGCTGTATTATATGTAGTTCCTCTAATTAATATTAATGTGGATAGTAAATATATATATAAAACTATATATATAAATATGCTGAATTAAATATTTTCATGGATTGTTATTATAATAAATAATAGAAATAAAAATATATCCATGTAAACAGAGATCACATTTTGCCTTTTGATGTTGTTAGACAACTATAAACTATTACTAATCCCCATTAAAGCTAAGCAAGTTTTTTCCATTAACCTATAATAGATCTTTTGTTGAGGCTTTTTGGTGAAATAAAAAGAGATCATTGATTTCAAACTCAAATTTTTAAATGAATGCACAGGGTGTTATTTTTGTAGGTGTGACAATGTAAAAGAATAACATTATTAAGATCCTAATTTGGCCTTATACTTGAAAGTAATAGATCAATGTTTGATTACATATATATCAGCAGTTAAACTTTTTCCAAATATAATTTTCTAAAAAAAAATAATGAATTCATATTACATATTGGATTTAGTTTTATGTTTCACTTTTTACCTTTTGGGTGATATTTCTGTTATTATCACTAATGTCTGTTGACATTTTAAAAATTTATCATGAAAAATGTAGCATTTATTAATGCATTTAGACTATAAGCAGATTAAAAAATTGTTTAACACAGGAAAAAAATATTAAAATGCAAATAAAAGAAGTTGCATATAGTTTTACTATAACCAATAAATATGAAATCATAAAATAATCCACCCATGGGATAAAATTTTAAAAATATTTAAAACTTTTAATCACATGATAATTTTTCTATCACTTTTAATTTTGCATATTAAAATTATTAAAATAACAAAAGTTGTTTTAAAAGTAAATTACATACTTATATATATATATATATATATATATATATATAGAGTATAGAAACTAGATCTAAGGATATATATATATATATATATATCCACTAGAATTAAACTACAATAATTTTTAAAATGCCTATATAAAAAGATTAATACCCTTTGCTATAACCATTTTATGGCATATTCCACCATCTTCAGTAGCACTACATTAATATTTAAAGCTTATTAAACTCACACAACAATAATGTTCCCACATGAATGACCTATTGTCCATAAATTGTGAATGCTAACACAATTATACTGTTTATTCAAGACATTATCTGTACGATTTATAAAATATGACTCTTTAATTTTTCTTTTCCTCAAATCATTTTCCATATGCAAAATGAAAATACTATCAAAGTACAATTCTTCACTACAAATCACTGCATGTTCTGCAAAAAACTGATTATGCAACTTATTATATAATAATTCATGCTCCCTAACCCTCTTTTTCAATGCACATTTAGTCTCCCCAGTATAACTATATCCACAATGACATACCACTTTATATATAATATTACATTTATTGATTTTATCAAAACAATCTTTACCATTAATAATTAATCTTCTCATATTTGCAGCCACTTTAAATGCAACTTTAAAATCAGCAGATACCAATGATGTAATCTTATTACAAACAATATCATTTACATAAGGCAATGCTATCCACCTTTTCTTTTCCATATTTTTTCCATCTATTTCTAAACATATATAGTGCAGATAAAATATTTTTTCCACTATATCCCACACCCAATAAATCATTCATATATCTTTCAATATTAACTATTTTATCACTCTGAAATTTACACAAAACATCATTTCTAAAACAAATATTCTAAATCATCCAATTTATAGGTAAGTGGAACATTTGAATTTGGATGAACAACTCCTCTAATTGATAATGGCTTCAACACCATTTTATTATTAAGTTTATTACCTTCTTTTCACAAAATCAGATCCATATATTTTATACTCTTCTCACTATCTTCAGAAGTAATAATCCACAAGGTTATAATTAGTTAAACTTTATTAATTTATCAAATAAAACAGTACATTTGATTCAAAAATACATTTTAAATCACATTGGTAGTAATTGGAATGATTATAATTTAGAACTAATTGCAGCTGTTCAAAATTCATTTGAAATGATTCCTGGTGATAATCATTTTGCTGATGATATTATTAAGAAAATTAATTGTAATAAATTGAATGCAATGCCTTATGATAAATCATGGGAATTGGCTATTTCAGAATTTAAACAGAGCTGAAGAGTGATAATATGATTTGTTTGAACGAAGATAAAGTGCTGTGAATGTGTTTAATGATGAAATGTCAATATATTGATAAAGTTAAAGTACAAATGGAGAAACGTGGTTTCTTTTTGATTGAAAAATATAATATGGATGGTCAAAGAATAAAATTTATTAACAATATTTTAAAAAGTGCTAAAAATAAAGCTTTACATAATAATGTGTACTATATGATATATCCTTCCTGTGCTGTATGTCCTTGTATTTTTGCAAATATAAAATTACATAAAGAAGGTAATCCTTTGTGAATTATGATAGATTCTGGTGGTTCACATATAGACTGCTAAATATATTGGTAATCTTTTACAAGAGTTTTTAGGATTTGGGGGAAATACTATTGCTTCATGTATTGACTTTGTAAATAGTATTAAAAATTAGTAATTAATGAGAATGATGTTATTGCTTCATTAGATGTAACAGAAATGTATGGTTCTACTAACAGAATGGATTCTATAAAAATAATTGAACATCAATTAAAAAGTAACGGTGTTTGTAAATATATGACAAATTTTGTTGTTGATTCTTTAAAATTTTTGATGATAACATTGTTGCTTCTTTTAAAGGCCAATATTATAAAATGTCTAAATGTTGGCCTATGAGTCTGTCTGTATTTGCACAAGTTTGCAATTTTGTGTTGTCTAAATATGAGAATGGTATTTTAAATATGTATTCTTTTAAAGGTATTAAAATTTATAAAAGCTATGTGGATGATGTTTTTGTTTGAGGAAATACTAATACTATAAATTGGCTTGTAGAGGAGTTAAATAATTTGAATGGCTTGAAATGGACTATTGAAAGGGAACAGGACAAAAATATGAAATATTTGGATTTAATTATTGCAAGAGATAACAGTATATTAAATTATAAATTAATGATCAAGCCATTGCAAAAAAGGAGATATATCAAAAGCAATTGCATAGATGTGCATAATCTTAAATGTTCTCACATACTAAAAAATACACACTACTAACATAAAGCTAAAAGCAAAATGGATGGCAATAAATAGATATATGGGCACCCAGTTACTCAACCTGGCAGTGTCAAAGCAAGTAAGCCATATTTTATCTCTCATGGAATGACTTGACAAATACAACTATAATGGTAACCATTAATCTAAATGCCAAAATTGATATCTATTACCAGCTGCATATTAATTGATAAATGGAAAACCATGAATTTGTCAATAATAAATGGAAAGGTAACTCACACACATACTTATATGCACAATAACACATATACTTGTTCTAAAATATATGCAAACCAATATACTGCAAAGCAATAACCAAATACTAAGAATTTTAAATGTTATCTCAACTCACACCCTGACTTCCAAAATAGACCATTTTTCCATGTATCAGATATATAAAAGGTATTTTACTCTGTGCACAGTAATACACTTTTTATTATATCGGGATATAAATTCCAAGAACCCTTAATAGTTTGTAACTGAAAAATCTTTTACCTGGAAATTTAATCATACCAAATTCCAATGTAATATGTATACTATTATAAATATACCTAATAATTAAAACTGCACAAATAATATAATTATGATAATACAGCAATTTCATAAAACAATAAATATACCTTCACTTGTTTTACTCTGTTTAAATCAGTTTGAGAGTTATAAGTTCTTTTATTATTTAAAATGAAAATAACCCTCCTAACGTATGAGTCCTTTAGTTGTTCCATTCATCAAGATATAGCACAGTTTTTATTATGGTAGAGGAAACAAATGAAAAAACACACATTTCCAAGCAGGAGTTTTTTGAAAACATTGTTCACAATTTTAAAATTTTAAATAGAGAGAGCAGTGAGCAGATATAGCAAAATTAAGAATAAACAGTAAACAAAAAGTTCTATAAAGTTGAAACATTATTGTGGTAATATTAAGCCACAAAGCAAATTCAAGTTATTTCTTTCTGTAGAACAATAAAATATACTTTTAATAAACAAAAAAATAAATTATTATAATGCTAAAATATTATCTTATTCGTATCGGAGGTAATACAGATGTATAATGTATTTTCCAAAATATTAAAAAAATCAATTTGGATAACATCTATCATAATTAGATAAATAAATTTAAAATGACTGCGTTTTATTTTATCATTTAAGTTCATGATAGCTTTAAAACAAATCATTATCACATTTATTTTTTTAATTGAAGACATAATAATCTTCAAAAATAGTTCCTGGTTGAATAGTAATAACTGCATTTCAGTCATTAAATTGTTCACATATAAATTACTTTTCTTGCAAATTAAGGCATTTAGCAGAATATGAAAGACAATATCATTAATATTTGTAATTAGCTTATACTACTAACTAAGTTTTAAATAACAAAGTGTTAATAAAGTTATTTTATATTAATAGTTCAGAATTAGCCAAAACTCTATAGATATGGTAAATTAAACCTATGTATAACGTTTCACTTTATTGGTCTTCAGTAGATGTCATATTTACAACACAGAATTTCCTTCATAACAATATTGCTTTATTTGTGTTTTCCATTGAAATATAGTTTACCATCAGGTGAGTATGTATAGACTGAAGTAAATTTTGTAAGCTTTTAGCCACACATTATTTAATTAATAAAATAATAAATAGTTACAATAAGCTGAACAAATAACTTAAAAATTTTTAAGTAAGAAGTAAGAATAATCAGAAAAAAATATAAGTAATTTTATTTTTCTGTTTTTTTTTTTTTAAATATATGTGTGCATACCAGAAAAACTGCAAAGTTTGTCACATGGTATTATTAAAACAATCAAAGATTAACATTAGGACAGAGTCTTTGAAATTGATTAACAAATTTAACTTTTTATTAACTATGTCACATAAAAATAGATTTGACTTTGACCTTGTGTCTAGATGGTATTTAAAATAATTAATTTTATTAACTTTGTTTAATTACCAAATAAAATCATTTACTTAATTTAAAAAAATATTGTTACTGAAAACAAATACTTTCACTTCATTTAAAAGTTCTTAAGAGATTATCATTAAATTATTTAATGTTAAAATACCATTTATAAAATATATTATTTTTTAAAGATAATTAAAACCCTTAAGGTGTACAAATTCTGTGTGGCTGATTGAGTTAAAACTCTAATGTTTTGATTGGTCAATTACAGAATCAGCAGTAAACATATATTCATTTTTTAATATTATATTTATTTTAGTTTCATTTTAAAAAGTATATTAATAATTTGTCAGATTATGAAAGTGAACAAAAGTTTTTTCAAAAATAAATTTCTATTTATAATTATAAAAATATTTGATTGCAGAAGACCTAAAAAGAAGTTCATAACAGATTAGAAAGTGCTGCAGCCATCATTGATTTCTTTTTCAATTTGCATTAGTATAAAAGTAAATAATTTTTTACTAAAATCTTATTATTTTTTTTAAAATAATTATAATTTTAGCATATTTTATAAAAATGCATTATAATATGTAAAAAATACTTAAAAAATGCTCTAACATTTATTTTCATTTTCAAAATGAAAACAAAGAAGTTGGAGTGGTGAAAATTATTGACAGGCGCTCTTCTTTTGTTTGTGATGTGAACCAACCAATCAGCATCTAGGAAAGCATGCCTTCTCTCCTTGTTGTAGCTTTGAATGCTGATATTATTAATTTTTTACTTGTAAAATAATTCAAGAGAAGGCAGCATCTTACAGTACTTTTTAAGCTTCAAAATGAGCCTAAATATGCTATGGTAATGTAAAAACTGCCAGATTTAGAGGGAATTAAAGCCATGTATGAATTAACTTGAAACAGTCTGGGAAGGGATTAATACTTTTAGGTAACTCATTTTTAAACACTTAATCTTTTAACACACATGCACAAATATTTGCACACACATAATATACTAGACATAATTAAGAAAACTAGAAAATTTACTGCAGATTAATAATTAATATTTTAAAGAACAACAAAAGTAAATTTATTTACTGAAATTCATTTGAGATAAAACCCATTTCAAATTAGCTTTATCTAAGCTTAACATATTAAATTCTAATTTCAAATACATATTACATGAATTAGCTCATGCTTTAATAACTACTGTTTTAAATGAATTTTAATGCAGATTAATACATAATATTTTGACAGATAGCAAAACAAAAATTCCATTTAATACAATTATCTCAAAATATAGTCCATTTTAAAGTAACTTTTATCCAAGTTGAACTTATCAAATTCTGACTTTAATAACTATTAAATCAATTGATTAATATTATTTAATAATTATCATTCAAATATATTTAACAAAGATATTTTTAATGCTTTAGAATGCATAACTAAGGTTTTACATAGCTTACAAATAATAAAATTTATTTATTAAATGGTTATATTTATTTGAATAAAAAAGATTTTTACAATATGATTATATCTAATTCCTTATGGACTGGATATATATATATATAATAATAATTCAAACAAATATATTTAACACAGTATTCAAAATTAAATAATATATTCTTTACCAGAAGTACTTTCAATTGTTTCACTGACAATATATTATTTAATTTTGAATACTGTGTTAAATATATTTGTTTGAATTATTATTATATAATTTAAAAATACAGACATTTATTGGTTGTAGTTATTTATATATATATATATTTGAAGTATATATTGAATTTGGTGTATATAAGGTATGTATATATTAATATTTGATGTATACATATATTTGGTATATATACATATGTGTGTAAATGAGTGTGTGTGCATGTGTGTGTTCAATATTACATGAGGAAATGTAATGTTTGGTTGTACTGTTCATATGATAAATTATTTTGTGTATGTATGTAACTACATATATCTTTTAGCTTTGAAAGTGATTGCTGGTCACTCTAAACTATCAGATTGATTAAGATTAAATAAAATAGCCATTAATACAATAATAAAGACAGGTGAATTTCTTTAATCATTTTGTATTATCTGGTAATTTGAATAATTAATTTTGTCTCTCTCTGCCTGCTTTACAAAATATCCCCATAATATTTATCTTTAACCTTTTATTTACAATAAATATTTCTATCAGTTTTATATGTAATCTTTTTCAAGATAATTACAACTCATCTAAAGTGAACTTTGTATTCAAACTAATAAAAAGAACAAACCAGTTTTAAATATATTAGCATCGTGGATCATATAAAATATTAACAGAAATGAATTTTAATGGCCATTATGTTTGAATTTATAGATTATAAAAAGGCAATTGATTTTATAAGCATGTCCATTGTGATTAAATTGTGGACATTCAAACTACAGAATCAAAATATTATTAAATTCTTAAGGATATTTATAAAAATGCAAATGCAATAATTAAATTATATAATACTAAAAATATTATCATTTATAGGCGTTTTCAATAGAGTGCTACAAGAGTTTATAGTAGAAATCTAAAACTGGATCACAAGATATTGGATCTACAAAAAGACCACATGTGAGGTGAAGGAATGAAATAAGAAAATTTGTTAAGATAATTTGAAAAAGAAAAGTTATGAATTGAAGAGCCTGGATTAACTTTGAATAGATTTTCATTTTGCATTGGATTGATCGTGGGTGTAATGAGAGAGAGAGAGAGAGAGAGAGAGAGAGAGAGAGAGAGATAGATAGATAGATAGATAGATAGATAGATAGATAGATAGATAGATAGATAGATAGATAGATAGATAGATAGATAGATAGATAGA
The DNA here is from genome assembly GCA_028023455.1 of Epiperipatus broadwayi. NCBI lineage: Eukaryota > Metazoa > Onychophora > Udeonychophora > Euonychophora > Peripatidae > Epiperipatus > Epiperipatus broadwayi. The sequence continues at coordinate 1,407,405 of JAQFVV010006370.1, read as the reverse complement.
TAGATAGATCTTGGTAGGTAGATAGATAGATAGATAGATAGATAGATAGATAGATAGATAGATAGATAGATAGATAGATAGATAGATAGATAGATAGATAGATAGATAGATAGATAGATAGATAGATAGATAGATAGATAGATAGATAGATAGATAGGTGGATAGATAGGTGGATAGATAGATGGATAGATAGATAGATAGATAGATAGATAGATAGATAGATAGATAGATAGATAGATAGATAGATAGATAGATAGATAGATAGATAGATAGATAGATAGATAGATAGATAGATAGATAGATAGATAGATAGATAGATAGATAGATAGATAGATAGATAGATAGATGTGCCCATGTGTTTCTGTTTATTCTGTGAGTACACATATAATTAAAACTATGAGAAAAAATATTATAGTTTGTCATTGCTTGTCAGCTTTCCAACCTAATTTATTCTATAAATGCAATTTTTAAACTATTTACAATTTTTAATGTAGCCCACATCATTAAAATGCATTAACCAGTAAATATAGACATTAACAAATATATATTTCTAGAAGTTTGTACCTATCCTTACATTTTTCTTTTTCTATGATAGCAAAATTTAGAACAACTAAAAACAATTGCATAGTCAGGAACTTAGGAAGTCGTGTGATGGGTTGAATTTTAAACTAAAAATCTTTAGCTCTTGTCCGTTACTTTGTACACTCAAAAGGGCTTAGAACTTCTCTAGATAAGTGAATTTAATGGTTCGTAATACTTAAGTGCAATATAGCAGGGCAGATTTTTGAATTCCAGCTCAATGGATCAGAAATCCAAGGTCTGTCACTTCTGGTATTTGAACTTATTTTATATATTGAAACTAAAAAGGAAAACACACATACGAATTGATTATACATAGATACGAGAAGAACCACATTTTAGAAAAACATTAAACCACAAAGATGCAGCTATTGACACAGTATATAATTTGTTTTAACATTAAAAAAAAATTTATTTAAATTAGTTTAGGATTAAATACAATATTCTTTCAACTAATATATTATTTACAAATAGAATTTAGTGCAATCTGATGTCATGCATTTGCTACAGATGCATCAATATTCATCTTTCCACATCACATTTTCATTCTATAAATAAATAAAGTATTTGTGTGTGTGTTTGTCTTTCAAAATCAAAAGTCTTATATCTACTTATAAATTATTTACAAACAGAATTTTTAATCTTTGTACTTTTTGAAAACAGAGTTTAGAAATGTGTTGAATGATTATTCTCTATGATTAAAGCATTTTGCTTTTTCTGTAAGATAAAGAAAATACAACAAGCTTTCATTTCAAAATAAAAGGCAGCGTGAGTTCTATTAATATTTTATTTATAAATTGTATTGCTTCGTCTTAAACACAAAACAACAATACAAGCAAAAATAATAGAGTTGATTTATTATTTTATTCCATAAAGTATTACATTCTAAAAATGGCTGTTAAAATCTACGAACTGAGTTCGAATTTGGGCTGGGTAAAGCTTTTTTTTTAAGTCACAAACAAGCTTACAATATTTTTTTAGGAAATTAAACAGTCAATAAAGTTATCTTTATTAAAATCTATTCTTACCTATTAAAACAAAATGATGGAATACAAACGCAAAGATGGAGTACAAACGCAATTACAAATAAATGTAGACATTTTTTTTCACAATGAACAAGAAAATTCGCAGACCTGTAATACACGTCTAGTAAAATTCAGAGGATTCAATATATATTTACTTTTTTTAATTTTTCAGAGCAAAAAAATGTTAAACCCTTTGTATGCTTCTCAACAATTCATTTATCCAGCAATAGAATCTAAGAGATTGTAAAGACCCAGAAAGAGACCACATGTGAAATAGATGGATAAAATAAGAAAGTATGCAGGGGTGATATGGAGAAGAGAAGCTAAAGATCAGAGATGGATTGAACTTGGAGAGACCATCCTGCACTGGATTGATAATGGTTGATGATGATGATGAGAATTTTAAACGTGTTTAAAATTGAATTGTATATCTATGTTAATAGTTAGAAATGCATTTTCTCTCTTTACTAGCATTCTCATACTTCATTATTTTTTGCTTCTAAGGCATATCTAACTTATGAAAATTTTATCTATAACTGACAAAATTAGAATCTAAATTTCGATAATGTATTACATATTATTTTCTCAAGTGCAGTTCCTAAAATCAGTAGTATTTTTTTATTTAAAATCTTTTCTAATTTAGTATTAATGAAGAGTAGTTCGAAGATCAAATCTGTCACTTCCAATTAACAAACATCACATGACCTTCTGAGTAACAAATCATTCAATTATTTATTTTTTTATTAGAAGCGAAATAAATACACAGCATATAAATATATGTAATATTTAAGAGAGTCTTTGGGTATTAGCTAGTGCATCTGTAGGATCCTAATATGAAATTCAAATCTGAATCAAATTTTAAATCATTTTTTTTGTAGTTGAAAACTTTAAACTAAACTTAGATTTTGTTGTTTATTTATATTATACTCAGTCTATTTAACCATCAAAGTATTGTTAAATATTGGATAACTAGTTATGCGATTAAACAAAAGAGTGAAGTCACTAACCTCTCTACTAGCAGTTTACAATGTAGATAAATGTTTCTTATTCATTGTTCTTTTTTGTCTTGATACTAGAAAGAACTTTTTGATTTCAGCTTTTAATTACAATATTATTTTAAGTATATTTATAAATATATATATATATATTGTAACCGGACCCGCATACAACCCTTTTATCACATCAGTTGTAACAATTTTCTGATGAGCATGCTGTAGGAAGGAACTATCAATTGACATTCCTAATGCAGATGTTAATGCCTCCTACAACAATATTTCCTGCTCATCAGAGGATGTAGTACCATAGAGACTGTGAACATCTAAACATTTATATGTTTGGTTTTCCAAACAGCGCCATTAGAGTTCCGTCTTACTACAACCTGACTGGCCTGGGTCTAGTTATGTCAGATGTAGCTCAGGAATGCATGAGATTCTCATGAACCAGTGCTATAATTGGTGAGTGATGCGATAAAACAAACAAAACTGGACAACTGGATAACCAATTTAATTTTTAGTAACAAAAAAAATTTATTAAATAACAATTAATTAGCAATTTCTAACGAAGTTCATTTCTATCCACATGATTACTCTTTTTCATTTTACTTATGAAAGAGCTAGAAGCAGTTCTTTTTTCTTTATCAATAGTTCATTTACACGTTCATTATGAGAAGACACTTGGAAACATCCTAATTCAACAATAGTTCATTTTTGTATTCCTTTATGAGAAGAAGCTTGGAAATATTCCAATTCAACAATAGTTCATTTTGAATTCATTTATGAGAAGAAGCTTGGAAATATTCTAATTCAACAATAGTTCATTTTTGTATTCCTTTATGAGAAGAAGCTTGGAAATATTCCAATTCACCAATAGTTCATTTTTGTATTCCTTTATGAGAAGAAGCTTGGAAATATTCTAATTCAACAATAATTCATTTTGAATCCATTTATGATTTATATAACATTTCGTTATCTTATGAATTATTACTGATTGGTAAACATTTAAATTCAGCAATTCTTGGTTTGTGGAGTATTCATCATTTGGTAATTAAAGCATTTATAATTTAGTCAAATATAAAAGTATATTCTTATACATAAACTCTGTTACATTATAAGAAGCTTAGAAGCAGTCAAGTATTTATGATTTATACAGCATTTCATCATTTTATTAATTATTACCGATTGGTAGACATTTGAACTCAACAATTCTTGGTTTGTAGAGCATTTATCATTTGATAATTGAGGCATTTATAATTTAGCCAAATATAGAAGTATATTCTTACACATAAACTCTGTTACATTATAAGAAGCTTAGAAGCAGTCAAGTATTTATGATTTATACAGCATTTCATCATTTTATTAATTATTACCGATTGGTAGACATTTGAACTCAACAATTCTTGGTTTGTAGAGCATTTATCATTTGATAATTGAGGCATTTATAATTTAGCCAAATATAGAAGTATATTCTTATACATAAACTCTGTTACATTACCCAGATAGAAGTAATATGCAATTAAAGCATTTCTAATTCATATAGTAAATACGTTCAAATATTTTTATAAATAAATTTGCGTGTAGCTATTTCATAACTTCACTTTATAACGTATGATAAAGACGTTTTAACATTTTATAAAACAAATTCTATGTAATTATTTCATAATGTCACTTTATAATGTATGATAAAAATGTTTTCATATTTTACAAAAAACAAATTCTATGTAATTATTTCATAACTTCATTTTATAACGTATGATAAACGTGTTCTAATATTTTACAAAACAAATTCTATGTAGTTATTTCATAACTTCATTTTATAACGTATGATAAAGATGTTTTAATATTTTATAAAACAAATTCTATGTAATTATTTCATAACTTCACTTTATAACGTAAGATAAAGATGTTTTAATATTCTTATAACATAATTACCTTCCAGTTTTACAATCCAGTTTATTCATAAAGAAGGCGGGTTATTTCATTTATGGAGAGTCATGGCATAGCGTGGAGAGAATGAAGCCGCTAAATTACCCCATTGACATTATAATTCCTCTAGCAAAGTTTTCTTTTTCCATTTTCACGTTTAGTTAAAGCTATATTTTAATTTGTCAAAAGACTTAAGTAATACACTTTCTTTTTTTTTAAAAAAAAAATTCAATATGTTCTGCTTCTCTGTGTAAGACGAAAGTTCTTTTCTTCTCACAACGTGCCTAATTTGAATACTGCCTCAGTTTAACTCAAGTATCTTTTTTCTTTCTTTTTAATGATTGGATAATTAATTTCTTTTTTTTTTTATTGAGACAGATAAAAAAAAAAAGTAAAATAAGACGATATAACATTTTATTCAAATTCATCAATCTCAAAATTAAAAATATGATTTTTTTTTTTAAACAAATCAAAATTTATTGCGTTCCCAATTAGACTGAATCACGCTAGACGTTTTTAAATGGGGGGGGGTCTTTTGAATATTTATATGAGTAACAGCATAACTGTTTCATTACCCCTCACCAAATTTTGGGATGAAATCGCCTGGAAGTACGATTTCATTCCACATACTATACACATTATTTCTCAGTACTGCCTGGTTTTAGATATGCTGATGAATGGGTAAGATGAGCTGGAAAAGTGAATACATGAACCATAGCCTCCAATGCTGGGACAAATAGATGGCCAAGCACAAACTACCAGTACACACCGCCTCATGACGTCATGAGAAAATATCTCATTTTTAAGCACTACCTCTCTTGTACCTAGAAGCATCATCCAATCAAGAATAGGAGCCAGAGGAAAAAAATCAATTTGGCACTCAGCCAACCCTGCTCAGCTTCGGTGAGTCTTAGGGGCTATCATTTGGCCTATCCATGAGACCAAGGCCTATCCATGAGACCTATATATACGCACTGCTGGACTACTCTTGGAGCACAACATCCAGGTCGGGATAGTGCCGAGCATATACTTCGGAGCATCATAACACAATGCATCCAAGCAGCTCTGCTCAATCATCCACCATCTCAACATGAAAAACACAAGTTCATGCATCACTACACCACACTCACAAACTTTTTCCATCAGCTATCTCTATTTTATTCTGAATCATAACTGCAACCTGTTTTGGGAGACTGAGGATCATGATCAGTTCTCCTATAGTCCTCTTTTGTATTATGAGGTGACATACTTCTGGATCGTCTCTTTGTTGAAAATTTATCATGTTTAACATTACTGTGATGTCTTGCTTCTTCACTTCTGTATTTTCTTTGGAGATCATTGTTACTGTTTGATCTTCTAATTATACGCATCCGATATGGACCATGAACACCATCTGTGAATTTTCTCCTGTTCCTCTTCCATGGTGGTACTTCATTTTTATATAAAAGTTTCTTTTTAAATGGTTCTTCTGCCATAGTAATTATTTTTTTGGTATTTGCAAAGGTTTCTTGTTGTTTAATTTCTTTCACACTGATAAATCCCGAGTTTTCAGATTCCTTTTTGGTGTCTTTTCCTGCGTAAGCAACTATATTTTTAATAACTGTCTTTATATATTTTTTTTCTATACTCAATTTTTGATTTGAGTTTATTAAGCTTTTGTTTATAATTTTTATATATGGCTGAGGACTAACACACTTTTCTTTCCATTTTATGGTTTCTTTCTCTATCTCTGTTACTATTTCATAGCATATATCAGACAATTTTTCTGAAACATTTTCTTCTATATTGGATAGTCCCTTTGTTATATTTTGATTATGTTCATTTTCACGTTTTTCATCTTCTTGAAGATCAGAAGATTTTAATTTTGCTTTATTAGATTCATTTTCATCCATTTGAAACTCTTTTACTGTATTTGATACAATTTCATTCTCAGCTTCTGTATATACTGTTTCTTTCTTTTCAATTTTAGAGGTATATTCCACAATCAGAAGTTTTCCTGAAGGTAGACTGACAATTTCAATATCACTCTTTGTAATTTCAATTTCTTCCTTTTTAACAATCTCAAATTTTGCTTCATCAGTAATAGGATATTCAATTTGTGATTCCTTTAAAATATCTTTGGTTGGAAATTCCAAAGTTTCCTCCTCATCCAATTTTTTAGGTTGAATTATTTCCTTTATCAACTGGTTTAACTTTTCATTCTGATTTTTGAATGCTTCTTTAATTCGTTTTTCTATTCTTTGGTTTGCTTCTATTGCTTGCTTGTTATATTCTTCTCTTTGTTTGATATCTTCTTCTCTTTGTTTATCCCATTTTTGGTTATCTTCTTCTCTTTGTTTGATATCTTCTTCTCTTTGTTTATCCCATTTTTGGTTATATTCTTCTCTTTGTTTGATATCTTCTTCTCTTTGTTTATCCCATTTTTGGTTATATTCTTCTCTTTGTTTGATATCTTCTTCTCTTTGTTTATCCCATTTTTGGTTATCTTCTTCTCTTTGTTTGATATCTTCTTCTCTTTGCTTATCTCTTTTTTCTTCTCTCTGTTTGATATCTTCTTCTCTTTGTTCATCTCTTTTCTGGTTTGCTTTTATAATTTCTATTATCTGAGCTATCATAGCTATCTTTTCTGTTTTTTGAGCCTCCATGTTTACCATTTCTCCTTTGTTTTCTGAATCAGTAAGCTTCTCTCTCCATCCACACCATGACCTTACTCCATCTTCTTTGAAATGCCTGTTTCATTCTTTATGCCATTCATTTTTGGTTTGTTTTTCTTTTAGACTTTTATTTTTTTTAACCTTCCTGAACAAATTACATCACTACATCATATGCACTGTTCATATCACAGAATCGTGATCTGCTTATACCTATGAGTAGGCTAACTAGATCGGACCTCACAATAGGGTGGCAAATTAACCGGCCTATGCCAGATAAGGCCTCACAGTAAGGATGACAATGTAATAGGTGCCTATGGTTAGGCTAGCTGGATAAAGCCTCACAGTTGGAAGCCAAATGTAACCGGACCCGCATACAACCCTTTTATCACATCAGTTGTAACAATTTTCTGATGAGCATGCTGTAGGAAGGAACTATCAATTGACATTCCTAATGCAGATGTTAATGCCTCCTACAACAATATTTCCTGCTCATCAGAGGATGTAGTACCATAGAGACTGTGAACATCTAAACATTTATATGTTTGGTTTTCCAAACAGCGCCATTAGAGTTCCGTCTTACTACAACCTGACTGGCCTGGGTCTAGTTATGTCAGACATAGCTCAGGAATGCATGAGATTCTCATGAACCAGTGCTATAATTGGTGAGTGATGCAATAAAATAAAACAAAATTGGATAACTGGATAACCAATTTAATTTTTAGTAACAAAAAAAATTTATTAAATAACAATTAATTAGCAATTTCTAACGAAGTTCATTTCTATCCACATGATTACTCTTTTTCATTTTACTTATGAAAGAGCTAGAAGCAGTTCTTTTTTCTTTATCAATAGTTCATTTACACGTTCATTATGAGAAGACACTTGGAAACATCCTAATTCAACAATAGTTCATTTTTGTATTCCTTTATGAGAAGAAGCTTGGAAATATTCCAATTCAACAATGGTTCATTTTCGTATTCCTTTATGAGAAGAAGCTTGGAAATATTCCAATTCAACAATAGTTCATTTTTGTATTCCTTTATGAGAAGAAGCTTGGAAATATTCCAATTCACCAATAGTTCATTTTTGTATTCCTTTATGAGAAGAAGCTTGGAAATATTCTAATTCAACAATAATTCATTTTGAATCCATTTATGATTTATATAACATTTCGTTATCTTATGAATTATTACTGATTGGTAAACATTTAAATTCAGCAATTCTTGGTTTGTGGAGTATTCATCATTTGGTAATTAAAGCATTTATAATTTAGTCAAATATAAAAGTATATTCTTATACATAAATTCTGTTACATTATAAGAAGCTTAGAAGCAGTCAAGTATTTATGATTTATACAGCATTTCATCATTTTATTAATTATTACCGATTGGTAGACATTTGAACTCAACAATTCTTGGTTTGTAGAGCATTTATCATTTGATAATTGAGGCATTTATAATTTAGCCAAATATAGAAGTATATTCTTACACATAAACTCTGTTACATTATAAGAAGCTTAGAAGCAGTCAAGTATTTATGATTTATACAGCATTTCATCATTTTATTAATTATCACCGATTGGTAGACATTTGAACTCAACAATTCTTGGTTTGTAGAGCATTTATCATTTGATAATTGAGGCATTTATAATTTAGCCAAATATAGAAGTATATTCTTACACATAAACTCTGTTACATTATAAGAAGCTTAGAAGCAGTCAAGTATTTATGATTTATACAGCATTTCATCATTTTATTAATTATTACCGATTGGTAGACATTTGAACTCAACAATTCTTGGTTTGTAGAGCATTTATCATTTGATAATTGAGGCATTTATAATTTAGCCAAATATAGAAGTATATTCTTACACATAAACTCTGTTACATTATAAGAAGCTTAGAAGCAGTCAAGTATTTATGATTTATACAGCATTTCATCATTTTATTAATTATTACCGATTGGTAGACATTTGAACTCAGCAATTCTTGGTTTGTAGAGCATTTATCATTTGATAATTGAGGCATTTATAATTTAGCCAAATATAGAAGTATATTCTTATACATAAACTCTGTTACATTACCCAGATAGAAGTAATATGCAATTAAAGCATTTCTAATTCATATAGTAAATACGTTCAAATATTTTTATAAATAAATTTGCGTGTAGCTATTTCATAACTTCACTTTATAACGTATGATAAAGACGTTTTAACATTTTATAAAACAAATTCTATGTAATTATTTCATAATGTCACTTTATAATGTATGATAAAAATGTTTTCATATTTTACAAAAAACAAATTCTATGTAATTATTTCATAACTTCATTTTATAACGTATGATAAACGTGTTCAAATATTTTACAAAACAAATTCTATGTAGTTATTTCATAACTTCATTTTATAACATATGATAAAGATGTTTTAATATTTTATAAAACAAATTCTATGTAATTATTTCATAACTTCACTTTATAACGTAAGATAAAGATGTTTTAATATTCTTATAACATAATTACCTTCCAGTTTTACAATCCAGTTTATTCATAAAGAAGGCGGGTTATTTCATTTATGGAGAGTCATGGCATAGCGTGGAGAGAATGAAGCCGCTAAATTACCCCATTGACATTATAATTCCTCTAGCAAAGTTTTCTTTTTCCATTTTCACGTTTAGTTAAAGCTATATTTTAATTTGTCAAAAGACTTAAGTAATACACTTTCTTTTTTTTAAAAAAAAATTCAATATGTTCTGCTTCTCTGTGTAAGACGAAAGTTCTTTTCTTCTCACAACGTGCCTAATTTGAATACTGCCTCAGTTTAATTCAAGTATCTTTTTTCTTTCTTTTTAATGATTGGATAATTAATTTCTTTTTTTTTTATTGAAACAGATAAAAAAAAAAAAGTAAAATAAGACGATATAACATTTTATTCAAATTCATCAATCTCAAAATTAAAAATATGATTTTGATTTTTTTTTTTTTTTTAAACAAATCAAAATTTATTGCGTTCTCAATTAGACTGAATCACGCTAGACGTTTTTAAATGGGGGGGGGGTCTTTTGAATATCTATATGAGTAACAGCATAACTGTTTCAATATCATATCAAGCAGATGTTACTGACGTCATTGAAAAAATTAGAAAATTAAAGGGGAGTAGGGCTGGACCTATTGCTAGAAAAGATAATAGATGGGTAATTAAAATCAAACTGGATTTGAAGATATTGTAAAAGACCTAGAAAGAGACCATTAGTGAGATGGATAAATAAAATAAGACATTGTGCTGGGATGATGTGGAAAAGAGAGGCTAGAAATTAGAGAAGGTGGATTTAACTTGGAAAGACCTTCATTCTGCATTGAATCGATACTGGTTTAAAATGATGATAGTGATAATGACTATTTTATTGAATTAAGTAATGTGTATATGTTAAGTTGCTGAACTGTGGCAGGTTGAGATAACTGAGCAATAAGAGGTTAAATCAAGCAATAACATTTGCTTATCACTATACTGTTATATTGCTTCTCATCCCCCCTCTCTTCAACACAGTCCATTCTAGCTTCTTAATAATAAAAATTATATTACTTTAGTAAGGTCTTTATAGTACTAAGATATTGATCCAGAGATATTCTTAAATGATCAGAATTCAATTTAAAAATATGTTTAGATTATTGGAAACTTTAGCGTTATAATTTAAAATACTTTTTAGATTGTTTTGTATATATATATTATGGGAATAATTTAAATAATTTTTATATATATTTATGTATTTCAATAATTATATCTATTGTAATGTAATGCAAATGATATACATTGGATGAAATTATAACAGAATAAATAGTCATGTGATTTTGTAAAAAAAAAAAAAAAACCATCTTGATAAAATTCCATTAAGGATGAAAGCCGAGTTAATCTATTAAATATTTTTTTATTTCTATAGTGTTGTCAGAATCAATTTTGTTTTAAATTTGATTATTTTAATGTTCCAGAGATATATGCATAATTACATTTTTACATACATATGCACTATTTTAATCCAATCAGTAGATTTTTTAATGATAACCTATCATACAAATATATTTTTAAAAACAACAACTATAACCTATTTTATTTCTTATTGAAAGTTTTATACAAATACTTTAGAGACAGGCTTTAACCTATATTATAGGTGCCTTGAATGCTTATAATAGTCAAACAATTTCTTTATTTGCCGATAGAGGGACCTCTCAAAACTTGACACAAGATAGGGAGCAGCTGACCATCTTATCTTTAATCTAACTTTCCACTTATATAGGCCATTCAGAAGCATCTTGATTTGGAAGTGTGAAGCTGTTGTTCTCTTCACTGTTTAAAACAGCCACTCTTGTCTTTATAAAAGTCACTATCTGGTGTCAAGGTTTGAGAGATCCCTCTGTCAGCAAATAAAGATATTGTTTGACTATTATAAACATTCAAGGTGCATATAATATAAGTTAAAGCCTGTTTCTAAAGTATTTACATATACTTCCTGTGTACTTAATAAATAATTACAATTTGAAAGTTTTATATTAATGATTGGCCAACATTTTTAATTGTTTTATTGTCCAAACTGGGAGAATATTTTTTATTTCCTTCTCAATAAAACAAGAGTAAATTAATTATAAATTAGGCATAATCAGTGCTGCCTTTGGATTTTGATGCCCTGACACAAGTATGGAGAGCCCCCCCCCCCACCAGTAAATAAAAAAGTCAATAAATAAATAAAATCTTTAATTTTTAATACGAGAAAGAAACATTTACAACATTTATTCTTATCTAAATAGTAATACTAAAATTATAACACATTCATATTAATATAAAAGAAAAACAAAATTAACATAATTTTGTTTTCCTTGCTCTAATTTTAGCAAATTTATCTATTATTTCACTTAAATGTAATTCTTCACATAATTTGTTTTTTATGGAAAACAACATTAGGTTGGATAGTCTTTCTTGTGCCATTGTGGATCTTAAATAGTTTTTTTTTATTATTTTAAACTTTGACAAACTATGTTTGGTCTCAGCAGTGGTTATCAGAATTGTTAGCAAAATTCTTAAGATTAATTATACTTAAACTGGGAAATGCATTTCCTATTTGGTGAATTTATTTAAGGCATTCTAATATATGATTTTTTTTCTACAGTACAGGCTTTTTCATATTTGCTCTTCAATATGTAATATATAGGGGTTTGAACTCAGACTTCCACACAATTCTCAACTATCCTTGCTATCTCATACCAATGACACACTTCACCCCACACATGTGTCAGCAGTATGAGATAGTGTGGTAGTTGAGGGTCGTGTAAAAGTTTGTGTTCAAACCTCCTATATATTAAGGCATTCTAATGGAGACCAATCACATATGCCTTCACAAAAAATGTTATAGAATACTTTTATTTTTTCATAGAGATCATTTCCATGAATGTCTCCATTGCCAGCATCATATTCTAGTGCTAGATGAGATATTTGGAAATTTAGTGCACTCCATTTCAAAAGTAAGCTTTAGCTCTTTATGTATAAGAACATGTATCAAATATCAGTCTATATTGTGTTGATGATTAAAATAAGATAGCTCAGTGCAGAGTCTCACTAGCATTCAGTGCCCCAGGCCTATCCAGTTGACCGGCATTAGTTGATGCTACTATGCATAATGCATTTTTGATACAACTTTTTGAGAAAAATAATGTCTTTCCTTCCCCCTATATATAGATGTATGTCAACAGTTTGTTCTCTTCGAAATGCTTCTTAATACTTAAAAAGAAAAAAAACTTATTTTAGAATGCACATATGTTTTTTATTATTGTTTTTCATACATATTTAATATTGAAATATAGTGTTTAATAATGTTTAATTTGGGGATGTGATATTTAAAGATTTTGTACTTTTTATAAACATTTGTAAGTCTTAAGTAAGCAAAAGTTATTGTGAGAATATTCTATTAGTATACATAATAAATTAGCCATCAAAACTATACTATATATAAATTTTAAATTATGATAACGCTAAATGATGATCAGAAATATTTTCGACTGTAGAAATCATTATCTGTTTAATTTATATAATATTATTGTTATCATCTACTGTTATTATAATTTTAAATTTACATATATTATATAATACATCGAGATTAATACTTTAACACTGGTATGTTAAATAAATTAAATACTCTCACTCCGAGCATAAGATAAAACATTTTTAAAGAAAAGATAGGTTCATAATGATAAGCAGAATTATTTTCAATACATCATAATCATTAATTTATATATTATTATTATCATCTACTTTTATTATCATTTAAAATTTATTTATGTATATTCTCTTTCTAATTATGGACTTCCTGTGCGTTTGATAAATAATTAGAACAAAACATATGTATATATAATACATCGAGATTAATACTCCAACACTTGTCTGTAAAATAAATAAGATATTTTCAATCTAAAGTATTAGATAAAAACTTTTTTAAAGAAAAAACATCTGTTTTTTTTTATTATCTCAATTTATATAGAGAGTTGTTTTATATTATTTTAATTGACATTTGCATTTTTTTTTTTTTCAATTTACAGCTTGTCAAAAACAAATCAAATAACGAAATATAAACTCAAATAACGAAATATAAACTTCCATCAGTTAATCTTATATAATATATCAAGATTAAAGCTTCAATCCTGGTCTATTAAATAAATAAAGTGCTCATAATCTGATCTTTCTTTACAAAAGTTGTGCTTTGGATTGAGAGTATTTTATTTAAGCCAATAAACATCACATGACCACCACTTCTTATGCTTGTGTATAACTGTTTTAAAACAGGCAAAACTCATTGTACGTATTGCCACACACAGCAAGCTAGAGTAATCAATGGTTGCCAGAAGGCTTGTGCATAAAATCCCCATCTAATGCCTACTCATCTAATATCCCCAGACTAGTTTCTGGCTTGTGGCCTTCATTGGTGAGTAGCCTTGGATCTGAGAGCACTGCACCTAGATCTTAGGATGAGTAGGCACTACATGGGGATTTTATGCACAAGTCTTCTGGCATCCATTGATTACTCTAGATTGCTGTGTTTGGCAATATGTATAGTGAGTTTTGCCTGTTTTAAAAAGTATTTTATTTACTTAATAAACCAGTGTTGGAGTATTAATCTCAATGTATTCTATAATATTAACTAGTGGGAAGTTTATATTTACATATATTATTATTATTGAAAAATTTTGCAAATGTCAATTAAAATAATATAAAGCAATTTGTAATATAGTTTTACTAAAGTAGTTATGATTAATACTTAATCTATTTTTTTTCCTTATTTGTTTGTAACTCAATATATAGTGAAGATCTGCTATACTGGAAAGTATAATCTTATTTTACAGCTTAGCACTGCTTTCGATCATCCAGTGACAATCCTAGCACTAATATGGGTGTGTATAAGAAAGAACTTATAAATTAATTTGTATGAAAAATTGTAAATTTAAATATATCACCTGCTTAATAATGCTATGCATGAATCGTTTTAGTTTGTTGCATGAGTGTTATTTGCAATAAACCACGTCTCTTTATATTATCTTTTTCGATCATTGCGCTCAGCACAAATGACATTGATGTTAAGTGGATCAAAGCTATGGCCCAGTTATCTCATTCTCTAAAAATACAGACTATATTGGAGTCTGTTTAGGTGTATTTGTATATGTGTTTGTGCTGCACTAATCTAGTAGTGCTGTTGGCATGAGACTACACATTGGTTCATTGATTCTAATCTCAACCAAATGCTGAATAAGTTATCCCAGATCAGACTCCCTAAATAATTTATAAAATTAGCTGCAACAAACTAACATTCAAAGCAATTTACTATGGTGAGTCTCATGTCAAGAGTGCTATTAGATTAGCACAGCACAAATACATATATAAACAAACCAAAACAAAGTCAACATAAAGTCAGTATTTTTAGAGCATGAGAACAACTTGGGTCATAATTTTGATCCACTTAATATCAAAGTTGTTTGCAGAGAATGCAATAATGAAAAGAGAAAATATAAAGAGATGTGATTTATCATGAATAACGCCCATGTGATAAACAAAAGACTCATATATTGCATTATCATGAAAGTGGAATATTTAAATTTATTAATTTGCATACTAATTAACTTAAAAGTTCTCTCTTCTATACACTTTTATTAATGCTCTGAATATGTCTGGCCTGGTTGAAAGCAGTTCTAAGCTGTAAATCTTTAAAGGAGTCATAAGTTTATAATCTTTCTGGCATAATATCCTTCACTGTATATTGAATTAATATGATTTATTTAAAATCTTCATGCTTTCTTTTCAAATTGTTTGAGATTAGTCTCTATATACAAACTGAGGTAAAAAAAAAGACAGACTGATCTTTTCTTTGAAAAAGTTTTATCTTGTGCTTTGTATTGAGAGCATTTAATTACTTAATAAACCACTGTTGGAGTATTAATCTCAATGGATTATATAACATTAACTACTGGGAAGTTTATATTTACATATTTTGTTATATATATATAAGTGTAATAATGCTCCAAGCTAAATGTGTTTGTAAATAATCATTAAAAGCCAATCTACACCTAGACAATTCCAATATCAATAACTATTAACAATTTCAAACTGATGTCAAGGCAACCTCTTTTATTGTTAAAAGGAGGTTGTCTTGACAACAGCTTGAAATTTTTGATTGTTATCGATACTGGGATTGTCTAAGTATGGACTGTTTTTTTTTTGTTCTGTCAATTGTCTTTATTTGTTAAAAGACCATAAATTATAAAATAATTATTTGCACTTCTTTCTTAGAAGGAAAACTAATAACATTAAATTAAGTTTATTTATTTTGAATTTGGCTTTTATTAAGTATTACTCATACATTTTTCCAATTCTATAACTTCTAAGATAACAAGTGTAAATGAAATGAAAGGCATTTCCATTTCTTATATATAGTTTGAGAATGCTATATTTTTAAATATATATATATATAAGTATTTTGTGCACTTGATGAAACTAACTGCAATTTGAAAATTTTCCCAAAATTCCTCCATAAAGAAATTGTGAAAGAGAAAATATTACTTTTCTATGCTAGTTAATTTATGGTTAAAAACATAAGCCATAGCGGTATGTTACTTCCTCTAATAATATTGGAGAGAGAGTTATATATATATATTCATACCTTTTATAATTAATGTATTGACCCTTATTTAACTATTTCAAATTAGCCTACATCTTTATTCTTCCATAATAAAATATTAATTTACTTATTTGTTAGCTGTATTGGCACATGCTTTGATTAAGACTCATCTGATTTATACTAAAATGTTAAGTGGTGAATATAGAAAGCAGATACTTGAGCTATTATACCATAAGGTCTTTACAATATTTGTTTGGAAAAAGTTTATTTCTTTTTTTTTAGTTTTAGTCTGAGATGAACAATACCTACAAATATTCATTTATTGATAAACAATTAGGTAAACTAGTCAAGTGGATTAAGGACTGGATATTTAAAAACAAATCCAAATTACCTTGGAAACAGAAATTCATCTGAAAAAAGTTTTCAAGGTTTACTCAGATTTGAATATCTTGGTATAGTCTTAGAAGATGAGTACACTTACAACTATCCATAAAAATTTCAAATTTATCTACTAATATATGCTTTTTAATGGTACAAGGAGTTTATTGTTCTTGATGAATTTATGAACATCAGAACTCCTTAAACTTTGTCATGCATCTTTATATACAGTTTTTAGAATAAATTATATCAAATAGCTGATAAATAATTATAACGCGTTATATACAATACCCTATTTTCTGATTTACTTCACCTATTTTTAGGAAATTATCCCTGACCCCTACCCCCCCCCCAAAAAAAATCATTCAAATTATATACCTTACCTTTTAAACTTTTTTATAGGGCATGTTATTCCTAGTTTATTATGCCACAATTGTTTTTCTATCTAAATTAAAACTTTTAAAACAACATTAATGTAATAACACACGAAAGAATACAGAATACAATACGTTTCTTGCTGAACAATAATAGAATGCACGAATTTTGGGAACATAATTATTTTAAGTTGTTTTTCGAAACAGAAAGATGCGTTAGAGTGAATTCATTGATGATTGACATACATATATTTAGAAAGAGAGAGAAAAGAAATTTAACTTTTTTTTTAGTTTAAAATTTTATTTTTAAAATAATTTAGTTTATAAAAAAAATTCAATTGTTTAGTGACAGTGGAAAAAATGTTGCCTAATCTTTAAGAATAGATTTGACATTTTTCTATAGCCAATAAAATAATTTAACATGTTACGTAATCATTAATCTAACTTTCACTGGTAAATGGATTATAATTATTGATTTTTTCTCAAATTCTTTTCGTTATATATTATTAAGAACTATATTATGACGGGATTAAAATAGCACATATTCTTGAAGTATGTTCGTATATATATATCAAATATAAATATACATAATGTTCAAATGGGATTTTTACCCAAACAGATATTTCAATAATGTGATATAGTTTAAATATGTTGTGATGCAAAATCCAGATGTTCAGCGACTTTTTTTGCCAAGTTTTATATACAACAATAAATTCATCTACTTCTTTCGTTTTATTATCTACTTATTATGACCTTTTTCCTCCTTTTTTTTTGTTGGAAAATTTTGTCCCTTTTAATAAAAGCTGTTTCTATAGCTTGTATACTTTATCCAGAAATGCTACCTATCTTTCAAAATTCCTTTTACAATTATTTGATTTTTTTTTTTACAAATAGACTTTGAAAATTTAATAGTTTTTTTTTCTGGATAATATATATATATAACGTCCAAATATCATATGATCACCATTCTTTATGCTTACACAAGCTGTTTTTCACAGAGGCAAAACTCTCCATACAGTAGTACCATTCGGTGCAAGCCAGAGTAATCAATGCATGCAGGAGGTTTGTTCATAAAATCCCTATCTTCATCCAACACCCCCTTAGGGACTAGTTACTAGCTTGTGGCTTTATCAGTGAGGAGTCTTGGAAGGTTGCATTAGATCCTAAAATCTAGGTACAGTGCTCTCAGATTGAAGACTCCTCAATGATGAAAACCACAAGCTAGAAACTGGTCTGGAAATATTGGATGACTAGATAGGGATTTTATGCACAAATCTTCCTGCATCCATTGATTACTTTAGCTTGAACTGAGTGGCATTACTGTATGGAGAGATTTCCCTTTGTGTAATGTATATATAGATTGCTGTGATGTTGTATTGGTTTATAGATTATACTAATCATTTTTAAAATTACTTAGATTTGTGCAATATCAAGTTTAATATGTATATGTGTGTCTATCTTAACACTGAATAAAATTAATTAAAATTCATGATGCAATTCTTTTCTTTGAGATTCTAAAATAAATTGAACTTTAGTAAGCTCTATTCAGTGTTAAAATACACACACACTTGCACACGCGCGCGCGCACACACACACACACACATATATATATATATATAACGTGTTCAAACCATCTTCCCAAACATTGTTTTTTGTTCACCAATGCCTCTGTGACTGAATATAAAGACAGAACTTTATATTTATTCATATTTGCAGAGGGTGATCATGGAAACATGTAATATTTGGGAGAGTGATTTGAATATTTTGTATTTGAATTTTCAGCTAATGATATATGCATCAGAATATTGTCATGAATATATATTAAACCTGATATTGAAACAGTTTTTTCTTAAAACGGGATAGGAGGAAAAAAGGAAATAGACTCGAGAATGACAAAATAACTGGATTACAAGGTGACTACAGTAGAAGCAAGAGTAGATATATTTCTTCCATTCTTACTCAACCAAACCATGCTATCAAGGATTTCAATTTGCAGTCTTTTTACATTCCTCTCTATCCACAAACACTTAGTCTTCTCAACATTAATCATTCCATATTCCATACATTCTTCCTCTAACTTATTCAACATATTCTGAAGTCACTTTTCATCCTCAGCTATATGATGCAAATCTTATACATTTTATTACTCTCCCTCCAACATTTTCTCTTCTACAGTCAAAATAATTATTTAACATGTCTTCTAAGTAAGTATTAAAAAGAACAAGTGGCATACTGTCTAACTCCTCTTTATATATTCACTTCATCGGTCTCATTATTCTCCAATCTAATTCTTATTCTTTTCCCACTATACATTTTCTAAATCAATCTTCTAGCTTTCCAACATGCTCCTTTATTTTTTAAAATGGTCATAAGTTTATTCCAGATTCACTCAATCAAATGCTTTTTTCCAAATCCACAAAACATGTACCAATTCCTTTATCTTTTTAGTATATCTCTCAGCAATTGTCCTAACAATACTAATAGTATTTCTTTTATTTTTTTCTCTCTCTGAAAACTAAACTGTTCTTTTCCAATATAATATTCTATCTTTCCATAAATTCTTCGAGTTAAAATCCTCAATAAAACTTAGAAGCATGAGATAACAAACTTATTGTCCTGTATTTTTCATTTTTAATAGCTTTCTTCTTTTTGGTAATTGGTATCATTATAGTCCTTAAAAAGTCTTCAGGCAAAACTCCACTATCATATATTAAATAGCAAAGTCCGACCATTTCCTAGCAAATTCTTTCATTTTTTTCAAAACTTGTATAGGTATTGCATCAAATTTTTCGGAAATTGACTTTATTACTTCATCTGGTAATATGTCCATATCTTTATCATCTATTTCAATATCTTCTTTATTTTCAAGTTCATAATTGAATGAATTGTTTTCTCTTCTAAATAGACATTGAAGGTATTCTTTCCATCTTTTTAATTTATCATGACTATAAGTTAATCTCTTTCCATTCTTGTTTGCAATATTATTTGTTAACTATTTCTTTTTCTTCCAACTGACATTTTTAATTCTATGAAATACCACATTATATTTATTCTCCTGTTGAAGCATTTCTATTGCTCTACATTCTTGTTTCAGCCATTTTTTCTTAAGCTTGTTTATCTGTTTAGTTCATTATTAATTTTGCTATATACCCTTTTACCTTCCTTAGTATGTATATTTTACTAATCTTCTCCGAACTTCCAGCTTTTCCATCATACAGTCTGTTATCCTATATCATTTACCTTTCTTTAATTAAATAGTGACCATTTCATTTTTTTTTGCGGTTTTTAATAACCCTTCTTTAATCATACTCTAACACTTATCAGAACTATTAATATGTTCCTCATCTTTATCAATCCTTTTTGTATTACATTTTTCCATATTAAACCAAATTTTCATTTTTCAATTTCTCTCAATTTATCTAAGTTCCATCTTACTTATCTTTTTCCCCTTTTCATTCTTTTTAAACTCAACTTTAATTTAGTCATAACCAAATCATCATCTGAGTTTATATCAGCATCAGGCAAAGCATGTGCACCCTTAATAACATTCCTGTATCTGTCAGGACTCAATATATAATCAACTGTATATGTCTAGAATATATAAATAAAATGCCTTCCAAGCAGCCGGCCCGGGTTCGCTTCCCGGTCAACGCATTTGACATATGAAAAAATATATAATTTTTTTTTTTTTTTTTGCAAATATGCATTAATTCGCAAAATTTGTGCAATATTTACAATACAATATCAATACACCGTATTTTTCAATTAGTTAAAAATAAATAATTTTAATGCATTTTTTTTATTAAAGTAGTTGAAGTATATATTTTAAAACGCGAATTTTTTAAAAATAAAAACGAACAAAAGAAAATTAAAGCTTTTTGTTATGTAAAAAAAATATGTAAACAAAATTTGTATATACTTATGCAGAAAATTAACTAGAATTATAATAAATTTTCGTGAGTGTGTAAAATTGTACAATTTTATAAAAAAAAAATATCAATAAAATACTTTACTTATAGAATAAAAATAAATAAAGTTATTTGTAAACAAAAAATTCTCTTTTAAATTCGAAAAAGTTCCGAAGATGAAAGAAGAGATTTTAGTTTTAAAAAATCTTCTATTTCTGTTATTTAAGGTATAAAAACTTGAATCAAAATAAATTGTAAATAAGAAAATAAAAATATAGTCTTTTATAGGTTGTTTTTCCTTTTCGCTCTCCACAAATAGCATGTTTGAAATTCATTTTATTTAATGTATTTTTTAACGGCTTTTTAAATTCCTTTATAATTATTTCCTGCTGTTTTTTTTTAATAGATACAATTTTATGGTATTTTAGAATGTATGTTTTAGATGATTGATATGCAAATAAGTCCTAATAACTTCATTTACGGATGATTTTAATTTTAATAAATAATTAATGGAATGGTTTTATTGCTCAAAAAATGTCAGAAATGGGTTCGATCCTAAGACCTCGCTCTATCACTGCAATAAATTATGCATTAGGATTTCATAAGTACTATTGAATGAATGATAGCTAAATATCTTAAAGTGTTAAGATAGAAAAAATCATGTAGTTAGTTGTTCTAGAGCAAAGATCCCCAAGGTGTGGGTAGCAACCCACGGCTGGATTGTGAGATGATTTTTTGAGTGTATATATTACAAGCGAATGGATCCTGAAAAATTATCGTTTTTGAAAGTGGGTCTTGACCTATATGGGAAACCCTGCTTTTGAGGTTCAAATTGCTGTAACAGTTTATGGACAAAGTTGAGCAGTTTTTATTTTATTCAGATTAGAATCAATCCAGGAACATTTACTTCTAAGTTTGCCAATCTATGGTTGTCTTAATTTATTAAATTACCAGACAAAAAATGATTGCTTAGCTTGTTGTTTGGAAATCATCTAATGTTCAAATACCACCATTATGAAGAACTGAACATAATAATTTCATTCCCTTCTTCTGAGATTTCTTTTCAGTTTACTCCACTGAAAATTGATGCAGGAACTATTTCAAAAAAAAAAAAAAAGCTCTTGAATTCTTTATATTACACCTGCCTAAATTCTCTTCAAATGGTTGTGAAAATTATCAGAAATCTATCTAATAATTATTTTACTGTTACTTTAGCTACCTGAAAGGTAAAATTAATTGTCTGAAATCCTCACTTATTATTGTATTAGATTTTTCCTCTAATGGAATCATAACAGTTAGGAAAAATTATTTAACTGTCCCAGTGTTGATGATTTAATGCAGTTTGCAACGGAATGTAAAAAATAATTAGAAACGTATTAACACAATGTCATTTTTTTCTCATCAATTATTATAGTATTAGAAATAAGAATGCTTTTTAAAAAAAAATGTAGCCCAATAGATGGTACTATAATAAGTAAGCGATAGCTGTTTTTATTTATGTAAATATGCTTAACAATTTCAATATTCTAGCATATTCTGCTATTTCACAATTTTATGCCATCTGATGTAGGATTTAGTAACTAATAGATACCAGATTGTAGTGCTTAATAAATTGTTATCCAGTGCTCTCCAATCCAAATATCCCTGACTGATTTCTAACTTATGACTTTTAACAGCAAGGAACATTTTGAGCTTTTAAACAATGAACTTCAATCTTTGAAGATTTAATGCACCTTTCCTGTAACAGCCATTTTTTTCTTTTTATTATGCTATCAAATCACTAACCCCTAAAAATCTAAAAAACTTCTCTCTAATAAAAACTATAAGCTAGAAACTAGTCCAGTGATATTTGGATAGGATGGCGCTTGATAAGATATTATTAAATACTATCATCTGGTATCTATTGATTAATAAAGTTCACACTAGGTGGCATAAAGTAATGAGAATAAAAGATTATGCTAATGAATAACAATGTGTAAGGAAAAGTCATGTGACATCATGGTTTTGTAATAATTGGAAAATGTAATTTAACTTTTGAGAATAAACATACTATAATCAAATGTTTCTATAAAATAAATATGGATAAGTAAGTTTAGTTTTTTTACAGGACAAAACATAATCCAAAAGTACATTTTTCTCAATGTTTTGATGAAAGTATTTGCAAATATAGCTTATAATCAAAAGTCAATATAATTAAATAGCTAACATAAAAAAAAAAATCTAAACCACTAAACATAGCAGCAAAAGGCCTTGTGAGTATTGACTTCTTTACAATTTTATTTTATAAAGCTGTTAAAGAAGCTGTTTATAAATTCCTTAAGATTTTTCCAAATAAATATTTGTTACAATATTTTCTATAAAATATTGTGTACATTTTTAGACTTTGGACAAATTTTAAAGAGTATTTGTGAGTTTTCAAGTAAGTCAAGATGGTGGCCTGTATCTTTGATAAATCTACAGTTTTGTGGGTTCCCAAATAATGTTCACAAACAAATGCTGGCTTGGAAATGTCATATTTAATAAATATATTTTATTTATTATTAATATTATTTTAAAAAAAGAAACTGTGGAAAAGTTAATTACAATATTTACAGTTTCTTTTCTCTTTTTGCATTAACGTATTAACAGAAAAAATGAAAATAAATAAATAAATAAATACAATATTTACACTTTTTTTATGCAATTATATCATGACCATTAACGCCAACTTTTTGGAAGAGTAGGATCTTGTATCTTTGGAAATAGTCCAATTCATCAAGTTCTGTGACTGGAAGATCCAAATTTTTATCATTATGACAATTTTCCAAAAAACCTGCTGACAAAAAGAAATAAGTTGAATTAAACCAAAGTACGACAATGTTAAGAGCATATTATCACTTCCCACATTATAATATAAGTGGAAAAAAAAGAAGTTGAAATAAAACTTTTTAAGAAAATTTATCAGGAATTTATTCATTTTTTTAAATTTAATAATCAATTTATTAATTTTGTTTTAATTTAACAAATAACACTTCTTTGGTAGATTATAGACTCACAAGTACTTTTTAAACTGTAAAGCACATATTTTATTTAATATCTAAGTTTATTATAAGCTTCTATATATATATATAATTTGGGTTAATCTACATATAATTTATTGCACCAATAAACAATATTATAACATTGATTTATTAGTACAATGGCTTATACATGTATGAACCTGAATAATATATCATTTATATTTGAAAATTCTTCAAAACTGTTAAAATAAATAATTGATCTGCTTCTATTGTTGATAAATTTTTTTGCAATAAGAAAATGGCCATTTCTTATGGACTTCTAAAATGTTATCAGAGAATTCTCCTGAAGAACTTTAACCAGAGGAATGAATGTTCAATCAGCTGAGATATTTAAAATAAATTACATTGACTAATATTTATTTTCAGAACAGAAAAATTTCTATTAAATGTGTAATGATAGTTACACTGCCTTATATATATATATATATTGTAAC
This sequence comes from Epiperipatus broadwayi, assembly GCA_028023455.1. Classification (NCBI taxonomy): domain Eukaryota; kingdom Metazoa; phylum Onychophora; class Udeonychophora; order Euonychophora; family Peripatidae; genus Epiperipatus; species Epiperipatus broadwayi. The sequence goes on along the minus strand of JAQFVV010006370.1, from coordinate 1,382,928 downwards.
AGACAAGGGCACAATATATATATATATATATACAGGGGTGAGATAACTCTTCAAACACTATTATTAAAATAAATAAAAACTTATAAATAAAGTTTTAATAAAGAAGTAATAAATAATTATAATACAAATAGGTTGAACGTTTTCGAGGATCCATGCCTCATAATCATAGCCTTCTTAAAAATATACAATAAAATATATACAAAGATATTTAAAATAGTGCATGTTACATGGACCCTTTCTTTGATATATTAAAGCAAGTATCTTTTCTATTTATAGCATTAATATTTCCATTAATGTAGAATGCTTCTTTTATTTTTCTCTTATGATCATTCGATTCTGTGCATAAAATTACAGGATTAGCAGGTGTAAAGTTGTATCCAGATTTCATGGCATGCTCCAAAAATACAGACGATCTATTGTTGTTCTTCTGAGCTCTATTGTAAGTGTATAGGTGTTGAGCAAGTCTAGTATTAATAGTAGCTTTAGTTTTACCATAGTATACAACTTGGCATTTGTCTTAAGGGCAGATATGAAATATACTAAATGTAGGGTAAATGATTGATCAATATGAACTTTTGAGTTGTTGATCAATCTGTTAGAATTAGGAGTTCTGAATCCTATTTTACATTTATTGATTAATGCTTTAGTTAATTTGTTAGATATTTTGAAAATGTAAAGAATGGTAATTCCAGGAAAGTGAGTACTTTGTACAATATTGTTTACTTTATTATGGGATTTTGTAATTTTATTTTTAATAGATTTAAATTTAAAACCTGCTGCCATTAAATCTTTAATGAAGTTATTTATATTTTCTTTCCTATCTGCTTCATATTTGCAGAGATGCAAATTTCTAAATAAGAAAGTATTTAAACCAGCAAATTTGTGTGATGCGGGTGAGTTAGATTTAGGGTGAATGCAACTTTTAATTTCCAAAGGATTAATTATCATTTTGTAATATATCAATTTATTATTCCTTGATAATAAAAGATCACGATATTTGATTTCTTTGTTGTTATTTTCATATACAATGCTGTGTGATAGATTAGATAAATTTTGAAGTTCTTGTTGTATGTTTAAAATATTATCAATAGAGGAAATAATAAATATATCATCTACAATATAAAACCTTGAGAAAAGTTTCATTTAAGAATACTCTATTAAATTTCAAATATAAATTATGGCAGGATCATAAAACCAGTCAATATTTTTTTAGCTTGCTGGATGTGGTTCACTATGGCAAAATCACACATACATTGGATTGGTTGTCTTAGAAGAACGAATGATGCAAGACTTTCTAAAAGAGTACTTTATAGTAAACTTGAGTGTGATTGTTGCGGTAATAATTGACATTGATTACATTATAAACTTTATATCAAAATTATTTGAAGCATTTTAATGTCATTTGTTTTCATTGAAAAGGTATAGAAGAGTATAGATTGGTAAACTTGATTGGGTTTTCTGTGGGAATGATTGACCCTATTTACATCATAAATATGTCAGAGATAGAATTGTGATGTCATTTGCTTCCATTAGAAAGATGTGGAAGAGAATAAAATACATTGGAGACTACAATTAGACTTGGTGTTCAAATATTTATGAAAGAATCCTTTTCTGTGGAAGAAATTAAAAGAAACTATAAAATGGCATGTCAATAATAAAATAGACTGTGTTCTATATGTGGATGTATTTTTGTTTCAGAGATTGGTTTATATAGTCATAGTATATCTCAATTTTTTCTCGTTTTTTTTTTCATTTTTTTAACTATAGTTGTCTTTATCATTTATAAAACATTGTTTTTACTACTACTACTACTACTACTACTACTACTACTACTACTACTACTACTACTACTACTGCTACTACTGCTACTGCTACTACTACTACTACTACTACTACTACTACTACTACTACTACTACTACTACTACTACTACTACTACTACTACTACTACTACTACTACTACTACTACTACTACTACTACTACTACTACTACTACTACTACTACTACTACTACTACTACTACTACTACTACTACTACTACTGTTGTTGTTGTTATTCAATTTATAATATTCAAATATTAACGTTGACTTTGGTCTTTTTCATCTCTATCATGAGAATAGTAATTTTATCCTATTTCATTTTAGTATTATTTACATCTGTAAAAATTAAAATTTCCTACATTTATTATTGGCTACATTCATTCCCATATAAGCTTTTCAGATGCCGTCAAAAGTGAGTTGATTTTTATTTGCTAAGCAGTTTAGATTTTACTAACGCTATAAAGCTTGGCTTAATAATTTATTATATATTATTGGGAAAGATTGTACTTTTCAATATATTATCTAATGTTTCATGTTGTGAATTCGTAATGTTTAACCATGTAAAAAAGAGAGAGCGGAAGAGGAATGTTAAATTATTTCCCAAAAAGAAATTGTATATCTAGACAATAGAATAATATGATCAAGGTATACTTTATTATCTTCAATAATAATTTGTTATTTCTTGCTACCCTCGTAACACAATTCTGTTTTTCTATCTCACCTCCAATGCTGTCATAAACTTTAATAAACCCTTATATAGATATGAATGTTAAACTTAAAGCTAATTTTAATAAATATTTTTATTGTTGTTGTAAAATGTTATTAAAATATGGTTATTAAATTTCCATCTTCTTTTTTTAATTGTCAATTAAAGTTGGATTATTTTACAAGAAAGATTAATAATGACTCATAACATTATTACTTAGGAAAAAAATATTCTAATACGCTGTTTTTCTTAGAAAAAACTCAAAAAAGTAAACAATTCAAATCTGGATTATTTTATTTGATAGTAACATATTTTCAATAGGGGGCGAGGGATAATAGTCATTAACGAAGATCCTTATCTATAAGCTTTTAATATAGCCTAACCAATCATCAGAATATATTTAATATTTTAAGTAAGAAATCGTTACAGTGTTCAAAAAGTATATTTACATTTTATTTTTAGGTATTAAACATTATTTTCATTCTTTTTTAAATACAACTATAAGTATATGTGCGCATATGTGGGTTTATAACCAAAGAGAAAAAGTAGCAATTTATTATGACATATATTAATTATTGATTATCGTTTTACTTTATTTACCGTTATACTGCCCTGACCTTTCGTTGGTGGCACAATGTCATACTCTAGAATTTCAAATCTCAGATCGATTTCTGTACTGGCATTTCTGGCGTTAGAACTTCTTATAAATTCTCGAGCAATAAGTCAAGCATTGGTGGCGAGAGGTTAGCGACAGCTGCTTTACAAGTAGTTGTCCCGGGTTCGCTTCCCAGCTGATGATATGACACATGAGAAAGAAAAAAAATTCTCGATCATTAAAGTCATTTGATTATTTAGTTATTTTACTAGGTTTTATATATGTTTACGAAACAGAACCAATGCTAGGTGCAAATTTAAATATAAAATATCAGCCACTCCTTTCCAACTTTATGTTCTTTCAGTAATGCTATCTCTTAAATAATGTCCACATTTAGTAGCATGACCAAAAGCTAACTTTTTGGTCATGCTATTAACCTTTTGGTCATGATGTTAAATGCAGACTATTCACAAGATAGCATTGCTAAAAAAAAACATAACATTTGGTGGAAATGATTGACATTTTACATATGTTTGTATGTATACTTGAAGATATGCTTGAGCATTTTAGTTTAGGGTTAATGTAGATAAAATATTAAGTTTGGTCTAGATCAGGGGTCGGCAAACTATGGCTCGCAAGACATATGTGGCTCTTTGAATATATATATATATATTTGGCTCTTCAGTAATGTTTATATTTTTCCACATGGCCTTATCGGAACACACGTTTATAAAAAAAAAAAAAAAAACGTTGCAAATACGAAGTAACAAAATCATAGAAGATAAAGATAAAACCAGGAGAAATCCGGTACATATCGATCCCCTACTTTGTAGTAAAATTGAAAATTAAACTATCATAGTTTCAATTTGTAAAAGATTTTATTAACAAAATCATCATTTTATATATTTTAACAAGTCTAGCAAAACATTCTGTTTAATAAGAGAGCACACAGTTGCCCTCTAGTGGACAATGCAATATTTGCAATGGCAAAATGTGAGTATGTATAAGCTAGAAGAAAAATGTATAATTATTTTTTGTGTAGTTGTGCAAATGTGGGTATAAAGTATTAAATGAAATACAATATTTAAAATGTGTTTCAACGTGACTTTGAAGAAGAAATTAAGAAAAACATTAGATGAGCATCGTATTTTAAAATCGGATGGACTGAATCTTTAGCACTTATCCCAAACTCTGAAGGCCTTTCAAACGTTGTTATTTGACAAGAAACACTAGCACAAAACGAAAAGTCTAATTTGGAGAGACACTTCATGACAAAACATGCCACATTTGCCATAAAATATCCTGTCAGAGACATGAGAAAAAGAGCAATTGAAGAACTTCAAAAAAAATATTAAAAAATCAAGTTCTGTATTTGATTATTGGAGACAATCTGCTAATAGCATCGCTATTGCAAGCTTTGTAGTAAGTCAGGGAATTGCTAAGAAAGAGAAATCATTCACAGGTGGTGAGTACATAACATTTTAAAACAGGCAAAACTCACTATACATATTGCCACACACAGCGAGCTAGACTAACCAATGGATACCAGAAGGCTTGTGCATTAAATCCTCATCTAGTGCCTACTCATCCAATATCCCCAGACTAGTTTCTGACTTATGACTTTCATCAGTGAGGAGCCTTGGATCTGAGAGCACTGCACCTAGATCCAGGGCTCCTCACTGATGAAGGCCACAAGCCAGAAACTAGTCTGGGGATATTGGATGAGTAGGCACTAGATGGGGATTTAATGCACAAGCCTTCTGGAATCCATTGATTACTCTAGCTTTCTGTGTGTGGCAATACGTATAGTGAGTTTTGCCCATTTTAAACGGTTATACACAAGCATAAGAAGTGGTGGTCATGTGATGAGTACATAACATGTTGTTTTGTTAAAGCATCTGAAGAATTTTTTTGTGATTTCAAAAATAAAACAGAGATTTTAAATTAAATTAAAAACATGCCATTATCTGCCAAAACAATAACAGATAGAACAGTTAAAATGGCTTTAAGCATGGCCAACCAACAAGTTGATGACATTAAATCTTCTGCTGTATCAATTGCAGTGGATGAGTCTTAGACATTAAGAACATAGACCAGATTTCAGTTTATGTGCGCTATATATCATTTGAGTGTCCAAGGGAAGAAATTTTAGGATTATTGCATTTCAAGGGTAAACATGATGAGAGAACATAGCAAAATCTGCCATTGAATGCATGGAAAAAATCCATCATACTTGATAAAATTGTATCAATTGCAAGTGATGGTGCAAAAAGTATGATGGGATCAAAAAAGGGGTTTGTTTCAATTTTAAAAGAAAATGTTAATCATGAAACAATCCCTTTGTGCTGTATATTTCATCAGGAAGCACTTTATGCACAAACATTTCCAGAAGAAATCGGTAAAGTTATGGATCTGGTAATTAAGATTATAAATTTTATTGCAGCAAGAGAACTTAATCATCGACAATTTAAGAAGTTACTATGTGAAATAAAGAGTGAGTATTCAGATCTCCAATATAACAGAGTTCAATGGTTTTCTTGAGGCCATATGTTAAAACTTTTTGCATAAATGAAAACAAAACTATTTCTCAACAACAAGGGTATTCAATATTTAGAATTGACAAGAGATCAGTGGTTGCAAAAATTTTGTTTCATGGTGGATGTTACATCACAACTGAATCAGCTCACTTGTAAATTATATTATAAGGGAAAATACTGCTTTTTAATGGTAGAAGAAAGTATTTTGTTTGAAAAAAAATTGATTCTATTTGCTGAAGATTTAGAGAAGGGAAACTTTAGTTCATTTTCCAAACGTGTCTCAATATCATGGAAAAAACAATGCCCTCATTAACAAAAATTATTTTAAGATAATTTTAAACATCAGCAAATCTTTTTTTCAGAGGTTTCAGAAATTTAGAAATGATAAAACAACTCTAGCTTTTATTATAAACCCTCTTAATGCCAATGTGAGAAAATTAAAATTTTCACCATTTAATATTGATGTGAATAATTTTGAAGTACAATTGCTGGGCTTGACAAGCAAAGATTTATGAAGCTCCTAATTTGTTCATCTTGGTATTAAAATGGAAGAACTGAAAAAAGAAAAATGTTTGCTTTCACAGCAGAGTGCTATAAAAAAACCTGCAGAAGGCAGACTATGATTTTTACTACTTGGAATAATATTCCAGATTCTTATCATGTATTGAAAAAAATTGCATTTGGTATTCTGTGTCTGGATTTACTTTCATATGTGAATAACCATTTTTCTAACATGAATGTTATTAAATATAAATTGAGGAACCCAATTACTGATGCCATCTTGGAATCATGCCTTAAATAAGAAACTAGTTACTATCCAGACATACAGAAAATTTCTATGGAAATGCAAGCTAATGGTTTACACTGATTAAAACTGATACTAGTAATTTTCCATGTGATTTAATCCACATTTATTAAAGATGTAATTAATATTATGATTTTTTTTAGGTATTCTTTAAATTTTCTTTATTTGCAAAAGCATATTCATGGCTCTCAAATAATTTTCAATTCTTACGAGTGTCAGATTTGACTCTTCCATCTCAAAAGTTTGCAGGTTCCTGGTCTAGATGGTTAGTCAAAGATCAATAAATTGCAATGTTCATTCTCCATAAAATTAGTCAAAAACAAAAATAACATAGAAAATAGTGATTTAGTTATACAACTTTCATTTGATAAACATAGTAAACTCATTTAAATATATATGTATATATGAGTATGTATGTGCATAAAATTTAAGTAAAATGTTTCATAGTGATGCAAAAGTTCTTCCATCCACTATGATAATCACTTGTACTTTATATTCAAACAAGATAAATTTTTAGCATTCTTTCAAACTCCAAATAAACTTAAAATATGTATCAGATAGAAGTCAACTTCAAACAATCCATATACTCATTTAAAATTGGTTATAAAAAGAATTTGTTATAAAAATATATCTCACTGTTTTTAATTAAAGAATAAATAGAAATGAAAGACTATTAAAGTTTAATGATGGTACTGCAGTGGTTTAGCTTTAAACCACTCTTTTATGGCTATATTTAGTAGAATTTTGTTGGTTTTATGTTCATTTGATGATAAAAATATATTAAATATTGATTTATTAATTTTTAAAAAAATCTGAAGATGTCAGTAGTCCCAGAAGCTACTTACAAATCTGCAAGAAAATTCCTACAAGGTTGCTTATTTTATCGTTTTTTTTTTTTTTGGGGGGGGGGACTTCTTATAAATCCTTATAATTTCATATTTATTTAAATGCTGATTATTTTACAAAATATTTGTACAGTAATTATTAATATATATATATTCATGTTTCAATTAAATATTTAAATAAATGTAATTTTTAAAATATTTGAAATAATAATAATAATGAAACTATGATTGGCATGCTTTGTCAAACACTATACTACAGAACTTTTGTAATATTTTAATAATTATAAATATAATGTTAAATTTTAAAACAGAATTTCATAGCTTTATGTTGACTTTATAGTAATTTGTTTATGCTTTAAAAATTAAATTTATTCAACAAAGATTTTTTTAATTTACTTTTGTCTATAGCATTATGATAATGAATAAAAAAAGTAACTGTTCTTATTATGTATTATATTTATTTCATGTTATTATTTTTAGGATGTTTTTTATTTGTAAATTTTTCTTTCATTATTAATTCACAATATTGAATAATGGTTTTAATACTAAAATAAAATGTTGAAATGTAGGAGAGTTTAAATTCTCACTACTTGGCATTTTGTAACCATAATAAAAAGTGTCTTCTTCATTCCTGTCTGTTTGTGATACACTATTAAAAGATTTTTTGTTTATATATATTGAAATGGAATCTGAGATTCAGATTACGTTTTGCACATATCACAATCCTATATGATCCCTCACCACCAAACTGGATTCAAATCCCAGTCCTACATATATATACGAACCTACTTAGTTCAATTTTTTTGTACTCAAAATAAACTTTAACCAGAGATTTAATAATCTTGAATTAAATAAATCAATAATAATATTTTATATAATTTTAATAGGTTGTATATGTGTGTAAATCACATGTATATATTAAAAGTGATGGAGAATTAGGTATAAATTAATATTTATGTTTGTATATGTTATATGAAAATGTATATTTAGAATTTTATATACTAAAAATACGTATGAGTGTAATGGCGGTTGGGATGATGCAATCGACTTGGTAGCTTGTAAAAGCATTCTAAACCAAAAGCAATTTGCATGATTAAATTATAATCTCTATTAGAAAATTTAAAAAATTTCATTAACAAAACTTATCATTTGGTAAAATCTATTTCTGAGCCAGAAATAGATTTAAAACAATTGTTTCAAAAATACTAATCCGTTTGCATTATTTTACACTACCTGATTAACAAAGGAGAAATTCCTTACTAAAAGCTGTTCTGCAGTATTATTATATAGCTGCAGATATTACAACTTAATAGCATTCCTTAGTTAAAACAGAGTCATATAAATAGGGCCCAAATTCAGTCATCAGAGAGAATATGTAGATTCGTAAGGCATCAGCCAAACAAATCTACATCACTCAAATTTTCAAAAAATACCTTCACTCAACCCCAGCCAGCCTGCCACTACTGATGAATATCTGCTGCTATTCCATGAAAACCAACCGGATGATCTGCTACCTGCTTTCCAAAGGTAATGCTGTAAAGTGCCATCTTTATGAACCCAGAACTTTCTCCTGATTAACTCTTAAAATGTGAAAAAATTTAATATTAATTATTTGTAACTTTTATAGTCTATTTTATTCTATAACCATTTTGACTAGTCTCGAAATTTCTTTCATTTTTAATTTAATGTGGCAATTATTTTATTAATATTTTGTCTAATATATATATATTAAATGCTAAATGATATTTCAATGAACTCCCACCCTCACCAGCATAGTTATTTTTACCTTAGCTCCACGCATTAGATAGGAGTAACTCTTAATTAATTAGTTTGTTGTTACTTTTAAAACTATAACGCTTGCTAGGTTGGGAGATTTTTTTAAAAAATGTTTTGCTAATTATTATACTTTTTGCGTAAACAACAGAGGGGGAAATAAAGTTTCACCTTTGATTAGTTTACGATTTATGCAATGTTAATAATCTCCGTAAGAGTGCAATATTAATGCAAACAAATATGTTAAATGTATATATTATTTTTTATGTCTTTTTTCTTGCCCACTAAATATATATAAATGAATATTTTTCTTAAAGCACATCTTAGACTTAATTGTATACTATGTTATATGTATGTGGAGTTTTATTAAATAAGTGTAATGAAAGGAGGGGAGGGGATTTAGAACTTTCATTGGTATTAAAAATATTTTTCTAATAATGCCTTTAAATTATGTTTAATAAATACAATCATACCATTATCTTTGATGTTATCATTATAGGTTATAAGCTTAATTATAGATATTTGACTAGTTATTAGTCCGTCCCAAAGCATTGTTAGCATAGGCCACTCATGTTATTAAGCCTTATCTAGAGACATGTGTTGGAATGCCAGAGTCATCTCATCTTCATTTCAGGTCGTAAACAAAGCAATGCATGGGATAATTCCAGCAATGTTCGGCCTGTTGCATCTCCATCCAGGGACCTTTGTAATATGATAAAGCACCTCAAAATATTGGATATGCAAATATTCGGCCATTATGCTAACACCGTGACACTTTATATAAGATCTCTCTTTTCAAAAAGCTCAAGCCTATAAATATCTGTATCTATGGTTATGGTCTAACTAAACGTATCTCATAAATGAAATAACTTTTGACGTGTCGCTTAACGACTCTATATATATAATTTAGAGAAATAACCCCACATATGTTCGACATGCAAATAAAGTAAATAAATCTTTATTAAAAATTATATTTTCTTATATATTAAACTTATGATAGCTTGGTCGGTTAGTTAACCGACAATAATGTAATCCATCCTGGGATCAGTCAAAGTTGTGTTTTCATTTGTAATTCGGACGAATCATTATAATTGTACACTTTATAAATGCACTAGATTAATTGAAATGTCATTACGTCGCATCAAAATTCTTCATAACTTATTTGTAAATACTTATGCTCAAGTATGAGTAGGCACAATATAACTTATTTGTAATATGAGGCTATTCACCATTTAATATAATTCAAATGTATATATGTATTTTTCTATTTGTTCGTTATTAAATATAATTTTAAAACTAAACATCTGATTATTGCTCATTCTTTAATTAATTGATGTAGTTAAATTTTAAATATCATGATTTGTGGAATGATGTAAGATCCCACTAAAGTTAAGCATAAGTGCTTGTCTGTTTTAAAATGTATATACACATTTGTCATGATTTTCCCCTGAGTCTCTTTGTTTCTCCACTGTACGATGTCTGCCGGTGGTAAATTAAATATTCTAGTAACATCAGATTTGCTGCTCATAAGTAATTGAACCTGGAATCTGGGCATACAGGGCAGAGTTCATGATTGTTACTGATATATGTATCTCACACCTGATCGAACTCGAGGTACTATTGCCTAGATGCTACATCTTGTTATATGGACAGACAATTTCGACCGGTACAATATATATAAAATAGATTATTGTACTAAATCAATCAAATATTCTCAATGTGCTATGAATTTCTCTAAAGTTTATTATATATCATCAGCTGTCATCTAATTTTCATTTATTAGTCTATGTATTATGTAAACCTAACTTATGTTATTATGTGAGCAAAAATACTAATACCTTTACAAAAAAAACCATCATAATTTTTGATTTATATATCTTAACTATAACTAGTTTGATTATGAAGCTAATATGTTTTAGCTTCATTGGATGTACATATACAGAGCATTATATTTTCACTTCTTTAACATTCATATGGTGAGACTAATTTATATCCATATTAAAACAGCCATTGTACCAAAAATATGAATATATAAGGGTTACATATATGTGTGTAATAAAATGATCAGTACCCTTGATAAATATTTATAATCAATCAAACCTTTTAAAATTACCATGCACTTTTTTAAATCTTGAGTTGACATCTTGTGAAATCATATATGTGTATGTGTGTGTTATGTTTCAATTACTTTTTCACTTCCTGAATAATATGTTTACTTTTATTTCAATGCTATTAATGTTACATTCTTTTTTTAGATGCATTTTTGCAGCTTCTGTGTTGTTAAACATTCATTGAAATATTTTTTGTTGTTTTTTTAAATGTCATTGAAAGTTTAATAAAGCCAAACTAACAATAAATCATATAGAAAATATTATAGTATATTTTATAGCTTAACTTTCCTTCAAGTAATGGAATTATCCCAAATTCAATTTTATCTTGATCAGATTCAGAATCCATCACTATAGACAAATGAATATATGTATAAATAAAATATAGCCAATGGCAGAAACAAGACAATAGGTGAAAATTCTTAGTAAATTTGATTGCTCCCATTAAGGAATAGGACCTGGATAAATAATATATAAAGTTAAAATAGGCAAAACTCACTATACATATTGCCACACACAGCAAGCTAGAGTAATCAATGGATGCCAGAAGGCTTGTGCATAAGATCCCCATCTAGTGCCTACTCATCCAATATTCCCATACTAGTTTCTGGCTTATGGCCTTCGTCAGTGAGAAACCTTGAACCTGAAAGCACTGCACCTAGATCTAAAATCTAAGATGTAGGTGCAGTGCTCTCAAGTCCAAGGTTCCTCACTGATGAAGGCCACAAGCCAGAAACTAGTCTTTGGATATTGGATGAGTAAGCACTGGATGGGGATTTTATGCACAAGCCTTCTGGCATCCATTGACTACTCTAGCTTGCTGTGTGTGGCAATATGTATAGTGAGTTGGCTTAATATATAAAGTTAAAAGAAAAAATAAAAATAAACACAAACAAAATTTCTTATAGATATTTAAAATATATACACTGGAATAACTGATTAATTGTTAAATAATAATTTTGATATTAAAAGTTATTGTACTTTATATCAAATATTAAAAAAGATATATTTAATGTTTTATTTAATTCTGATTTTGATAATTTAAAAAAATCTAAAGCAAGCTTGTTTTCTTTTTATATTAGGTAATAGTTATAAAATTCTCCTATCTATTTTTAATGGGATTAAGTAAGAAATTATTTTTTAATTAAAACTACTTTTGATGAATGAAAATTATTATAATGTATACCTGGGTCTCATTTTGTGCTATAGATAGGTTCCTCGGAAAACTCACACAAAAATAGACTTAACTTACCTTGAAAAATTGGGGATACATACTGTAATTTTCCAAAAATCACATAAAAGCAAAGCAACAATGTAAAATTACTTTAAAATTCACATAAAAAAATAAGAAAATAAAATATGACTAATAAAAAATTTCAAATTTGAAAAATATTGATACAAGACAAACTTTTTTTACTTTTTTTATTAACTACAGTATTTAATTTTATTCAAAACAATATATTTTTATGCGTAATTTACATTTTTTTCATACATGTACAGTATTTTAATAATTATTGCTATTTGAAACATTAGATTTGTCATGATGTGATGTGATGTGAGGTACTGTAGCTTCTCCTTAAACGAAGTCAAAAAGAAATACAACTAAAACATTTTCCAATCGCTGTTGATCATTCCCATATCGCTAAGGCATCTAAAATTGAAATTTTTGTTTCCAAAGAAATTCATTTTCTGGGGTGTATTTTCCTCTCCATTAGGGTAAACTAAAAGTTTAAAATAAAAATAAGAATTTAAACTTACGATAATAAAAAGACAACTGATTCATCACTGTTGGGCAAAATTTAATTAAAACTAACAATTAAAAATTAAATTCTTATTTTTGTCTTTAATTTTTTAATTTTTAATTCCGTTTAAAAATCAAATTTCATCGTTTCAGATCATGTTACATAATTTTTAAATTGTTAATTACAATTAAAAATCAGATTTTAATTGTCAAATTTAATTGTGCCCATCGCTGTTACTCACCTTTTAAAAATAAACTTGTGGACACTATGATTAATTGATTTCATACTCTTTTTTTAAAAAACAAAAATAGAACATGATTTAAAATGCAAAAACAACAACATATACATAGTATAAACATCTATAACATTTAAACAGATTGACATTATAGTCTTGTAAATTTTATTACTTGCGGACACTAAATGATTAATTGATTATGTACTCTTTTTTAAGAAAGCAAAAATAAAATGTGATTTTAAATGCAAAAACAACAACATATACATAGTATAGGCATCTATAACGTTTGAACAGATTTTATAATCTTGTAAAATTTAATATGTGTATATAAAATGGGGAAATACTGATTTTAAGTGAATTATAAACTTCTTTATTGCATAAAATCTATTACAGTACTTTTATAAAGTGCTGAAAATATTGAAATTATAAGATGGAAGTTGAATTCTGATAATGCTCGATTACTTTAAATATGACCTGTGCACGCAAAATTTATAATATTTAAAGTAATAGCACATTATCGGAACTTATCTTCTGATCTAATAATTTTTATCGCATAAAAGAAAACCGCATACAAAGATATTAAGAAAAAACGTGAATCGCATAACTTCAAAATCGCATTAAATAAATCTGCATAAAATGAGACCCGGGTGTACTTTGATTTTAAATTCTATAGTCTGATTTTGTTTAAAATATTTTTAAAAAATTGGATAAAAATTGATTTTGATTAATGTTAATTTTAAAAAGTTCTTAATTTGTTGTTTTTTTGTTTTGATCAAGATAAAAAAACTTAGTTATTGTGTTTTAAAATTCCATATACATTATAAAAGATGGTCCTGAAAAAAGAGGATAAGTGTATTAAATTAGAAAAAAAGTCAGATATAGGGTGAATGCCTGCTGATACTAGTTTCATGACAGTTGAGTTTGAATTTGTGTGCAAGAAAGGAATGGCTTTTCAGTGGTTCACAGCCCATATACATGTGCTAGATTGTTTGCCTGCTTGAAGTCCATCAAACTATAGAAATACTTAATAGAACAGACTGACCACCAATGTTTACCTAATATATGCTAACCTGAAAATGTCAATAAACTAATCAATAGTTTTCTCACTGACATGATTGGAAAAGGAAAGCTTACTGACAGATTATTATTCTATATTTATTCATACACTATTTATTTATATATTTACTAAGGCACATGCTTAAAGGTTTATTGCCTTAGTAAATGTTACTTATGTAATCAATGTGTGTTAAATAAATTTATAATTACAACTTTAAATTATCACAATAGATTTCTAACTATAAGATCTTTCCATTGACTCATTGTAAATCGAAAGATTTCACGAGTACTAATGGGTAATAGAAATTGTGGACTTAATCAGTGAAGTAGCTTTATGCTCTCAGTTCTAACTGCTTCAGCTTCACTAATTTATATAGAAAGTAGGTTGAAGTAAAGAAGGGTTTTCCTCTTTTCTTTCAAAGAGTAAGCTTGTGGTTAAGACCTGTAGAGGTCCCTATCTTCGCATTTTCAAGCCACATGCTTAAAGATTTATTGCTTTAGTAAATATTACTTACATAATCAATGTGCATTAAATAAATTTATCTATATGTAAAGAAGCATGAATAAAATTACTGCGGTCATATATATATATAATTCACAAACAGATATTACCTGGTGAGTAGAATATATCTATTAAAAATGACATTATTTCAAACACTTAACTTTGCAGTTAAAATTAAATCTTTAATGTATAAGTTTTAACAGTAAATAACTTTGCCTAATTATCCATCTAAAAAAAAAATATGAAAATGGAAAGTAAATGACCAGTTTGTCTTCAGATGATTCCTTCCAGTTTAGCATTTCTAAAGAATTTTATTTTGGAATTAGAAAGATAAATTAGGAAACCTCTCTTAAATATCATAAATGAAGAAACAAAAGTCAAAGAATTTTGAAATACTTTCAAACTCGACTATTAAAGATAATGCTTTTTTAAAAAAAACTTTTACTTACAATTAAAAATAATGTACTAATTACTCAATTCATTAGATTATATTTAAAATTTGCATCACTGATTTTTTTACATTAGAATACGCACATATATATGCATTTGTTTTATACATTTTTTCACTATTAAATTAATTGTGACTTGTAAAAATATAATAATATAGACATATGGATTTAATACATTTATTTACAAATAAAATATAATTAGAATATAACTGTTAGGGTGTGCACATTTACATGTGTATCCATATATATAAAATCGGGCATTATGAATGTCTTATTAAATTGAAGTGATTTTTTTATTAATGTATAGACAATTAGTATGTTAATTTTATTTTATTATAAAGTCACATCTGTGTGCTTATACATGTGTGTGTCATGTAAACTTATGTCGAAATATCCATAAATAACAATGTTATAGCATATTATCTATTATTTTTAAGCAAAATCAGAATGATGAATTTATTTTTTCTCATGTCTCATAGCATCAGCCGGGAAGCAAACCTGCTAGCCTGTCGCTGACCTCTCGACCACCAATGCTTGACAATGATGAATTCTTTATATTTATAATGCACTTAACAAACCACCTTTAATTTGATTCTATTGTTATTGTTTCTAATTAATAAATTTGTATATCGTCATTTTAAATTATTTCAGTGAATTTAATTAATACTAAAATCTGTTTAAAATATTATATGTTGGTATTTTCTCTTAGTTTACAATCACAGTCCCTGGGGTCTTTGCTTTCCAGGCTAGCCTGAGCAATAATGATTGGTTTATATATATATATATATGTGTGTGTTATGTGTGTGTGTGTGTCGAGATTTATGTTTGTGTGTGCATATCCAGATAGATCTCTGGATGGTGCAAGGGTATCAATATTAAAATCCCTTCACTGCATTTTACTTTTTAAAAAAAAAAACAGTTTACAATTGGCTTGTACCCTCATGACACTCCATGGATGAGCTTTAATGGTGATGCATCTTGAAACATAATTATTGTTATAATTATTTATATTTTTATTCAGCACAGATCATTATGCTTTCATGCTCTTATTTCTTTTATACATGCTCAATTTATTTATTTATCCATGTTATCTTTGATGATTAATTATATTAAATGGGGTTGAGGATGTGTTCCTATCATCTCACGATACTCCTTTTTCCCTACCATTACAATATATTTAAATGGTATGTGTAGATACTATATAATTTTATTTACATTATTTTGATCATTCATATTATTTCACATTTATAAAGTATTAATTGTATTAATATTAATTGTAATTAAACTTATTCAAACTTTTTACTATTACTATTATTATTATTATTATTATTATTATTATTATTATTATTATTATTATTATTATTATTATTATTATTATTATTATTATTATTATTATTATTATTATTATTATTATTATTATTATTATTATTATTATTATTATTATTATTATTATTATTATTATTATTATTATTATTATTATTATTATTATTATTATTATTATTATTATTATTATTATTATTATTATTATTATTATTATTATTATTATTATTATTATTATTATTATTATTATTATTATTATTAATATTATTATTATTATATACTTATTATTATTATTATTATTATTATTATTATTATTATTATTATTATTATTATTATTATTATTATTATTATTATTATTATTATTATTATTATTATTATTATTATTATTATTATTATTATTATTATTATTATTATTATTATTATTATGTTTCAAAGCAAAACTTTATTGAGTCTAAAAAGTTACAGAGTCATATATTGATTTTTTACAAATGAAAAACAAATTACAACTTTCAGTATATAAGTCTTTATCTTTTCTGCATACTTTTTTTTTCTTCTTGTTTTTAAATTTGGTCTTCTATTTAGTTCAGTTTATGCTTGCATTTTTTTTTAAAGTTGGAAAAAATGCTGATGTTGAAAATGTCATCATCTATCTTTATTTTCATCATCTATCTTATTGGTCTTTATATTTCATAGACTGGATCTTTGTTTCAGGTGTGACCATGTGGCTGCAAATATATCTGGTTGAGCTAGGATGCTGTCTCTTTTTCTCAACAGTTCTAGTTTTATTGAATATGTTGCTGGGTGGCGTCGAGGGTTATTGGCAAGTGCAAAAGTGCATCTGGTGCACCAGTAGGCATAAAGGCTGTATGTTGCTGCATGAATAGCAGGGTTGTTGCCTTTTTTAAATGTATTTATTATTTCATCAATTGAAATTATAGCCTTTCTGTAGGTGGTAAACATTGTGCGACGTATTGTTTCTAGGGCACTGCAGGAATGAAGAAAATGATCTTGTGTCTCTTCTTCTCTATGACATAGCCCGCACATGGGGTCTATATTTGTATAGAATCTATGAAATCTAAGGAAATGAGTTGTGGGTAGAGCATTGAGATTAAGCTTAAGTAGAAAATCGAATAATTTTGGTTCTAGTGACCATTTTCTGAATTGTTGCAGTAGTTGCCTGTTGTCTATTCCAAGAACTGATGGATGTAGATTGGGTGTCTGGTTTGGATGTAGTATATTGTAAATGTCCCAGTATGTATACTTGTTGTCATTTTTGAGTGATATTTTGTTGTATATTGGCTTGAGTTCTTCAATCAGTGTGGATAGATATCCATATGAAGGGGGTGGTCTGTCTGTGGGTATTATACTGATTACACACTCCAGGTCTGGAAATCTTTTTATGGTTGCTGTTATTAGATTTACTGATTTCTGTGTGTAAAAAACACTGATTGTATGGAGTCCAAGTCCATTGCTATGTGGTGGTCTGCTCAGATTTTTTAAAGAGATTGCCACTGTTTTTCTCTTCCATATTAATTTGTTACAGATTGACGAGATTTTCGATATGAATGTTTTTGCAAATTTGATTATAGGTGTATAGTATGTAATTTTTGTAATTATAAGTTGATTAAATAGTGCTACCTTTGCATATATTGACAGGTATGACTTTTCAAGTGAGGCTGTGATTTTTTCAGCATCTTTTTTTAATTAATTTTGAATTTTTTGCCTCATTCCATTGGTTCCAAGGTAGAATGGGAAACCAAGGAAAGCAGATGGTTTACCATTAAACATCTCTGTACAGTGCTTGCCTGTGTATATTGACCATGCAGCAGTTTTATTTGTGTTAATTTTTAAATTAAAATTTGAGGTATAATTCTTGATTATCTCTTGTAATATGGGGAGGTTCTTTTTAGAGGGGAGGAAAATGGTTACATCATCCATATAGGCTATGCATGATATATTTAAAGCAGTGTTTGGAATTTGAATGCCTTTTATTTTTTTCTGTATCTCTATTAATAGAGGATTTATATATATTGTAAAGAGCAAGGCACTTAGGGGGGATCCTTGTGAGATGGATTGATTCGGTCTGAAGACTGGTGATTTTTTTCCATTCAATGTGATGTGAATTTCACGGCTGAGTAGCAGATTGGCTATTATATATAGTAGGGATGGAGGTGTTGTTGTTTTTTTCAGCACGTCTAATAATTTGGCTATAGGCACTGAGTCAAAAGCCACCTCAATGTCTAGTTGAACTATAATTGGTGCATATTTCTTTCTTTTTTTTTACTGCTTCGATAATTGTTTTGTACATTAAGGCACCCTGGCCAATGGATGATCCTTTTTTGGCATATTGTGCTGATGATAACACAGGGAGTATGTGTTGTTCTATTTTTTCCTTTATCACTCTTTCAAGAATTTTTATTCCTAAAGGTCCCATTGAAATTGGTCATAGATTAGATAAAGATGATATTGCTGTTGGTTTTTTTGTTAAATGGAACCATTGCAATTGGGTATAGACTTTGTATGTTGTAAATTTTTTGGGATATGTAATTGGCTAGATCGCACAGGTATTTTGCTGTGAAGTGACTAAGGTGTTTGAACACAAATTTGGGAATTCCTTGTGGTCCTGGGTGACATGTGTTTGTTATTGTTGCAAGTTGAAATACAATGTGTGTCTGTTTCAGGTCTCCAAATATGTCTTCATTTGGTATGTACCCTCTCTGTTTTTGCATTTTTTTTTAAAGTGTTGATATATTGGGTTTATCATGTTATGTCCAGCTGTTATAGAGCCATCTATTTCAAATGCCATTGGCACTCTGACTGTGGATGGGTATCCCAATGCCCACCGTATGTATGCTCTGGTCCAAGTATGTTGTTGTGTAAGGCGTATTTTTTTGTTTTTTATTGCTACATATTGCTTTAGTGTATTGCATGTATTGTTGTACATTTCTGTAAGTTTTTTAATTTGTGTTTGAATATCTGTAGTTGGTCTGGAAATGGTTATTCTTTTATGTAGTTCATCTGCCAATGCTAATAATCTGGTGGGGGGTGTTGAGTTGCAGGTAATATGATTGATGTTGAAAGAAAGTATATTGGTGAATGCTATATACTTTTGTACTGGATCGAGTGACATGTTTTGAAGTTTTTGGAGCATTATATATGTTTCTGAATATAAGAATTCAGTTGTTTGTGCTGGAAGAAGTATTCGCATAGTCTTTTGGAGGGCTATTGTTGTATTCTGTATTTTTGTTAGATCGAGGGTGATGAACTGAGCAGCATGATCTGAGATTATAGATGGACAGAGTTCAACATTAAAATAATGATGTAACATTGGTGAGTAGAAACACAAATCAATAAGTGACTTATATCTATTGTTATTAAAAGATATTGAGTTTGATGGGAGAAAGCCCTCAGCACTCATAAGTGGGATTGTTATTTGATGGATCCATTTGGTGACAAAAGTTTGGTAGGTCATGTTGAAATCTCCCAGGAGTATTATGGGATTTGGTGTTGCTGTAAGCATTGAATTTATTGTTGCTATTATTCTGGAGATGATGACAGGGCCTGGTGGTATATATACAAATACTAGGTTAAGTGTGATATTTTTATGATGGAGTGTTAATATGATAAGATTAGAGTCAATATATATAATTTTAAAAGAATCGAAAGGGCAGTAGTGGGAAATAATTATGCCTGTGCCACCTGATGGTGATGATGATTGCCTTGAGCAGGCACAAAAACCTTGGCTGACTAAATATTTTGATGGATCAATTTGAGAGCTGCTGTATATTTTTGTTTCCAAAAGCCCCAGTATGTGTGGTTGTGTTGTATGTAACCATTTTTTGAGATCAAAAAGTTTTTTGGTGGCATTTATGCCTCTAATGTTGAGAGAACCAATTTTTATCTTCATGTTTTAAATAATTTTTTAACAAGGTATTGATTTTTATTTTATTTTAAATACTAAATTTTTGTTTATATTGCAGTAGATGGATTATTATTATTATTATTATTATTATTATTATTATTATTATTATTATTATTATTATTATTATTATTATTATTATTATTATTATTATTATTATTATTATTATTATTATTATTATTATTATTATTATTATTATTATTATTATTATTATTATTATTATTATTATTATTATTATTATTATTATTATTATTATTATTATTATTATTATTATTATTATTATTATTATTATTATTATTATTATTATTATTATTATTATTATTATTATTATTATTATTATTATTATTATTATTATTATTATTATTATTATTATTATTATTATTATTATTATTATTATTATATTTCAAAGCAAACTTTATTAGGCAAAAAAAAGGTTACATTTTTATCAAGTAATACATTGTATAAAACATCATATTCTAGGATACATCTTGAAACACAGAAAATATACTTTTGTTTTTTTTAACCATTAGAGTCTTTTGCAGTTCACACCTTTTAGATTTTTCAGTTATTATGAGTTCATTTCAGTTTTCCATTTTTCAGAGGTTGTATTTGGTCTATCCATTATAAGGCTGCTTTTATTTTAAATTGAGACCATGTGGCAGCATAAATGTCCGGTGGTGCTAGAAGATTGTCCCTTTCCTTAAGTTTTCCTAGTTTGTTGTGATATGTGTTGGGATGTCTTCTCGGATTGTTTCCTAAAGTGAAAGCACATCTAGTACACCATAAGGCATATATACTGAAAGTTGCTGCACGTATTATAGGTATTTTATTTTCATTGAAAGCCTTTAGCATTTTTTCTATTGTGGTTTTCCTTTTCCTGTAATTATTCACCATCATTTGTCTGACTTTTTCTAAGCCTTTACAGTGATATATTAAATGTTCTTGTGTTTCTTCTTCCCGGTGACATAAAGCACACATTGGATCAACATTTAGGTAAAATCTTCTGAACCGAATGAAATGTGCTGTAGGTAGTGCATTTAAATTCAATTTGAGGATGAAGTCAAACAATTTAGGTTCTAAATACCATGTTTTGTACTTTTTGAGTAATTGACTATTATTTATTCCTAGTACTGTTATCCTATTGTTGTTTTCTTGGCTTTGAGTTAGAAAATCATGAATTTGCCAATAAGTATATTTAATTGGATTCTTCAGTGCTATTTTATCTTTAATGTTTTTAATACTTATCAATAGTGTATTTATTATTATTATTATTATTTACAAATAATCCTGGACAATAAGTTTGTTCTCACATACTTCTAAAGTTTTATTAAGAATTTTAATTCAAAGAATTTATAAAAAGATAGAATATTTTACTGGAGAAGAACAGTTTGGTCTCCAGAGAGTGGAAAGAGATGTTATTGATGTTGTTAGAACAATTGTAGAAAGATATATTGAAAAAGATAAAGGAATTAATATATGTTTTGTGAATATGAAAAAAGCATTTGATAAAATAATCTGAACTAAGCTTGCAACCGTCTTAAAAAAATGGACATGTATTTTGAAAAGAGAAAAGATTGATTTGGAATATGTGTACTGGGCAAATAATAAGAAATAGGCTGGAGAATAATAATATTGATAAAGTGAATAGAAAAAGAAAGGTTAGGGAATACAATAATGTAATACAGAGAGTGTACCAATAGCTCAAACAAGCTCTTAATTGATAAGTGTGGTAAGAGAAAATATTTAAAATTTCTATCCAGAACATTTCTTTCTCCAAACCAATTGTTTTTGAGCTTATGGTTCACCTCAGTGAAGAGTTAGAATCTTCAGACACTAGATTTAAAATATCAACTCAAAACCCAGCAGTTATTTTATACGTAATATTTAAGTAGAAACTCTGAAGTTTTAGAATATAAAAATGTCTTTTACTCCAGCTATCTAACTTAAATAGCTGTATGGGACTAAACCAAATTCAGATCTACCATATATTAATAGCCTCAGTATAGCCGAAGCGTTAAAGGTAAAATTATAATAATCAAAAAAGCAAGTCATATATAACGTGACATTACTTTTATAAGCTTGTATTTACAAAAATGTAATACATGGAGCATATCAATAGCTCAAACAAGCTCTTAATTGATAAATGCAGTGAGCCATAAGCTCAAAATCAATTGGTCTGGAGATAGGAATGTTCTGGATAAAGATTTTAAATATTTTTTCATGCCGCATTAAAGCTTGTTTGAGCTATTGGTATACTCTCTGTATTACATTTTTGTAAATACAAGCTTATAAAAGTAATGTCATATTACATATGACTTTCTTTTTTTAGTTAGTGAAGGATGCAATAAGTTACTTATGCTTTTTAATATGTATTTATAAGATATGTTAAATAAATATTTAATCTATAGAGGAGCAAATGTTGGTGATAAAATAATATAATGTATAAGATTTGCAGGTGATATGGCTCTTAGTGCTATCTGAGGAAGAAAAGAATATTCAAAATATATTGAGTAAATTGGAGGAAGGATGTATGGAAAATAAAATTATGATATGTTGAGAATATCAAATGTTTATGGATAGGAAGGAATACAAAAAGACTGCAAATTCAGATCCATTGGTTGTGTTAGGATCGAAGATTTTTAGGATTGAAGAAGTGAAGATGAAGTTAAAAAAAGAATAGTATATGCAAATGAAGCATTCACTAAGAGAAAAAATTATGTGTGGACCTTTGAAGAGAGACTAATGAAAAGATTAATTAATAAGTAAAAAAATTAGAAACAGATTGAAAGTCTTTGTGATGTAGTCATGGAGAAGGATAGAAAAAATTAATGGAATGAATAAGTGATGGATTGCAACGCCATCAACTGCAAGGACACATGTTTCACGGTCTCAAGAAAATGGAGCAATTAATCTTGAACTTTGCATAATTTGCATATCATTAATTCTCTTGGAGCTATGAAGATGAGAGCACGTCTCTTGAAAGCGCTCACAGAATAGTATAATTTTATTTTGTTTTAAGCCTAAAATAGCTTTGCGTTCAGGTACAATAACGCCTATATTATTTTACAATAAAGAAGTTTTAAAAAAAGCAATTGAAAAAAAAAGATTGAATGAAGTAACTAGAGATAGAAAGGGAAACCGGCTTGAGCATGTATTAAGAGGAAATAATTTTTTAATGAAAGATGTTTTGGAGTGAGTGTTAAGTGGAAGCAAGAAGAATTGATAGAAAAGATTGATTTTGCTATATGATATAAAAAATGGAAAGCAGTAAGTAGATTTGAAGAGTTAGGCCAATTAAAAGGTCAGAATGAAGAAAGGGATGAATTTGTGATGTGATTACTCTCTGAATATATCCATAGGAGAATACTATTGATTAAATGAATACTTAAAATGTTTGCTTTCGTTAATTTTATTTTATTTTATAAAACAATTTCTTTTCTATATCCGTAGATGCAGTATTTTTTATACATTATTGTCTATATTTTGACCATTTCCTGGAGTCATTGTTATAATCTATTTCTTTGCCAAACTGTCTTTACCCCAATTTTTTTTAATATCTTGACTTTGTCTACTTCTTTGATATACAGTCTAATTTCACTTTTTATTTTCAAAAACTTCTCAAATTAGCCTATTGTAATTGTAATTAACAATTCAATAACATTTTTAAATTGAGTTTGTAATTATATTAGTCTAACTGGAAGTATTTTTAGGAAGTAAAAAAATGAAATTAGAATGTATTTTGAAGGAATAGACTAGTTACAACAAATCAAATTTGAATAAAAATAATTTAAACAAAATATCAATCTTGAAAACGATAACAGGAGATGATCAAAATATAGATATTGATGAATATGAATATACTGTATGTATGAATATGTAATTGATGTTAACACGTAAAATAAAACAAGATTTAAGCTGAAAATAAGTATGCAGAGGTTTACATATATATTGGAAGTTATAAAACATACTTGAAAGAAAAAATACATTTAGTTAATTGATTGATTTATTAAATTATATTTGCATCAACATTTTTCACTTTGAACTGCTTTCATATATTATTAAAAACACATTTATTTAATAATGTTTATCTTTGTGAGAAAACTAGATTTGAAGAATGCGAACATGTTCAAAAGAATAAAGGAGATGCCTTTAGATGTTAACCACAATCTGTAAGATTCTACCCTCTTCAGATTTTTTTAAACTTTAATATCAATAAAACTGAAGTGTTAAAATGTATTTATACAAAAAATGCAGCTCATTCCCACTTACCATAACAATAATATTACAATCTAAAGTTGTGGGGTCAAAGCTTTTTTTTTCATATGTCAAAGCGTTCAGGAAGCACCCCCCAGGCCTGCTGCTTGGAAGGCAGTTATGCTAACCACAAAGCCACCAAAAGCTTTTTTTCTGACAAAACATTCACCAATTTTTATTGAAGCTGAGCACTTACAAATTAATAAATATGATTATATTTAAGTTGTATTAAAATTTAAACTTTTTTAAAATTTATTTAAAATCATCGACTCATCCACATACGCTAAAATCATTTGATAAACTTTATTAAACCTTAATCAGGTAGTTTAAGTAAGAAGGAGAGTTTCTTATCATTTTCAGTATAAACTTATGACAATTTTTATTCTTTTTCATTCTGTCAATATATATATTTAAATTTTTTAATTCCACTGTATATATTTGAAATATCAACATGCGCAATGAAACTCAAAAGTTGAATACCTCTTTTAACATTACAGACATATTATTTATTAACTGAGATATAAAATGTATATTTGAGTTAAGGGTAATTTCTACTTTAATCAATGCCTAATAATAATCATTAATATATTTGCATAAAATGGTTTGTGTCAAAATAGTGAGTGCAAAAACTTTGACACTTATAAATCAAACTGTAGTAATTTGCTATCTATAAATACTATGATGGATATATGTAAGAAATTGTGATCTGGGACAAGAGTTGATCAATGTTTCATGAATGGGTGGTAAAATGAAAACTTGAAATATATATATATATATATATATATATATATATATATATATATATATATATATATATATATATATATATATATATATATATGGGTTAAGTATATTTAAAAATATGCATATAAAAGTTAAATTACAACATATGTTATGAAAATTTCAAACTGCATCAATAGTAGAAGTTGGTCTATCTTCTATAATAATAGATAGTTTTTTCATATGTCAAATGTGTTGACTGGGAAACGAACCTGGGCCAGCTGCTTAGAATACTGCTATGCTAACCACTAGGCCACCAACGTTTAGATATGGTGTAAAATGCACTGACAAAAAACAGAAATCTTGGGAAATATATATTTAATTATAGGTAAAAGTTTTATTCCACCACCCATTTTTGAAACATGAATAAAAATATCTGAAAAAGATAAAATTAACTTTATAATGATCTTTTCACTTGATCCATTATTGATCTACATCAAATTATTCAATATTGTTTAATAAACCTCAAACTTTTTACACTCAGAATATTGACATTATCCATCTCAGATAAGTATTTTAATTATCATTATTAATTATTCATTAAGCTAGAAATTACCATATCATTTCTAATCCAGATATAAATTTTAAACTCATTTAAAGATTAGATATATTTATGTATAATGATTGGTGTGAAAGATGGGGGTGTAGGATGTTTGACATAATGTATACATATATTAAACAAAGGGAATAATTCACCATTCCTCAGGTTATGAATTAAAAACACCCTATATGTTCAACAAAGAACCAAGAATAGAGTTAATCCAACTATTCTCAGAGCTCTAATGTTTATAAGCATATCTTTGTCAACATTGTTGGTAATTCAGAGTAAAATTAATTTATCAAAAGTATATTTATAAATATCAAAGCTCCAGGAATAGGTGGATTTAAATTTCCAACGACTTTGACAAAAGCATGGTTATGCATATCAGAGCTTCAAAAATAAGTGGATTCATTATATTCTTGATCCTTTGTTCAACATTTAGAATGCTTTTAATTCATAACCTGGGGGAAGGAGAGTTACTTCCTTTGCTTACATCTATTTTGAGCTATGTTTAATTTAATATTTATATAAATATATTTTGGTTTTTTATAGTTTACCATTTTAGAGATTTGCTAGTTTCACTGATTTGGTTTGGCAATTCATTTTTGAAGCCATTGTTTATTCAGAACATTCTAGATTAATCTTGAGTTAGTATAAAGATATTGGCATAGTAATAAAATAGATTACTACTTTTAATATAAATATTGAAGTAAATTGAAAGGACAATCTTATTTGATAGATAATATTTGAGCTAAAGAGTCAAATATACATGCAGTTAGTATATATCAGGGTTGGCCAAGTTCTTGGTTAGTCTGAGCCGCTTTTGAAAATTTGAAATTATTCGAGAGCTGCAACTAAATATTAAATAAGGTGGTTATATTATAAATGAACAAATACTAATTATATTTGGGTATATTTATTGAACATTGATATAAATGCATAAAACTAACTAATGTATGTATTAAATATATATATATATTAAAAATTGAACATAATAAAAAAGTATATTTATTATATTTTATTTGTTGTGACAAATTTTTAAAATTCAGTGTATAATTTGTCACGTCCATCTGCAGCAATTCTTTTAGATGCTGGTTTGATAGTTGTGCGCGATATTTTGATTTTACAAATTTCAAACTGGAGTAAAAAGATTCACAGGATCTAAGTTATCCCGAAAATTGATATAATTCGATAAGCAGTCTTTTTTTAAATGTGGATATTTTGATTCAGGTACAAATTTCCAGAATTCATTGATCGATGTCGACTTATATTGTAACAGCAGAGCTTGGTCTTCTTTCATTTCTAATAATTCTAATTCATCAGCTGCTTTTTCGGCCAGTACTGCATTGGATATGGGAAACCCATCGTGAATGATATCAATAGCAAATGGATTTACATAAAAAGCAAGAGTAGATTTTAAATATTTCAAGTGTTCAAATCTATTATTAAATTCCGTTAATATTTCTTCTAGCTTTTCTTGATACTCATTAAGTTTCTTTTAATTTATTATCTATACAGATTTTTTTAAGACGAGGAAAATGATCTAATGTTTTATTTTTAATGTTGTTTTGAAAAAATTGAATTTTTGTTTGAAAACTAAATATGCTCTGCTTATCAACAACTGCCAAGGTCTTTGGAAAGCTAAACAATTAATTTACAATAAGATAAAAATGAACTATTACACCATCATTTCTATAAAGCAAAGCATCAAGACCAAACAATTTGCAATCATAAGATTATCCGTGTTTTTAACGATGGCACGATGGTTAACCAGATGCCATAAGGTTTTCACCCTCCCACAACAAAATGAAGAGACCTTTTTCACCAACAAACTAACTGAACTTAGGAAAAGGGATCAAGTCCTCGCTCCAATAAACAGATACAAGGATACATGGAACATTATCAATAATTAGAATATAAAACTCATACTTATGATAACATACCAATTTCAAAATCTTAGAAAAACCAAGACACAACTAATATGAAAAACTAAAAACTTTTCACCCAGAATCACCAACACACTATAGTCTAATAAGGTATTAAAGCCTTAAATAAATAATTTGAGAAAAACTAAATATGCTCTGATAAAGATCAGATATTTTATCTTTTTCCTGTAATGCTAAATTGAGAGTTTGTAAGTGTTGCATGATACCGATAAAAAACATCAAATCCTGAAACCATTCATCATCATTCAATTGGGGATATGGTTTTTCCTTATTTTTCAGAAATATAGTAATCGGTTCAAGCAAATCTACAAATCGATCTAATACGTTGTAACTAGATAGTCATCTAACAATATAGTAGAAATTAATGTCAGTTGGAAGTTCTTCATTTAATTCTTGAAGAAAATTTTTAAATTGCCTTTGTACAAATGTAATTTTCAATATGTAGAACAGTTGTCATCACATCAACATATTTTAAATATTTAGCAATGAGATGTTCAGGCGAATGATACATTGAACAGGCATGAATTGCGAAATTTTAGAATCATCTTTTAAAAGTTCAATAAGACTGACTTTTTTACCCAGCATTACTAGAACTCCATCAGTTGCAATACTTACAAGCTTATTGAGTGGCACTTCAAAACTCTTCAAGATTAAATCGAGTGCATTTTTTATATTGATACCATGGGGTGATTCTTGAAGGCCGCTAAATCTAATAATTCTTCTTTAACAATTAATTCAAGAAAAACAAAAGATATGAAAATGGCCATTGAGGGAGATCTGTTATATCTGTAGATTCATCAAGAGCTACGCTGGATGTGAGACAGTTCTTCAGATCATTTTTTAACTTCAAGAGATTTATTAATTTCTGTTATGTGTCATTCGATTGTGTGTCTCCATATCTTAATTAGCGAAATAATTTTGTGCAACACTGCATTATTTGGATCTAACATTTTAATTACCTCTTCTAATTTTTTTTAATAAACTCTCCTTCTCCATACGGGCAATGTTCCAGAAAATTATGAAACTAGCTTCAACAACATTGTCAGCTCGATTGCTAAATGCTGACAAATTGGACTGTTGTTTTATTTATGCTTGATTTTAAATAAGCAAGTGTTTCTGATCTTAATTTCAAATTCTGTGGATACTGAGCAGAAAATTGAGAATGATTGGATTCATGATGTTACTAACTTTATAATTTGCTACTGTAGATTTACAAATAAGACGTAATACGTTTCTATTATTGTCAATAAAAACCCTGTGGTGTGTCAGATGTAAAGTCACAATTGAAGGAACGACAGACCCACATGGGACTAAATTTAAAAATGTCATGGAGAAAATCATGAGACCAACTAATTGCTCCAAGCTATATCACAAGAGCAACATGGGAGAAGGTTGGATCTACTTTACTTCAAATAGATATGTAATTGATATCATTTTTGTATTTGTAACATTCAATATAGCTATAGAATAAAAAATTTCTTTAAAAAGTTCCATTTTCATGTTCGTATTTTTTTTTCTGTTTTTGTTCTCTGTCATCATATTTTTTTTAAAAAAACTGAAAATTATGGAAGGAAGCATTTAAGTAAATAAAAATTTTGGTTTTATTCTTAACAAAGTGATAAAAATACATTTAATGCTGAAAATGTACTGTGAAAGAAATTACAATCAACTTAGCAAAAATTCCGAATACAAACTGTTTCGTACTGCGCACAATACAAACTGATCATTTTTTTTAAAAGTTTACAAATTCATAGTGGCAATAGGACATCATTTTCATCAATTAAACTTTTGAAGTAAGAAAATTTTCAGGTAGTTTGTAATTTGACTATTTTATAATAAGATAGTAAAGCTAGTATATACCTTAAATAAAATACTTCAAGGTTTTATATATATATATATATGAATACATGTCCATATGAGGTCTAAAGAAAAGTTTTCTCAATTTTAGTACGTTTAAAAAAATGTATTTTTTTTAATTTTTAGAAATTATTATTATTTTTTGCACTATGTAAATATGAGAAGGGATCTAAAGGCATGAACCAGGAGCGGACAATTAATCTTTTAAATAGCCACATGGGATTCACGATCCACAGTTTGACCATGTCTGGTATATATTTAAAGTCACTAATATACGTGCAGTTACTGACCAAGTATAAAAAATATGCAACATATTTGAAAAAAATTATTCTAGTTAAAAATCCTTTAAAGCGTTTGATTCTCCTGTCATTATTTTAAATAGTACAAAAAATAAGATAGGTGATTAATATGTAGGCAAATTCTTTGGTTCTTTCAAAAAATAGTCAAAATTCACAAGCTTGTATGAGCATGTGATTGGCCTTAATATTTTGTGTCTATTGATTATTTAAACTTATAATAGATAATTTTGGAGTAAAGTTATAGAATGGATTGCTTATAAATTGTCACATGAAGATATCTATATCTAATCAGTATAAAGCAATAGTCATAAAGCTAAATACCAAACAAATATATGGTCATGTTAATGCAGACATTAGATGATAAAAATTATTTTATATGACTATATAAATAAGGAAGAAAGGGTGATCAGACTTTTGTCTTAGATAATAGTTTATGATTTTATAAGTTTAGATTTAATGAACAGTGCTCTATAAATATATGAATCCTATTGGCTTAATCATTATATATACAATAAAATACAATATATATATATATATATGGCCTTTGCAAGAGTTATCAAATAAAAGAAATATATAGGGTATATATACAATAAAATACAATATATATATATATATATATATATATATATATATATATATATATGGCCTTTGCAAGAGTTACCAGATGAAAGTAATATATAGGGTATATGAAAACAGACTTTCACACGACCCACCTCTCTCCACACTATCTCATAACACTGATATATTTGAACACATATATGTTGAAAAGATAAATAATCACCAATATACATATTTCATGCTAAACCAGCAATCATCAGTTGGTCCAGATTGCCATCTCTACATATATATGCTATAAGTGCTCAGGATATATGTGTAGAGATGGTAATCCAGACCAACTGATGATTGCTGGTTTGCATGAAATATGGATATTGATGATTATTTATCTTTTCAACATATATGTTTTCAAGTGTATCAGTGTTATGAGATAGTGTGGAGAGTGGTGGGTCATGTGAAAGTCTGTGCTCATATACCGTATATATTACATATCTAAGCCAGTGTGTTTCAGTTACAGATGAAAGTAAGAAAGTAGCATTAAAGGTAAACGTTAAAAAGACTAAATTAATGTTCAATGGATTTTATCAAAAGATGAAAATACGATTGATTATGATGAGTTAGAAGCTAACAACTACAAATATCTTGGTCAGATCATTACTACATATGGGAACATAATGAATAAAATTAATCATAGAACTTGGTTGTCATGCTTAAACATTAAAAAGAAATATGCTTATGTGTTTGAAAAAGGGGGGTTTAATAAATGTGTTTTACCAGTTCTTACTTATGGATCTGAGACTTGGATACTTAATAGAAGAGTGACACAGAGACTTCAGATCATTCAAAGAAGTATGGAGAGATGCATGTTAGGAGTAACAAGAAGAGATCAAAAATGCAATACATGGGTAAGAGAACAAACAGGGATTATCTGACTTGTTGAAAGAATTAAAAGATTGAAGTTGAGTTGGGCTGGACATATTGCTAGAAGAGATTATAATAGATGGGCAATTAAAATCTTAAACAGGATTCCAAGAGATTGTAAAATAATCAGAAAAAGACCACATGTGAGATTGATGGTTGAGATAAGAAAAGTGCAAGAGCAGTGTGGAGAAGAAAGTCTAGAGATCAGAGAAGATGGATTAAACTTGGAGAAACCAGTGGCCTGATAATGGTTGACAATGATGATGATGATATATGGCCTTTAAATTTATAAATAAATAATAAAGATATTGAAATTTTTTTTTCCATTATTGCTATCTAGATTTCATAATGTATTAACAGGCAATCAAATTAGTACTCAAAATCTAAACAGAAAAAAGAGTTTTAATATATTAAAATAGCTATTAATTATTGTCATGTCTTTATAATTATATAAAGATGTAATATGTGAAAGCATTATTAAACATACTTTGAAATAAATGTCAAGGATCCTTTTATTTTGGTTTTTCTATTTAAAGAACTAACATATTGCATTAAATCATTATATAACATCCAATTATTCACATTGTTACATAAATAAATAATAATTATTACATGAAGATACGTATACTCATATACACGCACGCTTTCTATAAACTGCTTCATTCATACCTTTATTATTAGATTTTTACCTAACTAACGTACAAGACGTTATATAGTAGCCAATTGGGTAACAGGGCTTACAGAACCTGTCAATATCCAATATCATTAAACCCAAATCAGAATAAGTTTGAATCTTATTTACATTAAGTATAGTTTTTTAAAAAAAAATTACTTTACAAACATTATTTTAATTTGAGAGAATTCGAACACAGACTCTCAAGCTCTCTTCAGCTACTCACTCCATCTTATATGATCAATACACATGGACATCATCAGATTTTCAATAATATTGATGACTGAAAGTGAGGGTGGAGAAGATTGAAATCTGTTCATTAAAATATAAAGATTTGTTATCTTAATATAAAATGAGCAGTGGTTATGTATATGTGTGTGTGGGAAATGATGATTTGGATCGACTGATGAGTGCTATTTTAGTACGAAATACATATGCTGGAGATCATTTGTCTTTTTCACATGTATGTAGTCAGATGTATCGGTTATATTTGAAGGAGTGGAGGGCAGAAAGGAGCTTCAAAATCTGTCTTCAATTTACCTCTAGTTATATCTATGATCAGTATATACATTATACTCTTTTTTTCTCACGCATCATAGCATCAGCCGGGACGCGAACCCGCTATCCCGGGACAACTGCTGGCAAAGCTGCTGTCGCTGACCTCTCGGCCACCAATGCTTGACTATATACTTGTATTCAAAAATTAAACATAATTTTAGCAAAAAGATAAATATCAATATTTATCTATAAATTTTTTTTTAGTATTAATAAAATTCCTATACAAACAACGCTGCATATACTTCTTTTTTTTACATGAAAATTCTTATTTATTTCTATGTATATATATCTTAAATAATTCATAAAAATGTTATTTAACACACACGTGCAAATATTAACATATACACATATTATATGCTTCCATGTAAAAGAAAATTACAGTCTGAGACAAATTCTTCAGGTAAAAAATTGTTATAGAAACTTTGCGATAAGATTTACCTGCAAATTAGATCATTATTAATCATATGCTATAAATAATCTTCAGATGCACTTTATTTCATTCATTTATTCTTCTAAAGAATTTTATTGCACGTATCAGATTACTCGTAATTCATTTGAAATATGAACTGTTTATTACATGTATGCTACTTTTATAATACCAAACATTTTTTAATCATTTCAGAAATAATATACAAAACTATTTTAAGACAGCGTTTTAAGAATAATAGGATAAAATGAAGCAATAATATAAAACGATTTTCAAAACAACAAAATTATTAGGTTTTAAATAATTTGAATAGATATTTTGACATTTTAAAATTGCATCTGAACGCTCACTTCATACGTTAATGATTTCTAAATTTATTCTGAGATAAAAATAGAGGGCGGTTGGTAGTTAATTAAATGGATTGCCCTACGCATCTTATCACTTGATTTCTTGAACAACTAATTATGTGCTTATTATTATATTGACAAATGAACACTGAATTGTGTTTAGTCATCTTGGGGGAGGGGGGATAAATCAATTTAAATAATGGTATTACTTAATAAAAATGCATATTATAGATTTTTTAATAATAAATAAATATAAAATCAGGAAAATTCATGAATTGAAAGTTTATTGATTAATTATTGACTGAGAAAAGTCAATGTATAATAATTTCAGATGGTCAATTAAAAATAATTCTTATAGTTAATCTGATGTTTGGAGTTCTGGTGTCATGAGATCTTTCACGCGATTGGTCAGCCAATTCATTATTATTTTTTATCTATTAAAATATAAATATAAGGGATTTCGACTCAGACTTTCAAGAAATCTTCAACTATCCACACTATACACATGACCACACACATGTAGAAAAAATAAATACTCACCAATATCGTATTTTGTACTGAACCAGCACTCATCAATTGGTCCAGATTTTCATCTCCCATATATATATAACCAGTGCTCAGTTTATATTAAGATAGCAAATCTTTATACTTTAATGGACAGGCTTCAATCTACTCCATCCTCCAACTCTTCAGCCATCCACACCATTGCTGATGCCAAAGTTGTTATTATGCCCATGTTGACCTCAAGTCACTCTGACCCCTCATGTAGATGACAGTATCCATTTGAATACATAAAAGAGGGATGGGCAGAATGGAGGCTTAATGTATAAGATTTGAAATACAGGCATTCTTATACCTGGAACTTAATTGTAAATATAGGGGATTTGAATTCAGACTTTCAAGCAACTTTCAACTATCCACACTATTTCATACTACTGATACACATGACCACACACATGTAGATAAATAATCACTAACATACATACGTCTTTATAAGTAAAAACTCATAAAAAAGCAATAATTTGGATTTAAATAAAATCTATGGGTCATTTATAATTGAAAACAGTTCATCTGGTTACAAATAATGCAACCAGGATTATCATAGATCGTTTCAGTAACGGGGAGGGGAGCAATATAAAAGGAAAAATACTATATCTAATTTTAAATCATTATTAGTACAGTGAAGAACTAAGGTCATCTCCGTGTTTGATCCAATGATATCAAATCTCTCAAATTTAATTCAGTGATATCAAAATGTTACATTTAATCAGCATCTTTTCCACATCATTCCAAAAAACTTTTTTATCTATTCAACGTTTTGTAAATCTCTGCAAGTCAACTCAAAAATTCAGTGGTCTTTCTAGAGTCATTTTATCCGGGCAATACGTCCAGTCCAACTTTATTTTAATCTCTTAATTTTTTCAATATTGTCAATTATATATAAGTGCATTCATCACACGTCTTTGCTATATTGCCAGGCAAAATCAAAATGACTATTTACATAAGTGGTCTCAGATATATATATATATATATATAAAGGTCATTAAAGTAGCAAGATATATATATATATATATATAAAGGTCATTAAAGTAGCAAGTATTTAAGATAAAGATAAAATCAATTACATACCTTATGTAACTGTAACCTTTTTTTATAGTACTCTAAAATCATAATCACATGGAAAAGTTCATTTCTACTCTTTTAAAATACATATAAGTAGACAACTGTAAGAGAAATATACAGAAAGTACATTATTGTTTTTAAATTACATGAGTTGTAAAATGATTAAAAATGAACTTCCCCATACAAGAACAATTCTAAAGCCATATAAAGAGAAGTAAGGATATATATCTAATATGTAGCTGATTTCATTCTTATCTTAATTTCTAGATTTGATATATATATATTGTACCATTTAGTGATTATGTACATAGAGTATTTAATTTTTTTTTTTAGATGTCAATTTGTTATTTCACTCTGAAACAGTAATGCTAAAACTGCCAAATGATAACTCTTTAATATCTTAACAGTATTAAGTCAGACAAAACTTTCCATACAGTAGTGCCACTCAGTGCAAAACAGAATAATCAATGGATGCCAGACAGTTTGTTCTTAAAATCCCTGTCTAGTGCCTACTCATCCAATATCCCCAGACTAGTTTCTAACTTGTGGTTTTCGTCATTGAAGAGCCTTGTATCTGAGAGTACTGCACTTAGATCTTAGGATCTAATGCAACCTTCCAGCAGCTATATTTTATCTCTACTTAACTTCAAAACTATGAGAATAAAATTGAAAACACAAAAATATTTTAAATCCAACTTCATTAGCTTAGGTAGTCATATAGGTCTGATCTCAGTTCAGTACCCATTCATTTTGATGTCTTTAATTCTTTAATAACCACAGCCACCACTATCATATTAGGCAGTATTGGTATTAAATCATTAAACATCACATGATCACCATTGCTTATGCTTGTTCATAACTATTATTAAAACAGGCAAAACTTTCCATATAATAGTGCCACTTACTGAGAAAAGCCACAAGATCGAAACTAATCTGGAGATATTGATTGGATGAGTAAGCAATAGGTAGGGATTTTATGCACAAGCCTTCTGGCATGGCCCTACTGTATGGAGAGTTTTGCCTGTTTAATAAGAGTTATGAGCAAGCATAAAAAATGATGATCATATGACGTTTAGTGGTTTAATCTTAACAGTATTTGTTAATACTTATTTTGTTTAAAAGTAATTCAAAATTAAAATCAGTGAAGAATTGTCAGAATGTATTTAGTACAGATATTTAATACAGTAAACTTTGATAACAATTTTAATTTGCGATGTATTTGAAATCACTAATAGAAAGAAAGAATTGAAAACACTTTAATTTTAGGAAAACTATTTTGTTAAAATAACATTACTTACTTGCTCATTCATGAGTGATAATACATATTATACACATCGCGTAATAATTTCCATATATGTACGTGTGCAGGTATATTTGATACTATATAAACATTATTACATCAACTATTTAAAGTGGTAATCAAATGAAATTCACTAGAGAAAAGTTATATAGTACCAAGAAAGAAACTATAAAAAGGACATTCTTTTTCGTGAATATAACAGATCAATAATTCGTATTAAAGAGGAAACACTTCATTAATTTTATGGGATACTTTTACTTATTTCAGAGAGAATCTGCACACATACGTGCCTATAAATTATCTAGAAAAAACTATATTTCAATTAATTTATTCTACTTACTGAGATGTCCATATACTAAGACCAGTTAGAAAAAGAACAATAGGAATGGATTGTTAGATTGAAACACATTGATGTCTGTTTTCTAAGGACCAGGGATTTAAATTAATATCGTCTAATGAATAAAACCACGACTTGCATTCTTGCATTTAATAAAATATTTATTTAAATTGCCATTCGAATTTGAAATATATACATATAAAGCAAAATAATTGTATGCCCATATAAGGAGTAAAGTATTGGCCATTATAAATAAAATGTCAATTTCATAGAAGGAACCAAATTAGTTATAAACAATTACGTTATGAATCGTTGATTAAAAGAAAGAAAACATATATAGAATATGAAGCATACCAAGTTTTAATCATGAGATCATAACGCCACCTACCAGATATAGATTTTATTACATCCCACTGGAAACATACTTATTAGGCTCATGTTGGAATTCTAACATCCATATTATGATGTTTGAGGATAATATAGTAAGTAAATGAATAATTGTATAGCTGATATTAAAAAGAATTATGATACTACAAGATTGTTATATAATACAGGAATCAGTGATTATAAAAATTTATCTTTGGATAGATTCATATATGTATTGAAAGTGGATTATATAATTATCAACCACCTGCCATATATATGATCAATAGATGGAGCTTTACCAAAACCTCCAAATAAGCATATTTTTGTTTACATAAACGTCAGAGTCAGAATTCACTGTCTCTTTCGTTGGCCACAAAAGAGACAATGAATTCTGACTCTGACATACGAAAGAGACCGTGAATTCTGACTCTGACGTTTATTTATTTTTATTTTTTTCATATGTCATAGCATCGGCCAGGACGCGAACCCACAACCGTCTGCAACCAACTACTTGCTTGCAAGGTGACCGCGATGACCTCTGGGCTAACAACGCTTGACGACGTTTATGTAAACATAAATACGCTTGTTTGGAGGTTTTGGTAAAGCTCCATCTATTGATCATAAATACAAGCAATAGCAAGTTTACATTTTTATAACTTGGTTTTGTTTTATATATATAAATAAAAGAATTAAAACACTAAAAGTAGTAAGGAATAGATTAAATTCGCTTATCCCAGGGACAGCAATCAAATTCTTTCGTGCTATTATTGTTTCAATTTGGATACCTGTAAATTTTTATACCAATTTGACACTTTACCCAGTATAATGAATATTTGAATGCTAAATGTTTCAGTAATATCTTCAAGTTTTTGTTTTTAATTTTATTTTAACTTATGTTAAACTCAAGTGTTAAATAATTGGTTCCTGCATAGTATTATATAAAGTAAACAATTATATTTACACATTCAATTAAAGAAAGCTGCCTTAAACCATAAAAGAATAAATAATTATTGAGCGATACTTGACAAGATAACTTCTTTAGGTTTATTCTAGCATAGACCATAATAAGTTATAATTCTCAATACTAAATTATTATCAGTAAAATTAAGTCGAACATGTATCTTTCTATAATTTAAGTAAGTACCTTATTTAACATCGCCAATAGTGAAAATACATATGTACTAGTTATAATACGCTAATGTTATTTTAATATACAATTTTATGACCTACATTCTAGTTACTAATGTAAATAAAGTTTTTATATATTAAATTATAAATCCTAGCTTTAGTTATTTTATTTTATATTTACTCATGTAGGTCTATACGATTGAACATCAGCTCATATTACCAGAATTATTTATTAATGGTAGATTTAATCACAAGAACTAGTAATGCTTACTAACCTAATAAATTCAGATTGTGAAAGAGTGAGTGACGAAATTAGGCTTTTATGCATATGCATATAACTTTATTGTCATCAAGCATAATTCTGTAGTCTTAATTTACAAATTCCTTAAATATTAAATGTCTCCACCTTGTGGGACATATAAATTATAGATTCTTCATATAGGTCTCTCATTTTGGAGGTAGATGTTTTTAAATAAACTCTATAGCCATTTCATATCTACTTCCTCATATCATACTATTATAGTTGTTGGCATTCAACAGCAGGGCTACAAATAGAAACTACAATATCCAAGATAAGCACAGTCCACAAGAGCAATTTATATATAAAATACTTTTTTTAATAAATACTTTAATTACAATGTATCAATAGCTATTTTAATGCTATAATAAACAACCCCATTAAGGTGAAAACAAGATACACATGTTTTAAAATGCTAGAAGTCATCGGTTTTTTTGGATAAACTGTTCAGGGGCAGATTTCAACAGATAAGCATTTTATTATATCAAGTGAAAAGATAAGTCTTACACATACATTTTGTTGGGTATAAAATAGTAATTATTCACATTAATATTTTGAATGTTGTATGTAAA
Organism: Epiperipatus broadwayi; assembly: GCA_028023455.1. Classification (NCBI taxonomy): domain Eukaryota; kingdom Metazoa; phylum Onychophora; class Udeonychophora; order Euonychophora; family Peripatidae; genus Epiperipatus; species Epiperipatus broadwayi. Next base: position 1,343,735 of record JAQFVV010006370.1, on the reverse strand, counting down.
CATGAGTAAGTATGTTAATTTAGATAAAAGTATTTTTCCAGGTATTATTATGGAAGTCAAGGGTCAAGAAGTAGGGCCTGGAGTTACACACTCAGATATCATGAAAATGGACCTCATCTGGTTACAGAAATTAAGAACGGATTTTGATAAAAAAAATTGATTGTTAATCATTTTTACTTATTTGACTGCTGTTGGTTCTCTAATTCATCAAGTGTTCATTTGTTCCATAAACCTAATCCCCTTGTTGTACCATTTATTTCCTCACAAATTTCTCACAAACAGTGCCAGGAACAATGTCCATATTCTTTAACATGATTATAAAATATAGATGTAGTTGTTAAATCAGTTTTAGCTTTGTTGATTATAAGGGAAAGCTGCATCATTCTTCTCCTCAAATTTGCTTTCCCTTCATCAATAGTGTAGATGTAGTCAATCCATTTGGTTGCACCCCACTGCATACATGATAGTAAACTTTCCCAATGGATTATCTATTATGGCACTTATTTGTAGTATAGCATTAGCTTTCAAAAAGGATAGTATAGTTGTTCTGATATTAGATGAATATAAAAACTGCATATATGTACTCTGTGTGGTTGATGTGTTTGTATGTGCACCACATTATATATTTGATGAATTAAATTGAATTATAGAACTGACTATAGTGCCTGAAAAATATGAAGAAATTTGCTATTTGGATTTAAAAATAAAACGGAGCTTTAATTCATTCATTTATAAAATGGCTGTTAAATCATTTAATATCAGAGAGCGGTCAATGTGAGATCTCATGTAACAATGTCACATAAGTTTGTGGATTTGAGAGCATTTTTGCATCAAAACAACTATTTATATAAGTTTGAATGTGACAAAGTTGAGAAATTGGAGTTTTATATTTCTGATAGTAATATTTACTGAGGCTGTAACCTCGAATTATAAAAGGGTAGGGACCTCTACAGTTGTTTAACCACAAGCTTACGCTATGGTAAAATCTGAATTTAATGCAATTGCTACACATAGATATTTTGTTTTAAAAGAAATATTGGGCACAGGAACAGAAAGTTAAAATGCTAAAAAATGATGGCACTTCCATGTGAATTGAGTGTTGAGAATAAAATTTGAAAATATATTTTCAGATAAGTTCAATGTTGGTTTTACAACAATATTAATTTGAATAGATTGATTAATAATGTAATGGGATAAAATTGACAAACTGGATTGGTATAATGTCATCAATGCATTGGGATGCAACCAGTTAGGTGGACCATATATATATACTATAGTGAAACAAAAGCAAATTTGAAGATAAAAGTGATCTAACATTTATTTATGTAGCTAAAACTATTTAACAAATGCTTCTGTATTTTATAGCCATGAAAAGAAATATGGACATAAGTTTTGATCCTGGTACTGTTGAGGTAATTTGTGAAGAAAAAATGATAGAAATTGAAAGATTAAGGAAGGTGGATTTATTGCTCAAAATGAATAAGTGATGAGTTGGAGAGAAATAACATTCACATAAGTAAAAAACGAGACTTTGAATTTTTTAACAGTAAAATACTATGTTTAGAAAAACTATGTTTAGAAAAACTACTTGATTAAACTTTTCTTATTTCCGTTTTCTGAAGTTCTATGGACAACTCGGTAAAATATATATATATAATTCATATTTTTAATATTTGGCTTTCATATTATAGGTTTAATGAAAAATAAATACAGTTGTTCGTAATTTTATAAAACAACTGAGAAACATTTCTCAAATTATAACTATGGCTGGAGGTGATATTGCTATTGATAAGTTCGTTCTTCCTCCAATCAAATACGAATATTTAAATCATCCAGCAGACGTTCAACTTCATGGATGGGGAGATGATCTAAAAGAAGCATTGGAACGAGTAGGTATAGCTATATTTGGGCATATGACTGCCATTGATATTGTTGAAATGCTCTTCACTGAAGAAATTGAAGCTACGGGTCACGATATGTTGTCTTTACTATTTCATTTTTTGGATGAATTTTTATTTCTTTTTAATAACCTTATTTTACTCCACGGAAAATTGAAATAACTGAATTTGATAAGGAAGAGTTTAAAGCAATTGGATACGGAGAAACTTTTGATCTTAGTAAACATCCACAATGTACCGAAGTTAAAGCTATTACTTATTCAGCTATGCAAGTTATTGATACTGACGAAAGCCATGAAGTATTTGTTATTATAGATATATAATATTTGTTTTTATTAGTAGTATGATTACGTTAAAAAATTTTGATTCCCACTCCCGTTCACTTTTTGAAAGTTTATATTAAATTGTTATAAATAAATTTATTTTGAAATTGAAAAAAAAAAAAATACTATGTTTATTTTTGTTTGGTAAACCATGATTATGATGTTAATATTTTGAAATTATACTTGGTTTTTTAAAGTAAATTTTATTTTTATTTGTCCCTGCAGTGTTATAACAATTATGATAAAAATTCAATCTGTTGTATATATATATCAAAACCAAAACTGCCTAACACTATACTAGCAAAAATAAAAATGCAAAACCATAAAACAATACAATACTAGATTAAATCCAAAATCTTACTAAAATCCTTACACAACCATGGTTTCATCTACTAGATTAAATCCAAAATTTTATTAAAATCCTTACACAACCATGGTTTCATCTACTACAAATAGACCTATTTGTAGTCTATTTGTAGTAGATGAAACCATGGTTGTGTAAGGATTTTAGTAAGATTTTGGATTTAATCTACTATTGTATTGTTTTATGGTTTTGCATATATATATATATACATATATTGTAATGGTATATAATATGCTGTTACGTTAATTTAAGATTAAAATAAAAACTTGAGTTCGTAAATAAAAACTAAAAGCTAAAAAATTAAAAAGTTGTTAAACGTATATATATATATTCGCACAGATGCAAAACTTTAAAAGTATTTTTTTTTAAATAAAAAAAAAGTATTTGAATGTACTTTTTTATAAAAAAAAAGATAAAAGATTAAATATAAAATATTTTAGTAAAAAGTAATGTAAGTAAAAATAGAAACAGATATTAATTAATTCCTGAAATCTCAAAATGGGAATGATTGTGTTATTAATTATCCAAAAGCAACTAGCCCTTGGGGATCTTATATAATTAAAAAGTCAGATGTAAGATATAGATAAAAATTAAAGATTGTTTCCCACTCTGAAGCAGAATGTCCAATAGAAGCAGAAACCAATGCTCAGACCCTAATGAAAATGATTGATTGATCAGTGAATCCAGACGATGTGTATAAAAAAGAAAAACATTGAAATTAAGAGTTCCAGCTTGATTTTTTTTTGAGAAGGGTGATAAGATGCATTTGTCACTCTCTTTTATTTCAAAGGAAATGACTGTTGAATTATGAATGGTACTATTGCAGACCCCAAATCATCAGAGTTCTGCAATAAAATAATACCAGGATTGAACCAGCTACCCACCTTCAGATAGACTGGTCTTCAAATAAAGACTTCATAGGAATTGGCAGCAGGAACTGGGAGCTCTTCTACTGTAAGATATAAACTGAAAAAATTTTTTTAAAAATAATTAAGAACTTTCAAGATTTGACAAGCTAAACCTAATTTTTTTTAAAATGAACTTTAATCTGACTTTTCAAATCAATTATTAATGTTTAATTTTTATACATTTGAGTTTGCTAATTTAATCATTTCCATTTTTTTATTAGTATTTATTGAATAAATTATATAAATGTTAAATTTAAGTCAGGCATGAATGGCTGCATAGATTTGTAAAGTTATATTAATTAATTAAGGGAGGGTTAATCTTGGGTTATTTGTTTCATAGTTAAATTGGGTTAATCGATTGGATATATTGGTGTAATTAGTAAATGTAGCATGAGATTCACTACATACAGGATCCTATTATATGCAGCACTTGGGCAAAATAAATCCCATATCTCACTGACCATCAGAAGCAGACGGTATTCCCTGCTCCTTGGATCCACCTTTTAGCCTATGGAATGGGAAAGTAAGATGGAAAATGCAGTCCCTTCCTATGGAGTTTTTTTTATTGTTCTTGCCAGACAGATGTAGTATTCCTGTACTGGATAAGAGTCAATGTCTTCTATAACCATGCTGTTCGGATATACATTCCTGACAGTATGGTATTTGTGCTGTCGTATTCATGCTGCATTGAATACATCGATATATCAGATGGATTGACATTGGTTTGACTGCGAACTTTTGCCCTAAGGTTAAATAAGGCATAGAATATTTTCTTTTCAAATGCAATCTATGTAGTTTATTCGTACTCAACACTCAAAATAAAATATTAAATTCATCTGTGTGAATTGTTTAAAATAAAAATTTAAATTTAAAAAAAATAATAGCCAATCTAAAAATAATAAATTTTATTCCTCAATTTTATTTATATGTGCATTAATAAAGGTTTGTTTGTTAATTACTGGCAGTGGCTTATTTCATTTTTTTTTAAATATTAATATATTTCTTTTAAGCAAGTTTTATATTAAATTTCTGCGTCTCCATGAGCTAGTGACTAGGGCTGATGGTCAGAATAAAATATATATAAAAATTTTGAATCTTAACTTATGTATCTGCCTACTATATAAATTTTCCAAGTTCCAAATGGCTGGTGGTGTCCTGTACGGCAGATGCGGTAAGACACCAACTGTTTCATCAGTGACCATAATATATATATATATATATTAGAAAAGACTTGAAGTCAGACTTTCAAGCTCCCTATAACTACACACTCCATATTATACAACCAAAATACATGACCACATAAATGTGAAAAGGATAAATGAGCTCAATATACATATTTCATGCTGAACCAGCACTTATCATTTGGTGTAAATCACCATCTTCCACACATATCTACAATCAGTGCTCAATTTATATTAAGATAGAAAATCTTAAACTTTAATGGACAAGCTGCAGTCTTCTTGAGCTCCAACTCATCAGCCATCCTTATGATTGAAAATCCAATAATCAAAAACTCAAAATCCTTGTTGCTGCCAATATTATTGTCATACCCATGTTGACTTTAAGTCACTCTGACCCCTCACACATAAGATAGTATATATGTCCATTTAAATACACAGAACTTTAGTATAGACAATATACTTGTATTTGAGCATTTTGAAGCCACAGATATAAATGGTTATGCATTTTCTTGGCACACTAGCAAGTTCAGGGTAGGTAAAAGTGTAACAACATTCTGTTAATTGGTCAAAACTAAAAATTATATATATAATGTTAGAAAATGCTTTATTTATTATATTGTAATGATATATAAATATGTCGTTACATTAATTTAAAATAAAAACTTAAAAGTTCGCAAATAAAAGTAAAAAACTAAACACTAAAATTAAAATGTTTGTTAAACGTATATACATTCGCACAGATGCCAAACTTTAAAAATATTTCTTTTTAAAAAACAAATAAATAAGTATTTGAACGTACTTTTTTATAAAAAAAAAAGTATAAGATTTAAAAATAAAAACAGGTATTAATTAATTCTTGTAATCTGTAAATGGAAATGATTGTTTATAAATTGTTTGAAAAGCAAGCTAGCGGTGGGCTCTTGTACAATTAAAATGATCTGATGAAAGATAGATAAGAAAATAAAAATAAATTAGCTTGACCAATGGAAGCACTAAGCCTTGGCTCGGACCCTAACAAAAGTAATGGATTAGTGACGTTTTGTTGATTGAATCCATGTGGATAATATAAAAAGGGAAATACAGTTTTTTTCGGACAGTTCCAGCGTGGTGTGTTTGAGAGTCGTGGTAGGACACACATACCACACTCTCTATTTAAAAAAAAGAAAAAGGAAAAGACTGTGATACCTTGAACCAGCTATTGCCATTTCCAGAACATTATCTTCCAATGGAGGCATCACGGGAATTAAAAACAGGAACCTGGACTCTTCTACCATAAGCTATATGAAATGAACAATTATTAAAATCAATTAAGAACTTTCGTCAAGTTTTATAAATTGATAAACAAGCCAACGAATGTTAAAACGGACTCTTATCTGACTTTTGTAAGTTTTTAAATCAAATTAATAATGTTTAATTTTATATGTTTTCCGATTGATAAAAATCATTTCCATTTTTTTTTTCTCTTATTGTATAAATTATTTGTTGTTTAAATTTTAAATGATGAAATTTAAGGTTGGGTATAGACGTTGCACAGATTCGTTAGCGGTTGATAATGTTGTGGTTTTCACATTCGATTAGAATATATGTCAACGATATCACTGCAAGCATCTTACGATGAATGCTAATGGGATTTGTATATTCCCTATGCAAGTGACGCTTATCGACGACTTTGTATTTTGATCGGTTGTGTTTAATTTGGGATGTTTTTGACCGTGGAATCTGTGCAGCTGATCTATACTCAACATTTTAAAACAAATTTTATAAAATTCATTTGTGCGAACGTATCTAAATGTTAAATTTAAGTCGGGCGTGAATGGCTATATAGTTTTGTAAAGTAATTATTAAGGGAGGGTAATTTTAGGTTATTCGTTTCGTGGTTGAATTGGCTCAATGGATTGGATATATTTGTGTAATTAGTAGATGTAGTATGAGGTCCACTATGGGCAGGATTGCATATATATGCCACACACCTTCTGTTTGCCTATGGATGGGTTTGTAAGTCGGCAGAAGACCGCAGTCCATTCCTATGGAGTTTTTTGTTTATTGTTCTACTTGCCAACAGATGTAACATCCCTGTTGGTGGAGAGTCAATGTCTTCTCTAATTCTACTTACTGTTCAGATGTCTATTCCCGACAGTATAGTATTTTGTGTTGTCGTATCATGCTACATTGAATACATGAATGTATCAGATGGATTGGCGCCAGTTGATTGCGAAATTTGTTGCCTAAGGTTAAATCAGGGAAGAATATTTTCTTTTCAAATGCAGATCTATGTAGTCTATTCATACTTGACTATCTAAATAAAATATTAAACTCATTGAAACTTAGTTAAATGTAAAATTAAAAGTTAATATAAAAATCTAAAATGTTAAACTTATTCCTCAAAATTTAAATGTTATTTTATATGTGCGTAAATAAATATTTTTATGTGTTAATTTCTGGCAGTGGCTTTTATTTATTGATATTTAAGATATAAATTAAGATATAGATTTTTATCTCTGCGTCTCTGCTGAGCTAGTGACTTGGGCTAACGATCGGAATATTTAAATAAAGTGGAATCTTAACAGCGCGTATCTGCCTACTTTATAAATATTTCTAGGTTTAAATGCCTAGATGGCGCCCCATAGAGCAGATATGTAGTTTGCAGTTAGATTCGATCTTCACTTTCATTTCGATCGTTATAATATGTATATTTAATTATTATTTATATCACTATTCATTTTTCTTTAACTCATAACAACTACAACCCAATTCTATAATATAAAGGATACAAGCAATATTTCATTCTACCCCTTGTTAACCATCATCACATAGTAGATCATATGACATTCAAACACCTAAGTGGCATATTTAGGACAATATACAGTCAACTAAACTGTCTTCTTTTATTACATTTGTCAGCAAAGAATCAGTCCCCAAAAGTTTAGCATTTGAATCTTCAATGTTATTACATGATTTACACAGAATTGTATATGGTTAATTTTCTTTTATAAGTCACTCCAAATATGAGTGTTAAATTTCTAACTATAAAGACAAAATTAGGTTGTAATATAATACATTCTTCAGGCATTAGAAGAAAAAATCTATGGGTAGAGAATCCATGATTTATTTTTATTTTATATGATTTTTCATAATCAGTATTATTTTCCCATCATCATTATCATCATTTCACTCATCGTCAAATAAAAATCTATCAAAGTTATATCCAGTCTCTCCAATCTCTAGTATTATTTCTCCACATCACATTACTGCATTTTATTATTTTATCCATCCATCTTGCACATGAATCTTTGCTAGGTATTTTGCATTCCATTAAGATCTAGTTTACTACTTTAAATGTACATATATTTTTATGTCTTTTAGCAATATGTCCAACTCATTTCCACTTCAGCATCTTCAGTATGATTATTTGATAATAATAACATGATAATAGGTAAAGTATTAATATGTTCATATTTAATCTAACCATAATGATAATGGTGAATTATATGAAGTTGTATTTCCATAATCCATGTTAATGTTAAAGTTTTTTTTTTTAAAAAAAAAATCTAAGTTTATTTCAGTTTTTTTTTTTTTTGTAATTGTTGAATGTTTTTGAAAAATTTAAAAGAAACTTGTTTTTCTAAAATAAAATAAAATCATTTAACAATTAAACTAGATGGGGTGCTTTGAACATTCCATCATCAGATTTTTAATGAAATGGACGGCCGAAGAGTTGTGGGGTTGGAGTAGTTTGAAGCCTGTCCATTAAAGTATAAAGATTGGCTATCTTAATGTTAAACTGAGAACTGATTGTATATATGCGTGGAGATGGTAATCTGGACCAACTGATGATTTCTGGTTTAGCATGAAATACCTATATTAGTTATTATTTATCTTTTCAACATGTGTGTGATCGGGTGGCTTAGCAATATGAGATAGCGTGGAGAGTTGAGGGTCATGTGAAAGTCTGAGTTCAAATCCTTTATATATAAACTAGATGGTGGAAGTAATCCAATATATAGTACAATTTTCTAATTTAAACAAAACAATAATTTATACAAGTTTTTCCTAACAATATATATATATATCTTTAATTTTTGAAATAACGTCTTCCGATTCTATTCAAAACACACATACAAATATATATATATATATTGCCATTTTCATTTTCCTTAAAACTTATAGCTGATCTTAAGATCAATTGATGATGTCAGAGCTTGGTAGAGTTATTGAAAATGATTTAAAAGTGTTATATTCTAGAATTATTTAGTGTTAAGAATATGAAAATGATAAGTACCAAATGATTGGAAGAATGCATGGTGATAAGGAAGATAGCAGAAATTACAGACCATTATTCTATACAAAATTTTTATCAAAATAATTGCAACTCGTCTACCGAAACCTTTGGATTTTAACCAACTAAAAGAACAAAAATGGATTTAAAACTGATTTTACTACGAGGAATCATATCCAAGTATTGAGAGAAGTTATAAAAAGGACCAATAAATATAAGTTGGAATTATGCTTTGGATTTGTAGATTCTGAAAATGCATTTGATTCTATAAGCATTTCTTCAGTGATTAAAGAATTGGATCATCAAGTTATAGACCCAGAATATTATCATATTTCTGAAGAATATTTATAAAAATGCAACAGTAACAATTAGATTACAAAATGATACTTAAATGATTAACAATGAGAAGGGTGTACCATGGGGTGACTCTATATCTCCAAAACTTTTTAAGCAGGTTTTCAAGAAGTATTGTGTGGATTAAAATGGGAAGCTAGAAAATAAAAGTAAATGGAAATTATTTACTGTCATCTAGATTTTGCAGATGATGTAGTTCTTTTTGCAGGTAATGCTTTAGAGTTTCAGGAAATGTTGTAAGAGTTATCAGATAAAAGTAAGAAATTTGAATAAAAGGTAGATGTTAAAAAGACTGAAGTAATTAATGTTCAGTGGATTTTTTCAAAATAGAAAAATTAAAATTGATAACAATAAATTAAAACAGGCAAAACTCTCTATATGTATTACCACTCATCCAATATCCTCAGATTAGTTTCTGGCTTGTGGCCTTCATCAGTGAAGAGCCTTGGATCTGAGAGCACTGCACCCAGATCTTAGGATCTAATGCAGCCTTCCAGCAACCACCTTTTATCTCTACTTAACTACAAAACTATGAGACTTAAATTGAAACCACTATAATATTTTCAATCCAAACTCATCAGCTTATATAATCATATAGGTCTGAACTCAGTTCAATACTTATGCATTTTAGTGTCTCTTTACTGACAAAGGCCACAAGCCAGAAACTAATCTGAGGATATTGGATGAGTAGGCACTAGATGGGGACTTTATTCACAAGCCTTCTGGCATCCATTGATTACTCTGGCTTGCACTGAGTGGCAATACGTTTAGAGAGTTTTTGCTTGTTTTAATAACAGTTAAGAGCAAGCATAAGAAATGGTGATCATGTGATATTTATTGGCTTATAACAATAAATTAGAAGCTAACAATTGCAAATATCTTGGTCAAATTATTACTACTGATGAAAATATAATGGATGAAATTAATCATAAAATTAAACTTGTTTGGATGCTTTTAGTAGAAATAACTTGTTACTATATGAAATAGATCTATGTGATTAAAAAAAAGTTTTTAATAAATAGGTGTTACCAGTTCTTACTTATGGATCTGAGACTTGGACACTTAACAAAAGAACAATACAAAGTCTTCATACCATTTAACAAAGTAGTGGAAATATGTATATTAGGTGTAACAAAAAGAGATTGAAAATTAAATACATGGATGAGAGAACAAACAAGTGTTACAGACATCATTGAAAGAATTAAGAGACTGAAGTGGTGACTGGACATAGTGCTAAAGGAAATGATGATAGATGGATGGTTGAAGTCTTAAAATTGATTCCAAGATATTGTTAAAGACCTAGAGAGACACCACATGTGAGATGGATGGATGAAATAAGGTAGTGTACTGAGATGATGTGTAAAAAAAGTGACAAGATTGGAGATGGATTAAACTTGGTGAGACTTCATCTTGCAGTGAATCAATAATAGTTGATAATAATGATGATGATGAAGTAATACATTGATAGAATGCTAATGTTTATTCTATTTACATGATATTAGCTTGTGACAATATAAATTTATATAAAAAAATAAGACAAAGTGGAACATAGGTCCAAATATTGTAGTATAAACATAATGGAATGTTATTTTGAGCTCAGACTTTTACACGACCATCAACTCTCCACACTATCTTATACCACTGATAGACTTAACCACATATATGTCTAAAAGATAAATAATTACTAATATATGTATTTCGTGCTAAACCAGAACTCGTCAGTTGGTTCAGATTATCATCTCTACACACATATACAATAAGTTCCCAGATTTATATTAAGATAGCCAATCTTCACACTTTAATGGACAGGCTTCAATTCACTCTACCCTCCAATTCTTCAGCCAGCCATCATAAGTTGGAAATTAGAAATGAATTATTGATATATTGTATTTTGTTTTACTAACACTGCATAATATTAAAAGAATTACTTCTTTCTATTTGCCTGTATACATTTTTACTTTCTTAAAATTTTAAATAAATTGTAATTATTATACTGTAATAATAGGAACTAATTTTTAAACAAGCCCAGAATAATAGATAACAAAATTGATAAACTTTCAAATTTAAATTGATAGAATAACATTAATTGCTAATATACTTCGTGCTTATTAGCTAAACAGACAAATTTATTACAATAAATAACAACTTGACATGTATTTAACCATATCTGTCAAGACCTCCAAATAGGAAAAAAGGTAACCTCTTTTCATTTGCCTGTCTAAAATTTTTAAATAGATTGTCATAAGAGAACAAATATGTGTTACTGACCTTATTGAAAAAATTAAAAGACTGAAGTGGAGTTGGGTGGACATATTGCTAGAAGAGATGATAATAGATGAACAATTGAAATCTTAAACTCGATTCCAAGAGAGTGTAAAAGACCCAGAAAGAGACCACATGTGAGATAGATGAATGAAATAAGAAAGTGTGCAGGGGTGATGTGGAGAAAAGAAGCTAAAAATCGGAGATGGTTTGAACTTTGAGAGAACATGATCCTGCAGTGGAGTGATCATAGTTGATGATGATGATGATGATGATTATACTATAATAATAAACAGTAGTGGATTATAAACAAGTCCAGAATATTACAATGATAAAGTTAATAAACTTTTAAATTTAAATATACAAATAACTTTGATTACTTAGCTTTATGTAGTAAATAAATTTGTTATATTTGGAATTATTTATTTAAAGTTAAAAAAAATCATAAAGGAAACTTACCACTCTAATCTAAGCTTGAGGAATTAGCGATTATCAGATACATATCTTGCACTGGTTGGGCATTTAGTAGAGCGTTTATCCATGGAATCAGGAGATCCCAGCATCGATCCTGGGGCTAACAGATTTGGCCCTTGAACTTATTATGAACTCCTGATCAATAATGGCATAAGCCTTGTTTTTTTACCAAATACATATAAAACTCCTATCTAAACGCGATGGCGCTAGAGTCGAAATCTGCTCTTTGTGTTATATTGATTTAAACTAATGTTTAATTATCAAGCATTGGTGGTCGAGAGGTCAGCGATAGCTGCTTTACAAGCAATTGTCCCGGGTTAGCGGGTTCGCCTCCCGGCTGATGCTATGACACATGAGGGAAAAAAAACTATTGTTTAATTTGTTGTTAAAATCATTAATAATTAATATTACCATAACAATTTAAATTTGAAACTTAATTAATTTCACCATTGTATTATTCTTGGATTGTTTAAAGGTTAATTCCTATAATTCCGACGTAATAATTTCACCGTATGTAAAAATCATAGGTAAATAGAAAACTGTATATTTTTTGTTTATTTGTAGTTATTTTCTGTGATTCTGTAAGTCATTATCAGATATAGTTAGTTAAATGTTAATTGAACCTCTACCTATAACAATAAATTTTCCTGATTAACATTAAAACTTAGGAATATATATATATATATATATATATATATATGCAAACATATGGATATGGATAGTGATTAGAGTTTTACATTTACTGTATATTATGAAAAAATCGGTTTTGATTTTCTTAGTTTATTTTTACAAAGGTTAATCACGTTATTCTTTTCTGCTGGATTAAAATTTTGTTAATCAATTTGAGTGAATCAGAGTGTAATGATATAACATTAGGCTGAGGTAATTACAATGAAAAGCTTCATGTGATCTGATGAAGTGAAGAAAATTTAATAATTCTTTAAACTTTAGTTATTTCATTTATACTCAGTAAACTGCTTATTAATTCACGTTTTCAACTTAAATATTAAGTTTTTATTTTTTGAAAAATATATAAACCACTATTTAAAATATTTTTTAAATAATATATATTATGTTGTTGTGCGTGTAATGATTTGTGTCATCTATAAACTTTGGTGAGACTAAATTTCTCAAGTCACAGATTCGAAACTTTTACTGGCTAACTATAATGTGTGTATATAAATAATGAAATTAATATCACACAAATATGTAATTAATATTAACGTTAACCCTACTCATGTCCTCTTTACTGTTCAAACACTGATCAATGAAATATCATGAAAATATCTATAGAAAGGCAGAGTAAGAAATAATATTTAATATTACTTATGTAAATATGATAATCATTACATACACAAATTCCTCATTATGTGAATTATTATCCCATAAAATGTTTATGATGTGGATAAAAATGTTTTCACCTTGAGATATCATCCCATTGAAGACTTAACCACAGTAAAGATATACATTTCATTGTGAATAAAATTAAATATTTTAAATCACTAGATGGAACATGCAATATACTTAAATATTGAGTTATCAAAATGAGTTTGTGGATCCAGGGGATTCAAGTTTCTAACTTATCCAATAAGTGAAAAATTGTTCATATGGTGAAACAGTTACTTGGATTTCTACATCAAAGGAAACTTGTGATAAAATGAAATTTGAGAAAATGTGGAACTGGTTGGGGTAATAGATCAAAATGGAAACACTATCTAGCATGTCATTTTGCTCTTTAATAAAAATAGAAATTGTGAAAAGCAAAATTGTATGACTTACTTATATATAGAAAATATGATACAATTATTATTATATTATTTATTACATTCAAATATCAGCCTTTCAAGCTAATTGTGCAAGCACTTTTTGCGAGTGTTAATAATAAATGAATACTTACCTTTCCAATACAAGATATAGTATTTATGCAGGAATAAAATGAATCCACCTATTCCTACAACTCAAATGCTTATATATGAGCAAATTTGAAGTACTGGCAAGGAAAGTGTGAGGATACACCACTCACTTTAAATTACTATTTATGGTATCTGAATGAATGACGTCGATGAAATTGTCTAGAATTTACTAAACGTCACTCTAACTGAAACTTAATCATATGTAAATAAGCATTTATTTTTATATAGCACTGTGCCTACAATTGTATTACATTCAAATATCAGCCTTTCAAGTTAATTGTGCATACGCTTTTGCAAGTGTTAATAATAAATGAATACTTTCCTTTCCATATGATTAAGTTTTAGTTAGAGTGATGTTTAGTAAATTCTAGACAATTTCACCGACGTCATTCATTCAGACATTGTAAATAGTAATTTAAAGTGAGTGGTCTATCCTCACGCTTTCCTTGCCAGTACTTCAGATTTGCTCATATATAAGCATTTGAGTTGTAGGAGTAAGTGGATTCATTTTATTCCTGCATAAATACTATATCTTGTATTGGAAAGGAAAGTATTCATTTATTATTAACACTCGCAAAAAGCGCTTGCACAATTAGCTTGAAAGGCTGATATTTGAATGTAATACAATTGTAGGCACAGCGCTATATAAAAATAAATGCTTATTTATATATTATTTATTATAAATTCGATTTACTCCAAAGCAATTTACATATTGCTCCACACTGGTCTTTTAGGCAGAGAAGCATAATACCCAGAGGGTACCTATGACCAGTCCAAAGCTATATAAGATATATAACTGCAACCACATTTGAAGAATATAGATCTTCTCGACTGCTGGATTCAAAACCTGTCATTCAAAGCACTTTTTTGTTTTGGAGTAAACTTCAGGTGCCAGTTAACTACAAGTAGTTGATATGCACTGAATAATGGTAAACTAATTCAGTATCTAAGAAATCCCAACTAACTCAATCATAAGAATAATATATGTTCTAACTTCTCTTCTAAATTGTTTTATAGTAGTATAATCAAGAAAATTGACCAACAAATACTAATTTTTAAAATAATTTATTTTAAATATTTAGAATTAATTGAGAACTAATTTATGACTTCAACATTTCTTTTTCTGAATAAAATAATAATACATAATAGCATATATCTTTACACATATTATGATAAACATACAATAGTAATATAATCTAAACATAAAGCATTAAAATAAGTACAAGCATTCAAACATGCACATAAATAATTCATTTTATGCAGCTATAGTGTTCATTTATTACACTGACTCTGGGAGGCTTCAAATATTGCAATGGCTACATTAATTAATATAAAAAATTGGAATAAGACAAGGTTATTACCTATAGGATTTTTTTAACATGGTGGCTTCAAATTATTTACTGCTGTGTGTGTGTTTTACCAACCAGTTGGATTTTAGGCTTCTGTTGCGGTCCTGGGCTACTCCTATTTAGGCAGTTAGGCATTCCTGGCAGCTTCAAATTCTTAGTTGGGCATTACTTTTATCATGCAGACTTCTGTTATTCTGTTTGTCTGAGGCTGGAATCTGGCCACATGTTCCAACTTTTGGCTTAACACTGCATTGTCTTTAAAAACTATGTATAGCAGATGACTGAATCTAAATGTGTGAAAGACTTTAGATTCATGAATGACTAGATATCTGAATGACTGACAAAATTTTCGGCCCTATTTATATGATGACATTGTTATTATCATTTTTAATTAGTTTTTACATTTGTCTACTGCTTTGATCAAATTTTTAAGATGACAATTAATCCTGTTGCTTATGGATTTTAATTAGTATCCATTGCTAAACCTGTTTTTATTTAGCTTATGGGTATATGCAATCTTTGAGAGAAATTTTTACTTATAAACTTTCATTTATTTTTAATATTTAACTTTCATATTTTTTTTAACATGCATACATTTTACTATTTCTTTATATTTAAATACAATCTTTATTTATGCACACATATATTTATTTTATTTTAAATAAAGAGATTTTTTTCTTTAATATTTTTAATTTTCTCAGTTACACTTCCCTTCAGGCTAACTGCATTTTCTTTTAATAAACTAACTCTATAGTTTAGTTTTTGTCAAGTTAAATTTTCTCCCCCCTCTATTAATTAATCTGTAAACATTACTATAGACTTTTAGCAAACTCTTAAACTACTAATAAAACTCTTTAAACTTTTATAGATTTCTTCCTTTTTCAAATGAGAATTTTTTTAATTTCAAAATATTTCCGTTATTTAAATATACACTTTTATTTTAATAGTTGCAAACAACAATTTTATATGGAGCTGTATGCATTAGTGGTACAATGTAAAGCTTGTAAATTTGAAATATATTTGAGTAAATATATTGGTCAGTGTAACTATTTATTATATATATGGGTATGGTTTTTTTCATGTGTCATAGCATCAGCCGGAAAGTGAACCCGCTAACCTGGGACAACTGCCTGTAAAGTAGCTGTCACTGACCTCTCAACCACCAATGTTTGATGATATGTGTGTATGTTAAAACAAAGATTTACAGAGCTAAACATGTGAATGCTATTGTAGAGAACTCTCATGATTGCATAATATTAATTTTATAGTACATGTGTTTCATCCACATCTCATTTACAATTCTGAGTGTAATCTGGTGGTTCAGTAGTGTTGTTAGAGATATTCTAATAGAAAGATTACAAATCGTTTGTTATGTCATTTAGTTGTTAACTATTTTATTAACTGCTTTTATAAATTTTGTATTGTATGAAATACTCATCAACTAAATAATTATCATGTGATTATCAGGCATTTTCTATGGTCAGTGTGTTTGGCAGTACCATGTGTCCTTACCGGGACCATGTGAGTAAATACAAGTAAGGTCTGAAAAAATATCAGTACTCTAATAGTAATAACAAACAAACTCTGTGAATTTAAGGTCTATTTGCATAAATATATATAAAATTATATTCCACATGAGAGTATGGATTTAACATGATAGTAAATTTAGAAGTATATGTTTAGCCAGGCAATATTTTTCTCATAACTAAGTAATGCTATTTTTTATTAAAAGTCTAAATAAGCATGTTTAAATGTGACTATGTCTTAATTGGTATATGAATACTTATTGAGAAATATATTTATACATTGTGAAGTGGTTTAATTACGATCTTTACATATGGGTATTTCTATAACCAGTAAAAATCTTCATATCAATATATATATATATATATATATATATATATATATATATATATATATATATATATATAGCAAGGAAACGAGTCATATATCACTTGGCTTAATTTAATAAACTTACATTACAAATGTTATATAAATGAGCATGCCAAGAGCTCTTAACAAGTTTTTTAGAATATTCTTATTCTCAGACTGGATTCTCTGGCTTTTGTCAGTGACGTGCTATGATATTCAGACATTAGATTTAAAATACCAGGTCAAGCACAGCACTTTATCTAATGTTTACTTGTTCATTACAAATAAATGGCATTGATATCCAAGTATATTTCATTTTATCAATACCTATAGCACTTAAAATATTACTATTATGACTAAACTTAGTAACAATATTATAGATTAATTTATGATCATATCCAATATTTAATAAATCCATAGTAAATACATGTATGTTACTTATTTTATCAGAATTATATTACTTAACTTATTATTCCTAAATAAAAATGATTTTATGTAAGTATAAGTCTGACAAAATAAGTAACATACATGTATTTACTATGGATTTATTAAATATTGGATATTATCATAAATTATAATATTGTTACTAAGTTTAATAATAATATTGATAAAATAAAGTATACTTGGATATCAATAGCATTTATTTGTAATGAACAAGTGAAATTTATATAAGGCAAATATATAAAAATATATGTTGAGTCACATTTTATACTACTCCTAATTTAAATAGATTGATAAATAATTCTAAAAATAGATGTATTTTAAATCAAAGTTGTGCAATATATAAATGGCTAAATGTTTGTGGAAAGGCATATATAGGTAAATCTCGGTGTACATTGGAGAATATATCAAAGGAACATTGGTTGTTATATAAATGAGTACAAAAATCAAGACAAGAGTATGTTAGAAATGATGATGTATCAGCTTCAATAATTTTTGATCATAATGAAACATGTAATTATGGTTTTGATTTTAATAAAGTTAAGATTTTGTGTATTGAAAGAAATAATAATAAATGTAAAATTAAAGAAACTATGTTAATAAAAAATGAAAAACAACATTTGATAAATAGACAGGCTCCCAATATAAAAATTATTGAACTGTGGGAAAATTGATGTATGATGTAATTATTTTTGTTTACATTTGTAATGGTGTTTTGTAATACAATTTGAATCTAGTTGATAATGATTACAAAGATAGTCGAAAGTACTTCTATTAAATTATGGTATATGTTTGTTTTTAAAATATTTTTTACTGTATTAATTATTGTATTGTTTTAAATAATTATATATATTTTATTATAATTGGAATACAGACATGGATTAATATATATATATATATATATGCTTAATACTATAAATACTTCAGCAAAGTAAATGACAAAAAAAAAATAATAAACTCCAGTATACATTTTTCCTGAACTAGTGGTCTAGCTCATCATATCTTTCTGAAATATCTTTGTTCATGATAATTATTTATTTATCATATATTGTCATAATTTAATCTACAAATGCTAAACTTCCTTAAACATTGATGACAGTTTTGATGAATCAGGATCGATTCCAGCAATCAAACTTTTTATGAACTCCTAAGCAATAAATCCATATGCTCTTTTCTTTATTGACAATTATTTATTTAGCTAGAGATTTAAAAAAATATATGAAAAATGTTGGGAAAAAATGTAATTGATAATAATAATCATATGACAATTTTTTTAGATCATGTGATATATAAACACCCCAAGTAAAATGAGCATAACACTGGCATTAAAATAACCAAACTGAGAGATTTTTTTTATTTATTTTTTAATCATGTAAAGCTCAATCAAGATATTTTTATCTCTTAAAAATGGAAAATCATACAACATTGAATACCAGCAAAATAACACTTTACTAAAATTCTTTCTTAACCATGATTCTATCTACTTGTAAATAGATCTTCTGAAGCAAAAATCCACTAAGCATAGAACACTTATGTAATGATCAATGAATTTCACTAGTGCAGCGTCAAATTGTAATTTTATTTAGAAGATAATAAACCTTCTCACTAGCCCCTATGTCTAATATTAAATCAGCAATGTTAAAATTGGGCTAAATAAGCACATTTAGGTTTGAAAATAAGATGGATTGTTTTTATTTTCTCAAAGTCTTTGTCTCGTAGCTCGAATGAGAATATCCTTGCATTTGACATTGCTGATTTAATATTATGTAAGATGCTAGCGAGGATAGTTTATTATCTTCCAAATAGAAATAGAACACTTATGTATATAAAATAGACATAAATTGTTGGAAGGTTACTTCTGTTTTATATATACGCTGTGTTTTTGTGTTTAGTGGATTTTCATTTGAGAAAGACTATTTGTTAGTGGAATAAATCATGATTCTGAGAGTATTAATTTATAAATTTATTTTTCCAGAATTTAATATTACACTATTTTCTATTTTACTTATTATTACCACAATAGCGTTAACAACAATTTCCCCCTTCTTAAGTCTATTCAGTCAGTAATTGCATACAGCAAAGGAGTAAATAAGAAAGTTACTTATTTTAAAAAAAAGAAAAATATTAAACTAAAACTTTTTTATGTTCTTAGATGTAGAGAAACTTATGGTGGAGAGTTTGGAAAGTGAGAGGAAAAGAAATTTAAAAAAAAATGATAATGAACTTTAAAAAGAAAGAGCAATTATTGATGTTGGAGAAGAGACGAAAAGGGAAAATATTTGAGTTACTCGGGACTTGATTATAATCAGCGTAACATGGCGCCGTATAATTACAAAAAAAAAAAAAATTAAATCTTTGTTATTTATTTTATAAATTCTTTGTCAGAATTTACACTTTTTTTTTTTTATTTTGCGAAAATGAAACATTTAATCGAGTCTAATTATGATATGCTAAATTGTTTTTTTTTCTTACTTCTTCAGACTGGGATAATCCAGTTATAAATTATTTATTGCTAAAATTCTTTTGAGAATTATTTAGCAATCATTTCTACAGCTTTAGATAAATAGCGAAACTTGTTTTACTTTGGACGATATGATTTATAACCTGACAAGACTGGAAATTTGTTATGAGAAAAATAAAAAGAAATCCGTTTATTTTGTTTTACGTAATTTATTCAATCATTTAGAGAATAGCATTTGTTAACATCTCGCATTATCTTTTGACACTAGGTAATATTTTCTTTCGCATGTAGAAACATTAAGGTGTTTATTATTAAACTGTACTATAGAAAAACTTTTTTTTTATTATTTATAATTTAGTTAATGACGAAAGCAATTATTTACTGACGAGTAAATAAGTAATGGGCTGTCTTTTATCATTCTCTTTTTAAAAAAATAATAAAATAAAATTAACATGTGCGTTATGCATATACTAATTCGCACACGCACACACACACACACAACTCTACCTAAATTATTAAGTCTTTGCTAACCTGTTGTTATATTAAACATCTTGACTTATGGAAGCTACTCACGTAATAAAAATAGGGGTGTTAGGATATTATCATTTTTAATACTGGACAACAAATGTAGGAAAAGTCAGCAGATTTAACAATTACAGACTGAATTATTGCTATAGCAACGGCAGCCTGAGAATGACAAGACATATGGTAAAAAGGAATGAAACACACACCCCAGAAATTTTTGTTAAAATACCAGTATATTCAAAAGCATCCTTAAAGGGGGAAATACTCTTGCATAGAATCTCATACGTGGAAAAAAAAAATCTATTATAACATCAGTTTGATTACAGACGCGTCAGTATGAAAGGAAAACTACGTAATTATACTGCTCAAGTTCACAGTTTCATTAGATTTTTTTCCCCCTAGCTTTTGTAAAAAAAGGAAAAAAGCCAACTTAACAGATAAATATATTTATGCAGCCCATCTGTGAAATTATAAATCAACATGTTATGTATGAGAAATTTATTTTACATCATTTTACCTAAACAAGGAGTTAACCTATTCGCTAGTTATTTTGCAATATGTTGCACCATTTTATAATATTATGCTTACAAATTATTATGACAAATAACTTGTTAAAACTACACTATAGTTGAGCTATTTATTTGGACTATGTCCTCTAAACTTCCTGTGGCTGGCTACCAAGATTTAGGCTCTAAACGAATGATTAATAAATGTGTTGTTAAGCTGGATGGATACTCCTATGTTATAGGTAAATATAACTTATTTATATACAGTAATTTATTAATGCTTTAAAAGTTATATACGATAGTTATTATCGTTTATCATGCATATTTCAAAACCAGAGTATTCGATCAGAAGTCTGATATAGTAAACAAATTTTAACCTATGTACAGGTTGTAAAATTAATATAAGAAAATGTGTAGTGTGTTTATAAAGATTCTTTAACAAAAACATTTTTAAATCGATGAAACAATAGTCTATGATAAAAGACGTGTACCAGTTTATATAATTATATTTAACACTTTCTAATAAATAATTTATTAATTTTTCATTAAGACACAAGAGTGTGTGTGTGTGTGCGTGTTTATATATAATTTCGTCTTAAAACGAAAACAATAAACTTAATTTTGTTTCTATTAAAAACAAAACTTTTCTAAAGCATAAATCATTTAAATTCATATTTCAGAGAAAAATACAAAAAAGTTGGCATTTATTCAATTACAGAACTCATTTGCCTTATGTTGTGTTAGGATTTTTTTTGTGATACCTTATTTTACTTTTTCCTCTGATATTCTTTACCTCCAAAACAAGTTATCTGGAGGATTTCAACAATAAATCAATTACTTTGTAAATGAACTTTTTAACAAGATCATTTCTTCTTCATTTATGGTTATTCCCTGGGGGAAAAAATGTCTCTGCAAAACTCGTGTCACGCGCGCGTGTTTATGTATAAATATGTATTCATATCTAAGTTGGTATGTGCTCAAGTGATTATTTAGTTAATGTGCTCCATTAATATTTTAAAATGAATCTCAGACAAAAAGTAGTATTTTTACGGAATATAAAAATAAATTGTAAAAGATTGCCTATTTGCGTACATATAACTATATAATATGTGTGACGTGTTTTAAAGGGACATTATGTTCTATATCATTACTTATAGACACAGGAATGTTTTGAAAGTTTTTAAACCATAAATTAATTTTTTTGATGTATTTTTATTTATATCAGTTATATAATTCATTATATTAAAAAGCTGTTACTTGGAATCTGCAAATCAAAGCATTGAATGCTTTCAAATAGAAAGATTGTAATGTAAGATATTAAACAATATATATAAATAAGATTCCACCTTTATTGCTAAAAGGAGGTTGATTGCTTTGACAATAGTTTGAAATTGTTGATTATTATTGGGATTGTTTAAGTGTCGACTTAGACACTTAACAGAAGAGCAATACAAATACTTCAGACCTCTTCAACAAAGTATGAAGTGAGTTATATTAGAAGTAGCAAGAAAAGATCAAAAACAAAATATTATAGATGAATGATCAAACAGATATTATTGACATTATTGAGTAAATTAAGAGACTGAAATGGAGTTGTTTTGAACTTATTGCTAGAAAATATGATAATAGATGGACAGTTGACATCTTAAAATAGATTCCAAAAGATTGTGAAAGACCCAGAAAGAGATTGCATGTGAGATGGATGGATAAATTAAGAAATTTTGCTGATGTTATGTGAGGAAAAGCTAAAAATTGGAGAAACTGGATTAAATATGGAGACTTTCATCTTACAGTGAAGTGATAATGATTCAAAATAATATATATAATGATCAACTTTTGAATTTAAAACTATGGCAATATAAAGCTCACATGGTGAATTTTAAGGGAATATTTGTCATCATCTGCACAAATATTTTTGTAATTATTAACTCTAAATTAAAATACTCTAAAATATAGTTATATATGTGCTTTCTAATTACAAAAAGTATCATATTTAATAAATGGATATATTTCATTTTTATAATCTTCAAATAAAGCAGATAAAATCTGCTTTAGGTAAGATTCTAGCTAATATGGATGTGTACTTGGACATGTAAAAGAAATGGCATGATTGATAAAAGGGATTTTGAAAATTGTTCATGTGATCTTTGTTTTATCATAATTTATAATCCATAAGTTAAACATTATTAATATCATATACTTTATCTTATTTTATAATGAGATCACTAGAGGGCACTTTAATGTGGTATGCAAAAGATTTGGATAAAGAATTTATATCAGTATATTTGTATAAAAGATGGGATGATTGTGTTAAGAGGATTATTGAGTGTTATAATAGGAAGGAATGGGATCAAAGATTAAATTTATTAATAAAGACTAGGGAGTTAGAGAGATGAAAAAATAATATGGAGAGTAAAAAGAGTTTAAATATATATAGAAATAAACAGAATATTAGGTGTGAGTTAATATGTGATAATAGTAAGGAAAGTAGTTTATTGTTTAAGGCTCGAATGGGATCTTTAGTTACAAAAGAATATACATGTAAATGTAAACATATTGGTGATTTATTTTGTAAATTATGTAAGGAAGGAATAGAAAATATTAGGCATTTGTTAATTGAATGTAAATGTTTGAAAACAGAAAGGGTACATATAATGAAATTGTGGAAAAATAAATATGAAAAGAGTGATTATACAGAAAGTGAATTATTGGTTTTTATGCTGGGTTTGGGAAAAGATAAGGGAGATTTAGATATAAAGGTTATAGAGTTGACAAAGATTATGTTGTGGAAATGAGATAGAGCAGATTATGGGTAAATTTAGAGTGGGGAATGTAAAATAAAGTGGTTAACAGGTTTATCTGGGCATAATTGCTGAGATATTCTTGACTTCGTTTAAGGAGAAACCATAATTCATCACATCACATCACATTATATAGAAATAAGTAGAATATTGGGTGTGAGTTAATTTATGATAATATCAAGGAAAATAGTTTACAGTTTAAAGCTCAAACTGGATCTTTAGATACACATAGATGGAAAAATGTGAATGATTTAGACTGCAAGTTGTGTAAGGAAGGAATAGAAAATATTAGGCATCTGTTAATTGAATGTAAATGCCTGAAATCACAAAGAGTACAAATAATGAAGTTGTGGAAGAATAAATATAAACAAAATGATTATACAGAAAATGGGTTATTGTTTTTGTGCTGGCTTGGGAAAAAATAAGGGGGATTTAGATATAAAGGCCATGGAATTGACAAAGATTTTGTTGTGGAAATAGGATGGAGCAGGATAGAGAAGAATATGGGAAAGCTTAGGATGGAGAATGAAAAGGAAAGTTAAATGGATAACAGGTTATCTCTGGGTATAGTGGCTGAGAAATTCCTGACTCTGCATAAGGAAAAGTCACAGTGCATCATGTCATATCACATTAAAAGTTTTTCAAGTACTATCTTACTTTTTTACATTTATTTTTAGCATTTGTTTGCAGTTTTTTTTACTTTATTTAATGGTAAAAATAGTAACTAACATAATATTGATTTATTCATTTAAAAAATCTGAAGATATCAGTATGTTACAAAGAAACCTTTTACAAATAAGCCATCAACATTGCTGATTGATAGTTTCTTTGTTCTCAGAATTTTAGCCCTTGCAAAATCTTTGGTTTATATTTTGAAAATAAAACAATATATTATTCATAATGTTTTACTATTTAGAATTGTTTTTGCAAAATATTTGTGTAATATTTAATTTTTAAAAAGAATAATGTGATTAGATTCAGATTTTATTTGAGAATATTTTTTAGAAGAAGATATACCAGGAGAAGTCAATAATGTATAGCAACAAGTTGTAATTGGCTAAATAATAAATGGTGATTGTAGAAATTGTTTTTTTTCATTATTCTTTTTTAATAATTATGAGTAGAATTTTAAAATTTAAATAGAAATTTGTTTTCTTTATGAAATCTGAATTGAAATCAGGCAAATCTATTTTCATTCATTTTATATTCTTATCAGCAATATGTCAGTTTGTAACTTTTTTCTATACATCTAAAGTTAAAATATTATTTTTAAAAAAGATTCTCATTTGTAAACTTATATTTCTAAAAAATACATTGGAATTTATGAAAATATAATAAAAATAAATGTTAATTTGATAAAATAAAAAAAATTGAAAATTTAATTCATAAGACACTAGGAAATGTCAAAAAAATATGAACAACTGAAAGATTAAAGATAATTTCAATATATCTTATAAAGATTATTTCAGAATGAAGATTATGATGATCTAAATAGAAAATTGTATATTTTTTAATTCTGATCGTAATTGTACTTTAAAGATTATAACTGAAACATGAGCTGTCTTAAAGAATTTATTTATTGTTCATTAAAATTGTTTTTTTATTCACTAATCTTTTTGGTTTAGTAAATATAGCATGAATTCTGTACAAGTACTATAAAATGATAACTATATAACTTTATCTTTATTTGTTGCACAATAATATCTTTCAGTATATTATATGCATAAACTTAAATAAATTTTCAAATATCAGTTATATATTAAAACAATAGTAATAAGGTTATCTGACCATCTGTCACCAATGAACTTAAAAATTAAGCAGCAAATAATATGCTAGGAACTTCAAGCAGCATATAAAAGAAGGGTGAATTAATAATATTATGTAAGACCTGGACTACTTAACAAAAATTCAGTTGTTTTTATATTTTTATTAATATTTATGTTGACAAAATCTTTTAATTCAGTCCTTCTTAAAAATAAGCAACAAGTGATAAAAAGTAAATACAGGATTTAACAAATTTTTATACTAGGAAAATGATAAGTACGTGAATATTAACATGCAATGGGGCTGCAAATTTTATGTGTAATATTTTGTTTCACATTAATCTTTCATTCAACATATACAAGGTATAATAGCTCACCTTTTGTTAATAAATATGGGACTCATACTTATGACAATCCAGCCTGCTCGATGGCACTGTTTCCATGCAAAAGCACAGAAATATGCCATTTACATGAACAAATGTATGGCCTATAAAACAGTTGTGTTCATATTTGCCATTGCAAGCCTATATTGCTTTACTCACAGACCACTAATGTGCTTCCAGACACTATACAAATAGTGCACACTTCACATATCACTACCGTATGATGTGAGAGTGTATAGAAATTCAACTGGCCATAACTATTTCAATGTGAATTTGAAGTAATGATCTTACATTCTACCTGATGTACTGTTGCATAGTAGTAATTGTAAAACCATAACCAAGCTTCTCTACACATCTTTGAAGGTGTATTTAATTTCAAAAGGGTGGGTTCCAACACCATTTCAGAGAATTCACAGGAAAAGTCATGCTTGCCCAAGAATAGCTATTAGATTACTAAAATGGCTGTGGTGGAGCACTATGCACTGAAATTTATAATGTAATTTAAATGTGTAATTATTCCATTCTATTAAATAATGTTGTTTCATAAAGAACAGCTATGAGACAAATCAAATGTCTGAGGTTGCATGTCATTTTAGTAATCATAAGGTTGGTTTGATCACAGTAGTGGATTTATTGGCCACATTTTAGTGCTACATGCTGCAATATGTAATGTAATTAAAAACTGTAATTTAGAAAATGTTTAAAAAAAAGGAAATGTATTTTGAAAGAAATTCAATGTTTTATATCTAAAAACAATGTAAATCCCTGAAAAGAAAATGGTGAAAGCATTATTTTTTAAAAAATTAAAATGTAAATCAGCCTGGTAACATTATATCTACTTTTTTTTTGACTAGCAACAGTGCCATCGAGCAGGATGGATTGTCATAAGTATGAGTACCATAAATATTGATTAGAATTGAATATGCATTGTTTATTAAATTACAAGTGCACAGAACTTTTCATATATATAACAGATATCTTTATACGTATAATATACATATAAATAAAAATTATTCTATAAAAAAAATTTTGAAAATAATAATATAATCATTAATAATAAATTGAGAGAATACATTTACATATATTTTACTGAGTGAGTGTACATCATGCATTCACTGAAATTATAAAAATAAGAAAAAAATACTCTTTAAAATAAGTAAATAATGAAACGTCTGACTTTCATCTTATTAAATATGGTCTGGGAAACTTTTTTTTGTCCTTTTTATCAAGAAATTTTAATTTCTCTAATTATTTTAATGTTTGTATATCAATGTTAATTTTAAGTTTGTTCTAAAATTTTGTTAAACTTTTACTATTGTACTCAGAAATTATTTTATTACACAAAGTATTGCGCATTAAATTTGGAAAAGATAATAAATGATGATAAAATGTAGCGTTTTCAACATAATTTTTTTTTTTAGTAATGTGTATAATCACAATTTATCCAAACTATTTACTTGCACATATATATATTCACATATATTTTGACTGTCCTGCAGTCTTCTTCAGAGCTATGATATAATGAACAAAATAAAATGCATAACTATATAATAATATATATACAAATAAAGAGTTTTGCTAAAAAGCGTTTGAAGTGGTTTGGATAAATTGTATTTATAGGATATTACAGAAAAATAAAGAAAAGGGTGATTTTTGTATATAATCACTTATAGTCACTGCCAAAGTCATAAAATTTCCCAATTTTAATATATTTTTGTTTGTTTGTTTACTTTTATGTCTGTTTACATTTTTTGAGCAGTAGTCAAGTAGTTAAATACATCATAATTTATGACTTCACTATGTATGTTAATGACTAACATAATATGATTAATGATTTGTGTTTGTTCATATATTTGTACATTTTTTGTTTTCACTGACAATTTTATTTATTTATTTATTTGACTAAAAATAGAAATTAATTCCTAACATATTTTTTAAACGATTATTTTATTATGTTATTACAAAAATTAATTTCTGAATAATAATAAACTATCACATACATTTTACATTTTAATTTCTTTTTAAGTAAAATTAAATTGTTCTAACCTACTATAAACTAAGTACTAATGGCATTGATTGGTTGATTTTTTTGAGGGAGCAGTTGCAAATCAACTTGTAAACTCATCTTCTATCCATGTTAGCAATCAGCAAACATATTGTATATTTTCTGCAATCTCCTTGAATATTTATAATTATTTTTACAAAATATTTGCATAGTAATTATTAAGAAAGAAATATTTTCATGCTTAAACTTATATTTTACATAACTATGTTTTATTTTTAAAAATATAAGTTAATGAATTTATAGTAACAGCAAAAATGAAATTATGATTGGTAATAGCTTGTCCAGTAGAATTTAATTGCTTAATGATGACTTAATAATTTGTTCAGATTTTACAAATGAAATTCATCTAAACTCCAAATATATAAAATATGCTTGTATTCAAATATTGCATATTCACTTGTATTTTTCCCATCCCTCTTTTACATATTTAAGTGGACAAGGTCTTATACATGAATGTTCAGAGTAACTTAATATCTGCATCAATCATATTGGCATCAACAAGAGATTTTGGCCATTTCATCATCAGATTTTCAATAGTGTGGATATCTGAAGAATTGATGGGTGGAGTAGATTGAAGCCAGTCTATTAAAGTTGAATATTTGCCATCTTAATATAAACTGAACACTGATTATATATGTATGTGGGAGATGATGATCTGGACCAACTGATGAATGCTGGTTTAGTGTGAAATATATATATATATTGGAGCTCATTTGTCTTTTTCACTTATGTATGCTCATGTGTATTGATTGTATGAGATAGTGTGGATATCTTAAAGAAATTTGAAAGTTTGGTTTTAAATCTCTTATAATTAAATGAAATTCAATTAATGAACATTTTGTTAATTTATTTTTTTACCAGGTTTGCTAGTATTGTTCTTATTACATATTTCACTTTTTCTTTATCCATTTTTAAAGTTTAAATATGATCTTTTTTATTTGTAAACATATTTTTAAGAAATCACATCCAAAATATTAAATTCTGATATAGAATTAAGCATTAATACTAAATTTAAATATTGAATAATTACTAATATTACCACTAGGGGAAAACAAGGAAAATGTCCATATGTGATAAGGTTAAGTAATTTATTTATTCATTCATTTACATGTAAATAATCTATTTATTTGTTTATTTATTTGTAAATATGCTTATTTTATTGCTTACCTCCATCATTTAAAAACAATGTTACTTTATATTGATTTTGTCTTATTTTAATTAACTTTGGCATTGCAAAATTGTGAATATCAAAATAAATAAATTAACTATTTATTCACCTACAATTAATATTTATTTATAAATAAATAAATAGATTTATGTTTTAATTTTGCTTCAGTAAGTGTTTACTTTCCAATTGCTAAAACTATGAACTTCTATGCATAACATATAATAACCACATTCCACTCTTTTTACACTTTAAAGCAAAATATATTTATTAATTTTACAGTTTTGGCTGTTCCTAGCAGTCTTCATCAGATCTACAAAAATTAATAAATATATTTGCTTTGTAAAAAGAGTGGAATGTGGTTATTATATGTTATATATTAGAAAAGCAAAAATAAAGAAGGAAAGAGGAAAAGGAACATCTATGCATATAAAAAATATAAATCATTTATTTTAATATTTATTAAAACAATGTAATTGTTTATTTATTGTTTAATAAATTGGAATTAATTTGGCACCTCATGTTTAGTTTGACTTTGGTAAATGTTTATGAGTCTTTTTCATAGTTAAACCTATGTAATTTTTTTTATTTTTTTATTTTTCAAAATTTGTATATTATAATTTATAGTAATTTTCTTACTTTTTAACAAAAATTTAAAAAAGCTTTTGCAATGGGTTTAAATAATATTATACAAAGAGCTTGCAAATAAGCTCTTAACAAGTTTTGCAGAATATCCCCAACCCCAGACTGGTTTCTGCTATTGACTTCCTCAGTGAGGTGCTAGAATATTCAAGCATTAATAAGAGAAAAGTTTAAGTACAACTTGTAATCTACTATAAAATATTTCATAGAATTATTTTTAAAAATGGGGGAGGTGTCTGAAATTTGATTTTTTACAAACCAATTGATTTATAAATAAAGCCTTATAAATAAAGCCTATTTTATAAATTTTTCTTATATTCTGTTCTGGTTTCCCAATTATTTCACAAATACATGTTTGACAAAACTGAAGTACTATACAAACATGTAACTTTTTTCACTTTCTGATTATGCTAGTATTCATACAATGAATTATCTCCCCTCTTATAACAATTCTTCATTGTTTGTACATAAAACTTGAAATATCAAAATTTTAATAACATCTAGAAAAATATACTTAGTCTATAAAAAGCAAAAACAAAAAATGTTTCAATTTCAGATTAGCTGAGATAATTTCAACGGTTGTGAGGTTATCTGAACTGAAAATAATCCAAAGCACGAAACAGTGTAAGATTTTTGCTATCAAGAAAATTTGTAATTTATTGATAAGTTATGAACACATAAAGAAAAAAAATTAATAGCTACGTCATATGAAAGATCATGTGACAGCCAAGATCACAAATCAGGCACTTTAAAACTATGCTAATTTGAGCTGATTAGTGCAAGAATTATTAGCATCTAGGTTCAAAGCAAAATATTTTAGCATTGTAGCAATGTAAATGTAAGATCTAACATAAAATAGTACAAAAGATAAGATAGAACAATTTAATTACGATCTAAAATTATTTTCAATACTGCACTTCATATAAACGTGATTATGATTAAAAGAGGTTTAATAAATTATTGGAAATGATAAAAAAAATTAGTTCTTTTATAATTTAGCTTCCAATAATATTTATGAATTTGTTTTTGTTTCAGAATTTATAGGAATATTTTTTGTCAAGTTATCGAATTTTTTTTTTTAAATGTAAGCTTCTATTATTATTATTTAAAATTGTTAATTCACCTTATAAATAGGGTTTAATAAAATATAAAATAATGAATTCAAATAGATTCAGAAAAGATGGCCATACTATTTATGACTACTACTGTTATTATTTATCTATTTATATATTGAAATACAAGTATAATGTATATACTTAACCAAGATGTAATTACAATGGATTTGAACCCAGACTTTCACGTTCTCTACAGTCAGCCTGTCCATTAAAGTGTGTAGATTTGTTATCTTAATATTAAGTGAGCGCTAATTACATATATGCATAGGAGATGTTGATCCGGACCAACTGATGAGTGCTGATTCAGAATAAAATACATATATTGAAAATCATTTATCTTTTTTACATGTATGTGGTCGTATATATGGTTATATGGAATCAAGTGGATGATTGTAGGGAGCTGAAAAATCTGGGTTCAAATCCCCTTTATGTATTTATTTATTGTAATTATATAAAAGTCAATCAATCTAAACACTATGCACCTGTAAAATTTATCAAGTATTACATTATTAATTATTGCTTATTACTAATTCTTGCTATAGTTATATTAACTTATATAAGCTAATATATTATTATTAATATGGAAAGGCGATATTATTATTATTATTATTATTATTATTATTATTATTATGATGATGATGATGATGATAATGATGAGGATGATGATGATGATGATTTACTGCTATTTATTTTTATTACTAATTCACTCAATTATTATATTAATTACTTCCCAATCAAAAGCTATTAAGCCAATGAACATCACATGATCACCATTTTTATGCTTGTTTATAATTGTTATTAAAACAGGCAAAACTCTTTATATGTATTGCCACTCATTGCAAACCAGAGTAATCAATGGATGCCAGATGATCACCTTTTATCTCTACTTAACTACAAAACTATGATTCTTAAATTGAAAACACTATAATAGTTTCATTCCAAGCTCAATAGCCTATATAGTCATGTAGGTCTGAACTCAGTTGAGTATCCATACATATTAGTGACTTTGGTTCTTTAATAACCATAGCCATAACTATCCTATTAGGCAGGATTGGTTTGAAGCCAATGAACATCACATGATCATCATTTTTATGCTTGCTTATAACTGTTATTAAAACAGGCAAAACTCTATATGTATTGCCACTCATTGCAAGCTAGAGTAATCAATGGATGCCAGAAGACTTGTGTATAAAATCCTCATTTAGTGCCTACTTATTCAATATCCCCAGATTAGTTTTCATCCAGAAACTCATCTGGGGATATTGGATGAGTATACCCTAGATGGGGATTTTATATACAAACCTTCTGACATTCATTGATTACTTTTGCTTACAATGAGTGGCCATATGTATAGAGAGTTGTGCCTGTTTCAAAAGCAATTAAGTCATTTGTTTTGAGGTGTTGTAATGATCCAGCTAATGTTTCAGATTTTCTTCACTCCTTTGCTATTATCTGTAATGTTAGTTTGATGATTTGACTTTTTTTGTGATAGTAATTGGAACTAAAATTATTACTTACCCCCCCCCCATCTGAAGATGTCAGTATTGTACACATATACAAATTTCCAATTTCAAAGTAAGATGAAAATGCCATAATTAGTTGTATCATAGTACAAAGAAACCAACAACACTGCTAATTGGTTGATTATTTGGCTTTGGACTTTTGATAGTATGTTTTTTTTTTATATTTTAGTACTATAGAAAAAAAAATTGTAATTTTCAGTAATTTATTTACACTTGTATGTGCATACATCTTGATGAACATATTTGCAATATATTTATTTTAAATCAAATAAATACATTATTACAAATAAATTTATTTTAAATGTGTTTGTTTTCCAAAAGACAAATCATTAAAGCCATAATTGTAGTAAAGCAGAAGTTGTTTTTTATAAACCCCATTGGTTAAATTTTTGATGAAATTTAATAAAAATAAGTGTACTTTTAAATTTCATTTCATATTTTTGTTAATTACATTGTGTCAACTAAAATTTATTTCCATTTTAAAAACGAAATTCAGATAAAAAATATTTAATTCATTAATTTTATAAATTGTTACCTATTTATAAAAATTACTGAATGATCCAATATGAAAAAAGCCATTGTTGTTATTACTGATTCACTTTAATACTTTATATTTTATTTTGAAAAGTTTATTTATTAAGTTTGGAATGTCTGTCAGATGTAAACTTATATGTGTAACAAATATTATAAAGATTATCAAAATAAAGAATAAAGATTTAATTTTAAAAATAAAGTGCTGCCAATGTGACTCAAACTGCTACAAGCTATTTTATTAAAAGAATGTGATGAGTTGTTAGTGAAATAATTAATATATGTAATCCAATATTTTGTTATTATCAATATATATGTGTACAAACAGGATATTCCAAAATAGCTATATACAATTTAAATGTTTAGAAAAATAGAGCTTTAGTGATATAATTGGAATTAATAAAAGATATTTAGAATTTGTATTACGTTATCATATTTCAAAGAAAGTTAAAATTTAAGTAGAAGAATGAGAGAAAATAAATATGGAGGTGGAATGTTGGAATGATAAAGAATATGGTAAATATATATCATAAATAAAAGGTTGTGAAT
The DNA here is from genome assembly GCA_028023455.1 of Epiperipatus broadwayi. Lineage (NCBI taxonomy): Eukaryota > Metazoa > Onychophora > Udeonychophora > Euonychophora > Peripatidae > Epiperipatus > Epiperipatus broadwayi. The sequence continues at coordinate 1,310,091 of JAQFVV010006370.1, read as the reverse complement.
TTTATGGCCAAGCATAAATTCAAATCATAACTCAATAAGTGTAAATATTAAGCAGATTAAGAAATTAAGTGCAACTCATATTTAGAAATAGAGTAATCTCATCAAAATACCAGAGAGAGAATTTGCTTATAAAAAAAGTTAAAAATATTGATAAAGAAAAATAGCTAGATTTGGAAGTTTAGAATTTTAGTATGGATTTGGGGGAGCCTTTGTATTTTTTGTTCAATTCTTTAAATATGAATGGCTACTTTTCTTTTAAATATTAACAGTCAACTTAGTTTCTATTTTTACTATTTGCTATTAATTACCTTATGAGTAAAACATAAAAACAACTTATAGAATGTTTATCACCAGGCAGTTGGTTGTCCATATTAGTAGCTCTGCCTCAGTTTTTATAAGGATTCTGAAAAGGCTTTCCTATAACAATTAACCACTAATGGAGTTTCTAGTGTATAGTCTATGACTTGGGTTTGAAATCTAGGCTCCAAAAAAATTACAAATTAATTAGTGATCAATAATTAGATATCTTATTTACCTAAACTAGACAATAAAGTAAAGTAAAAACTATATTTTTCATCATTTAACATTTAAATAATCATTGCAAGTAATATATTTCCCTTTTCTGTTTTTCATTAGAGAAGTGGAAGAGGTCTTTACCCTGTAATGAGCTTTTTGAAAATGGGTTTACTCATTTACAAATATTTAAATTCATCATTTTGAGTGTGTAATGTATTTACAGAATGAAAACCTTAAAATAGAAGTATATATCAAAAGTCATTCTAGTGTTTTTTTTTTAAAATATCAGAACGTTTGGATTTTATATAGCTAGCCCAATTGGTTATGAACTATCTACCCAAAACATATTTGCTGATTCTGATTTTTATAACCTGAAAAAGATAGATCTATTCTGTCTTATCTTAATAAAACTCTTCTTACACATATAAAGTCAAAAATGTTCAGAACTAAATTGGACATTATATCCAAATTAATTACAACAAATTCTAAAATTATAGTCAATTAAAATTATAACTAATGAGAGATCACTAACCCTTTCTTACTTTACATTGTTTAGCTAACACAATGTTTTTATTTTCTTACAACATTTCGCCAATTAGTCTAAATATTAATTATCAGTAGATGTCAAAAGGCAGTGTTTATCAATTTCTATCCATTGCTGATCTCTCAATATTACCAGACTAATTTCTGTATTATCACTTTCATTGGTGAAGAGGGTTTTGGAGCAGTACACCTAGATTAACCTTTTATGAGTTATAATATCAATCTTCATCTGACGTCAGTAACTTAAATTCCAACCCAATGCATAAATCCCAAATACTTTAAATATATAATCCAAGACCAGATAGATTTCAAAGCATGTGGTAATCACCAATCCAATCTAACATTTTACACATAGTAACTCTTCTCTGGCTTAAAATTATATGCTATATAGTTAGTCTGGGTTTATGTAATTTTCTAGAATATTATTCATTTATAAAAATTAAATTAAAAAGAAATATAATCCAATTTATTTAGTATAAAATAAAGATTTTATACAGAAGTGAAAAGTTGAACTTTTTCAAAAACTTCTGTTTAGGCAGAACAATAAAAAATGTCACAATTTGAAAGAGTTAAAAGAAAGATGATTAAAAAATAGTATTCACCATTTTTTAGAAGTATAAGAATATAGTGGTAAATTTATTTTATAAAATGACTCTTTAAAAAGAGTTCATTGAAAAAAAATGAAAAGAATTGTCAATCTTTAATTAAACAAAGTAATGAAAGGAAAATTTGTTCCATTGTTTTAAAGAAAAAAACTAGTACATTTGAAATTTATTAAGATTGTAACCATTTAAAATTATATTATGGATACTGATTTATATGTCTATTTACTAACAATCTATATATTAAAGGGCAAATAACTGAAACACACAGGTTTATTATATACCTGTGTTTATATATGTAATATATAGGATATATGAGCACAGACTTTCACATGACCAACCACTCTCCACACTATCTCATAACACTGATACACTTGAACACATATATGTTGAAAAGATAAATAATCACCAATATACGTACTTCATGCTAAAGCAGTAATCATCAGTTGGTCCAGATTACCATCTCTACACATATATGCTATAAGTGCTCAGATATATATTATGATAGCCAAATCTCATACTTTATTGGACAAGCTTCAATCTATTCCACACTCCAACTCTTCAACCATCCATTCAGTTAAAAATCTGATGATGGAATGCTCAGAGGCCACCCTGAGGCCAAGATTCTTGTCACACCCATGTTGACCTAAAGTCAATCTGACCCCTCAAGCACAGGACATAATTCATTTAATACATATACAACGGATGGGCAGACATACATGGGTGTGACAAGAATCTTGGCCTCAGGGTGCCCTCTGAGCATTCCATCAACAGATTTTCAATTGGATGGATGGTTGAAGAGTTGGAGTGTGGAGTAGATTGAAGCCTGTCCACTAAAGTAATGAGATTTGGCTATCTTAATATATATCTGAGCATTTATAGCATATATGTGTAGAGATGGTAATCTGGACCAACTGATGATTTCTGTTTTAGCATGAAATACATATATTGGTGATTATTTATCTTTTCAACCTATATGTGTTCAAGTGTATCAGTGTTATGAGATAGTGTGGAAGTGAGGGGTTGTGTGAAAGTCTGTAATCATATATCCTATATATTATAAAAGGGCAAATGTAAAAGTCACATGTTTGTAACCTTGCTTTGCATTGATTTAGAAAAAAATTCTATTGGCCAGTTCTGGCCATCTAGACAATCTTATTCAACACATAGATACAAATTTTAAAAAAAGAAATTGCATTATACTTTATGAAAAGTAAGTAGACTAAAATGTTCGTACAAATACTAGAAAAAAATTGGAGAAATAAAATATTTTGATGCCCAAATAAAAAAGTAATAAATGTTATTGATAGATTTATTTAGAAATTTGTAATTACTCCAAATAAATATTTTTTCTTTAATTTTATGTGCCAGAAAGCGTAATAATTTTTTATTTTTTGTTTGTCACTCAAAGTCTGTTCTTGAAAAATTTAAACAATTGAAGTATTATAAAAATTATGTTATTATACAAAGGAAATATAAAAATGATTATTATAACTGAAAATTTGAAGTAATTTTTGAATTATAATGATGATGCTAATTTTAATGACATTACATCAGCATATGTCTTTGTTAACATTTAAAATATTAAGTAAAATAATCCTTGCTATTTTTTGTATATTATCGGTTTTTTTTACATTAACCTAAAGTGTTTTCAATTAGAATTTATGTATGTTAAACTTGAACATTTTTTTCTGTATGAAGAATATGTACATATCCCACTTTTTAAGCGTCTGTGTAAAAACATGGTTTGCTATTCAGAGGACTTGTTAAATATACATTGTTATATGATGTTTTTTAGCAAGGTTATTTATTAGATTACTCAAAATATCTTGACATTTAAGATATTATTTTTAACAAAATTCTGTACATTATTTAGTTAAGTTTGTTTGTTTTTGTATTTTTTTAAATTAGTATTTTAAACTATAATATGCAAATACGGTACATTTAGGATTACATATATTTACATAAATAATGGGTTTATGTGCATTGACACACATTCATTACCTTTATGAAAATAAATGTAAAGATAAGTAAACATTTTTTTTTTCTAAATCTGAGTAAAATCTGTTGTTTTTTTTTTCAGTTTCCAGACAAACTTTGAATTTTTTTTTTTCAGAAAGGCCCGTCTGCAATTAATATAGCTAATTAATAATTCCGGTTTTTTTTTAAACTTCCACTATTAAGAAATTGATAACTATTGTGAATAAGTTTTTTACTCTTTTTCTATGGAAGGTAATGATTTTCATTGAAATAATGACTTGCAATAAATAAGAGAGACATTGAAGTCATTCTGGATTTTATATAACCTTAGGTCATAAGTTAAAGAAGCATAGGTATTCTTAGATATATGGGTAATATATAAATTATGTCTATGTGTATACGTAATTATGTATTGTCTGTGTATACACCTATATTTCATTTTTATGTTAATTAATGCTATATATAATACACAAGTTAGTTTGATTTAACCAACAGCAACAAACAACAATAATAATAATATCAGCGCCACTTGGCAAGACCCATGGCTGCATGTATGCTAAAAGTATCCTGCTATTTTTAATATTATTACTTGCAACTCCAACAGAAAAGGTAATTTTAAATTATTTAAAAAAAAAAAAAAAAACAAGTACCAAGTTTATATATATTGTAAAAGTTTGCAAATATTTGTTTGTCGCGTCTGTGGGTAAAAAAAACAGTTCACAGCGTTGGTTAAAGATAACATAAATGGCTGCCATGTCTTCAGTATTAACTAACATGAGTGAAAAAACAAACCTAAAAAATAATGTTATTTTAATTAATAAAAAAACATTTGCTGATTTTGCAAAAGAAAAAAACTCAACACTAATTAAAAGCATGAATTTTAATCCCTCTTCCCAAAGATTCAGGAAATCTACAACCAGCGATATTGAAAATTTAAATTTACAAAATCAAAATGGTGAAGAAACCTAATCCTCCCCTTCTGCAATATGGAATGCTGAAATGCTAGATAGCATTTCTGAGAAGTTTCACAACACCATTCTTAACGGACTTTTTAACACTTTCTGCAGTTTTTTCACAGATTGTTCAATAGTTTTATCAGTTACAGATACTCATTGTTCTCTGTATAAATCCCCAAAAGCTTTACAATATGAGGCACTTACTCTGCACAATCTATGGGACAGTGTTCTATGCTTAGCTGATCATCCCAATCAAAGATATCTGATTATAGAATTTTATGATCAAAACCAAAAAAAAAAATAGATTTAAAATGAATACCAAAACACTGTGTCATTTAGCTCTAATTGCTGTAGATAAAAACAAACTGAGATACATAACTGGCATATTGAAAAATACATATCTAGGCTACTGTATACAGAATATTCAAAAATTAATGGAGTCTTTTGGGAAGGTTGTCTTATTACAACCAGTTTACCTAAAAGATATCCTAGTTCCAATATATAACAATAGCCATGAGTTTAAAATCAAGCTAAACAAAAACATTGATCCAACCACTATACCTATTCAGATTACAGATCAAGAGGCAACACGTTGCCTATACATAAGAGGGTTAAAGCCACAATGTTTCTCTTGTCTCAAGTGTTGTCATCTAGCAATCAACTTCACAACCACTCGATGCTTACAATGTAATCAGGTGGGTAACCATACACCTAAATGCATTCATAATCAAAACCAAGATAATAATGACAAAACATCAAATACACACACAATCTCTCCCTCAAATGAAGATGCTTCACCAATTGACCTCTCCATCAAGCAGACAAATCAAACCTTCAGCACACCCATTAGCAATCAGCAGCAAAACTGCTCAGGCTGATGATAATCAAACTCTCACTTTATCAGCCAAACCATGTAAACAGTTAGATTCAACTCATATACCTAAGATACCACAGTTGATTATTCACAATGACAATATTAGCCAATTTTCACCTGTAATAAGCAAGACCAGCCTAGATGTCATGAACACACTAACAATACCATTACCAATAGTTGAAAGCTGTGACACAGATTACACTTCCAAAAGAAAACCTGGGCAACCATGAAAAGATCCATGGTAATAAAATATAAAAACACTTAACCTAACATGTTCCACTAATAGCAGCATTTATAACCTAGAATCCTGTAACCCCCACTTAACAGGCATTCAACAAACACAGGAAGCTCTAACTGAGCTTAAAAATCTTCATCTTTCACTCCAAAACCCCAAACTCAAGCAATAAATCAAAAACAAACTCTGAAGATAAACATATATAGACTAGTATATCAACAGATATCAAATCTTCCCTGCCTAAAAAAATTATGCAAACAAACCATCTCTTTAAATATTTTGATGCCCAGATGCCAGACCTGAAAATATTAATTTTCAGTCATAGTTGGCCACTTATGTTCATACAATCCTTTTTCTAAACCTTAAAAACAAGGCAATAAATGAATAGGAATCTCAATCTAATCAATATAAAATAGCTGAACCTCCTCAAAGCATATACTTTAACTATTTTTTCTATTTTTTTACTTTCAACATGAAAATAAAGATAGGACCTTTTAATGTTTGAGATCTAAACTCAATTCAAAGAAAGCTCCAGCTAAATAAATGGATTCTATTTACACAGCCACATAAGCCACATATCCTGTGTCTGCTGGAAACAAAAATATATAGTGGGGTTCATATTGGCCCCAGAACCTATTTAAGGACTCAAGGCTTTTCCACCTGTTCATGAGATTCATCATCACCTTCAGGAGGCACTGGTCTCCTCATCACAAGAACCTGCCAATTTTCATTTTTAAAATTATATATATCAACTCAAACCTACTTATAGTCACTTTCAACATAATTTTTATTTAGATAACTCCTGGACCAGTTGTCACTTCAAGATTACTGCTTGCCATCAGCTCACTACTAACAACAACCTCTTAGCCAGTTGGTTTAATAAGTGACATTAACATGGGTTATCACACTTTTGCTTCAAAGTGGCTACATTTCTTGAAATACCACAAATGAGCATTAATGTTTTCTTAATCTTCCAACTCCATCTCTTTCTATAACAGTCATCACACTTCACTTATTTACCTGTGTTTTTATTCACACATGCTTCATCACTTAATTAAGTTAACACTTAATCACTCACCTTTTTCTGATCACTCTAGGCAAATGCTCGAACTCACTTTAAGTGCAATGCAAACAGCAACAGTTCAACTTCATCAAACAATAAGAATAATTTTTCCTGCACACACTTCTGAATTTTTGTACTCTGAAACATACATTGTTATTTAAACAGCCCTATGCAACCTGATCCCTTTTCAACGATACATTTTTTTTTATCAACTTGTTGTCATTTAATATAAATCATATTACCAGAACCACACCACCATGCTCAAAAATCCTAACTTTGGCTGATGAGTTATGTAAAAGAATCACCATGTGTAAATCTGCTCCAGATACCTATGCATATATAAAAAGACTTACACAAATATATAATGACACCTGAAAGACTCTAAAAGAGTACCTTGTTATAAAAAACAAATCTGTCATAACAAAACAACATACTAGACATGAGGATACATTAGATGTGCTCTGAAATGTCAATCCACTATCAGAATTCCACCAGCACTTGAAACCAAGGGTGTTATCAAAGCTGGACATAATATGATAGAATCAATATACAAATACTTCAAACAAAATCTAGAGTCACATTGTACCTTTACACCATCTGAAGATATATTTGGCCAACCAGAGTTAGATAAACTACTCCATGCTATTGATTTCTTGCTGAAGCTAATCAGAATACCAAACTTGTCATCCAAGGCTACATAGAATTCCTAAATTTGTATTTTCACATCTCACTCTGTTTACTACCACATATCTATGTGATTTAGTAAATTATCTATCACAAAAGCTGTTTAACATAAATGATCTATATGCAATCTTCTTAGTTCCATTCAACAAAAAGCAAACTTAAATATTCATTCTATCTAATCTGTGACCAATCTCCATGGGGCCTTTGGTATTAAAATCCTGGAAAAGATTCTAAAAGATAAAATCGAACCATATCTCCTACCTCTATTATCACCAATGCAACATGCAAAAAAGGTTCTTCAACAAGCCAAGTTGCCCTCATTTTCAAAACCATTGTAAATTCAGTTAGAGAGCAGAAAAAATATGCTCCAATGGCTGTTCAAATTGACATTTATGCTGCTTTTGACTCAGTTCCTATTAGAATTTTAATTTAGACACCAAAATACTTTGCTCTATCTTATACCTATTAACCAACTACTCCTTAGTAGTGAAATCCATATTACAATTAATGGTAGAACATCACCTTCATTTTCTCCCTATCAATTCACACCTCAAGGATCTCTAATTAGTTCTTTATTATTTATGTTCTACATTAACATTCTCATAAACAAAATACAATAAAAATTACAAGAAATTCAAATTCTACACACTGGACTATATATGCCATGTATCACATACATGGATGATACTGTTTTTTTTACATTCAAAAAAACAACTACCTACTCTGGAAAAAATACTTAATGAATACGTTTTCAAATATAAACTCAAAATCAATAAAACATCAGCTTGGTTTCTTTACATTGGCAAGATACATATGCAAGTTTATCATGAAGATCAACTAATTTATTTTTGGATTTTCTTTCTACCTAGGGTCCTCTGAAATAATACAAAAGATCCAGAAAAAAACTGAAAAATGATGCTAACAAACAACCAGTTCTCTCTCCAAAACCTACCTCTCATTATATGCAAAAGTATGCCTTTTCTATCAGCTTGTAACTACAAAAATAACCTTTTTCTCAACAATCATAAACTTCACTAAATCTTTCACTTTATCCATTTACTCACTCTGTAGCAAGCTATTATGGTACAGAGAAGTGGTCTCCATCTCTGTAAAATGACTTAATCTTCCACCAACCAGAAATGGAATAGATCTCCACTCCATTTCAAATTTTTCATAAACAAAAAAGTATTATCATAAACAAAAAAGTATTAATATCCTGACTGCATTGATAAGACATTTTCCATATCTTAAATGTATCCTTCAAATAACACCCATAGACTGACTACCACTTTCACATGAATATTTGTCTTCACACATAAACCAACTCCAAAGCATTTATAATCAGATGTTTTTTTGGTGTTGGTAGATACACCTATTGGAGCATTTGTAATATGCTGTACCCAGACATAACTACTGATCCTCAGTCACCAAATAGTAACTGTATCCTGACTGCATTGATAAGACATTTTCCATATCTTAAATGTATCCTTCAAATAACACCCATAGACTGACTACCACTTTCACATGAATATTTGTCTTCACACATAAACCAACTCCAAAGCATTTATAATCAGATGTTTTTTGGTGTTGGTAGATACACCTATTGGAGCATTTGTAATATGCTGTACCCAGACATAACTACTGATTCTCAGTCACCAAATAGTAACAACAGTTATTTGATGCAGTGATTCAAAAAATAGTCATTGGAACCCAAATGTTTTTGACTTTCTCTTAAGGCTAAATATTCGCACTCTATCTACCTCCTATTTCCTTAAAGGTTTTACACTAAAATTGATGCTTTTTTTTCTTTGTGCCACAGGGAAGAAGAAATGCAACAGCATCTATTCCACACATGCACAGCTCTGACAAATACCTGAGAAATTATGATATAACACATATAGACAAAATAACATGACATGATATAAACTAATAGAGACACTCAGTAAAAGTGCAATACCAGCAGGCCATGCATCAATGTTTTATTTATATATTTTGTGGTCTACCAGATATACTTTCTACCTTGGAAACAACACCAAAAGATATCCAGCCACATTCTTTAATAATCTCAAACAACTGAAGGCCAGAGATGGCAAAATTGCACAGCCAGATATATTTGCTGCTACATGGCCACTATTAAAAACCTAAGACAGATCATGATCTTAAAAAAACCAAATGACTTTTGCTGTAACAAAATAGAACCATAAGCAAATTATCAGATACCTGTCTAACAATTTATTTAACTGTACCAATAATATCTATCTTTTTGTTCCAAAGCTATGTAGTTTTCGATCATGTATTCTTAACAATAATTTTTTATGAGCAATAAAGTTTGATTTGAAACATCATAATCATCATCAACATCATAATAATAATCATCATCTTCTAATGTATAATTAAAGCAATTATATAATCTTATAAATATATATAAAGTAATTATAGACTGATAATTGATTTTCTCTAACTAAAATGTGCTATGAATATATATATATATTTAAATAGAGTGCAAAATAAAAAATATCGTGCAAAGGATATATATATATATATTAATGCAGTGATGAGTAAAATCACAATACACACGCAAGAGATAAATATATGCCGTAAATGTATGGTTAAAGAATCGCATGCTTGAACAGAATAACGTATAGAAATTCACGATAGAAATTTCTACTTGTAATCAAAATTCAGTTATTTTTGCTTTTCTCATTTTGAATTTAGAACAGGTAAAAGTCAAGATTAATTTATTGTTGACAACAGAAAGCAGCCGTGAAAATACACTAAAAAGGAATTAAAACATTTTGTGATCTATGAGAGATTTTTTTTTATTTTATATTTTGAATTATATCAAATAAAGTTTGACAAGGTGTAAAATATGACTATATTATTAATGTTTTATAAAATCGCATTCTTTAAAATTTTTCCAAATTTTATTCATTGTTGCCAAATCGCTACTCGTTTATGAGAGACGGGATAGGGAGGGGGATATTCGAGTACTATATATTGTAAATAAACAATTTTCAACTAATACTAAAAAAAGTAATCTTAATAAAATAAATATACTTTCTTATATAATGCTAATACTTAATAGAAGAGCAATGCAGAGACTTCGAACCACTCAAAGAAGTATGGAGAGATGCATGCTGGGAGTAACAAGAAGAGATCGAAAACGCAATGTATGGGTAAGAGAACAAACAGGTGTTGCTGATCTCATTGAAAAAATTAAAAGACAAGTGGAGTTGGGCTGGACATATTGCTAGCAGAGATGATAATAGATGGACAATTGAAATTTTAAATTGGATTCCAAGGGATTGTAAAATAACCAGAAAGAGACCACATGTGAGATGGATGGATGAAATAAGAAAGTGTGCAGAGGTGATGTGGAGAAGAAAAACTAAAGATCGGAAAAGATTGATTGAACTTGGAGAGACCTTCATTCTGCAGTGGATTGATAATGGTTAATGATGATGATGATGATTATGATAATGCTAATAATAAGACACGTGAAAATTGAAGACGGATTTTGTTAGAATAATTTTTAAAAACCCAAGTGCTGTAATAGAAAATATTTACATAACTACGTAAAAAATAAAAACTAATACTAATCGAATGTCTCTGTTGCTCGAGCGAGCATTGGCAATAACAGAGCTGGGCGCTATTCGAAAATCTTAAGCTTAATGTTCTGCCATTCCCGTACTGGACCAAACATACAGGATATAAAATTAATACTCAAGTGCTAGAAAATATCTAGATTACACGATAATAAATTCCTACTATATTTCTGCTATATCTAAATAAAGTAAATTCATATAAATGCAATTTATTAAAATTAAAATAATCTTTAGTTGCAAAATTGATTTGCCATCATTTTCAACTATTAACGGCCCACTACAGAATGGTCTTTTCGAGCTCACTCCAGTTCCTCCGATTTATAGCCTTTCCTTTCCACAATACTCTAGCACACTTCCTTATTTCATCCATCTATTTCACATGTAATTTCTTTCTGGGTCTTTCACAATCTCTTGGAATTTTCATCATCATCATCATCATCATCATCATAATAATAATAATAATAATAATAATAATAATAATAATAATAATAATAATAATAATAAACGTTACAAAATTAAAATAAATACATTTATTCTAGTATTCAAATACATTAGCGATATAAGAATGTTTGTTACTTGTTGTTGTTGTTATCATTATTTAATTAACCTAAATTTACCCAAATAATAATAATATCCTAGACTATCTTTAATATTTTGTTTTTTATGTGTCAAAGCATCGGCCAGGAAGCGACCCCTGGGAGAACTGCTTGTAAGGCAACTTTGCTAATCACTCGGCCACCAACACTTGACCTGTCTTTAATATTTATACAGAAATCTTCAAAATAAAACAATTTCTATCTTCTTATTGAATCTCTCTGTCTCTTTCCTGTTGTTTTTATCTGCTTTTTTATTATTTTAGTTTACTTCTTGTGATTTTTTACCTCTTGAGTATAAAATGTTAGATTTCATAATAAGAGTTCTAATCGAGATATTGTCTATAGAATAATTTGAGTCTAAAACTTACTACTTGATAATAAACACCATCGAAACTAAAAACACTTAGTTTCATACTTTTGTTATTCTATAAACATCGTTTTAGTCAATTGCTATAATAATAATTTTGTTTATACACATATATACATTGATCAGAAGTTCTCTGTATAATTAAAACATGAAAGGCTACTTCTATCTTATATCATATATATAATAAAAATTATAAATATAATAGTAATTAAAATAAAATATATAGTTTTTAAATCCACATGATTGAAAAACTGTACATTATATTTTAATTACCATTATATTTATTATTTTTATCGTTGTTACAATTTTTTTTTTAACTAATGAACATTTTATTTGTATTGTATATATTGTAGTGGTACATGTGGGCAAAAGTTGAGACTCTCTTAATATTCTATTTGAACTTTATTGAAAGAAATTACTATAAAATCTGTAAAATTATTCGTAAATATTAACCGAACATGAGATCTTCAATAATGTATATTTAAAGACAAAGGTTAATTTTATTAACTTCAAGTATAATTAAATCGTCAAGCATTGTTAGCTGAGAGGTCAGTGCAGCCGCCTTGCAAGCAAGCAGTTGGTTGCAGACAGTTGGTTGCAGACAGTAGTTGTGGGTTCGCATCCCATCAGATGCTATGACATATGAAATATATATATAATTAAATCGAAAAATAATAATGATTAATGATCTCAGGCCCTAAAATAATAATAATGTGACTGTGAATTGATGTATGTGAATAAATAAAATAATATGAACTGATTAAGTGAAAAATTGTCCAATTTTATTTGCATTGCTAATAAATAATATTAATAACAAATAGCATTAATAATTTAAACAGTTCCGATCAATTTGTAACATTCGATCATGACGCTATTACAAATAGTTTTATAAATCAAAGTTGTTATATTAAAGCTTTTATGAAATTCAAATAAATTTTTGGATAAGTACAATGGACAAAAGGATAGTACAAACCCCTAGCATTTAAGTTAATACAATAAGAGCCTTTAGTTTGTTGATATCAGTCAAAACAAGTAATATAATATGTACTAATTACATAAATGTTCATACATTTACATATGGCACTATATGTGCACATAAATGAGATAACATTAAAATTGTTTAACATGGCCAGTAACCCTATTATCACTGAAAGCTCTAAAACAAAGAAAAATATGCATGCTTAATAAAATATATATACATATATAAATAAAATTTATTATTTTCGAGAAAATATCTTTTTTTAAAAGTTCCTGTATGAAAATAGTCAAAATAAGAGTCATAGATTATATGACTCTATTCTCTTAAGCTTGTAAGTTATAAACAATGAGGATTGCCAATTCCTCAACAAGCTTTGTGATAAATGCTTAGCCAGAGAAAGCATTTAAAATATCTCTGTCAGGAACCCCCCCCCCCAACCCCTGACCATGGTTTCATGCTTTGGCACTCCTCAGAGAGGTGGCAGGGTAGGTTCAGACACTAGATATTTCTTTATTCTAGACCCTGTAATCAGTGAAGCTTAACAATCTTAATTTGGGGATTGTCTCCTGGAAATGATTTCTTCAGGCTAAATCAATTGTCTCTATAATCTGTAGGATGATATAATTTTCTAGGAAAGTTTCATTTGGTTTATTAAATTGTAAACAACTCTTCTCAAGGAATACTGATATAGTGATGATAAAACAGCTTATTTTATAATGAAATAGATTTCTTATCTTACAGTTTTTTAAGGTTGAAATTCATGAAATATAACTGATTATCAAAATTCTGAAACTGCTTATAAATAAGATTCTTCTGGGAAAGGTGATGAAGAAATTATATATACATGTACAATGATAGTCATCAAATGTAGACAGGGATTGGAAAGAATCAAAGGCATTTGACCCCTTTTCTAGATCTGTTAGCAAGGCTGTATACTTCTACAGAAAATACATCCAATGTTATTAAGCACAAATATAGATTGAGGGTAAGTAAATTTTGTTCTATATTATCCTTTTCTGCTGTTCTTTCTTGTCTCACAATTTCATATATCATTGCTATAGGGATTCTAGAATAGGTTAATTAATGATGCTTTTATATAATTGTTGATGTATTCATACACACATTTAAAATTAGTGTTTTAAAATTTTGGGAGATTAATAAAATATAAATCATTTAATCTTTGTAAAATAAATGTATTAAGCTTTTGGTAATTACATTTTTACATAATAATCATACCTAAATTTAGATACATGGCTATTATCATTCAACCTTTATTAATTAAAGTCTAAATTACAACAAGTTTTATTTCCAAACATTTATTTATAGTTTGCAATATTTTTTTTAAAAATAAATATTCTCAAAAAAAATTATAAATTATTTAATTAACACAAACATGAACAAAATAGTAATAATTAATTAATGAATAAATTGCTTCTCATAAAGCAAAACAGATACAAACATAAACATTTTTATAACTTAAGGATAGGCATATCATTATATGATAGTTGAAATGCCTCATAGCTATATTCTTTCTGCCACACTCCCCCTTTACATAAAGAAAAGCTTGAATTAAGCAGCACATTGAAAAAGAAATTCAAGCTTCTCTTTAATTCTCTTTATTTAAAGGTAGAGTGTGTGTAAAATAATATAGCTACTGGGTGTTTCAAATATTTTATATAGATTTCAGCTAGAGGTTTGCATTGCTTCTATTATTTTTGAAAAAGTGACTGCATGTGTATATTTTAATAAATTAATAAATACTAAATAGCCCATATTTTGCTGGTTCATGTCTTAAAATGAAAAATTAATATTAGTAACAAGCAATTATTATAAAGCTAGCAAATAATTTACTAATCTTCTTATAAATGTTTTTATTCTTAAGTAACTATATTAACGTAAAATCTAATTTTTTTTTAATAAACTCGAAAATATTTTTGTTAATATATTTTTTCCACAATAGAGATCATTTCAGATATAATTTTAAAAAGCAATTTTATAAAGTTTGTTTTATAAATTATTTTGTTTAATAGTTTGTATATTAAATGATTTTCAAATTAAAAACACGAGTCTTATGATAAATCTTTTTCGCCTTTACTCATCCTGGATTCAACTGAAGACCAAGCTTAAAAATGTAAGCTGCTGATTATTCAATTATTGGTTGGCAAATTGGTATCCATATATTTTTAGAGAATAAAGCAAGAAAAAATTGTAAACTGTCAATATCCAATATGGCAGATTAATTATTTATACAGTCACCTCAAAAGAATATATTTGGTCTTTACATATATTCAGCGCTTTACTTCCTTATTTTTACACACACACATATATATACACACTTAATATTATTAAATATTCTAGAAAAATTATGAAATATAACTAGTTATTTCAAAAATAATTAATCATCTATGTATAAGTGACTATATACTTTTTTAGTAGGGAGGGAATTATAATTCTAATATTTGAATACAGAGGAGTTATTTATTATAATCTTTAGTTTTAGCTTTATGCATTTAATTAGTTTATATATATATATATATAATGTTTTTAATGGTTAATATAGATGTAAATTAATTATTTTAAATTAAAATAATAATTACTATGCTGCAAAATGTAAATTTGAACTTAGAGAGACATAACTTTCTTATATTTAGGTATATAAATAGATCACTACCTAACCTAAAATATCAGTAAATACTATACATTTTAAATGATGGAAAAAAATTTAGCAATAATAATGATAGATATAAGCAAATGATCTAGGTAATAGTCTTTAAGTATGGTATTTCCAAAATCATACCATAGTTCTAATGTCTACTTCTTGAACCATAATCCATTGCTATCACATTATTTCAGAGAAGATACAAATATCATAAAAAGCTATTAGATTTGGAGCACATTTTATTCAATCCATTATTTACTATATATCCAATTTATCTTTTCATTCAGCAAATATTTGATCTATATAATGATATAAGTGTTCAAATTTATGCTCATGATGATGCACTGTATATATTCATTCATTTAGCAAGTAATTAGTTCATAAAACATTACAAGTAAACAGATTCTAGTTTTATCCATGATAATGCTAAGAAAATTAAACCAATTTCTGTCTTGTGTATAAATAATCTAGCAATCTCATAAAATTATAATAGCAGGTAAACATAATCTTTGTGTACATTTTTCTGTTATTGGAATTTAGACTTCATCATTGAAAAGAAAAAAAACTTCTTTTTTAAAAGCAAAGAAATATTCAGATATTTTTTAAATGCTATGAATTGGTTTTAGTTCTTTCAATTAAATTATCACCTCTCACAAATTTGATGATAAATTTGTCCATTCAATAGACAAACACTATTGCTTTCACTCTGCCATTCTATCCACTTAATAATCATACACTTTTAAAAATAAGTTTAAAAAATCATATGAAGGAACTTAGGTTCACTTCTATTGAAGCCATGACACAAGAGAGATTGTTTAATCTTAGTTCTATTTATAAACTTTTTTCATTGATATAAGATAAATTATAACAATACTCAGTATTAATTCTTTGGTCAACTTTAAAATAAAAGTCTTATTACATAATAACAAATAAAAAAATTTTTCACAATTATTATATATATAACAAACATTTATATTTTTAAAATACAAATAACATTCTTTCATTTTAACATAAATTAAGCAATTAAAACTACATTCTATCATGCCATAATGGAAATAAACTTTTTTACACATATCTTTCAAATAGGATATTATACATATAAAACAACAAATATACTGGAGACATGAAATATCTAGATGTATTATTTATTCTTCATGTATAAATCATTATAAACAGAGCAGCCAAAAATTCAAAAAATATTAATCACAATGAACAATTTGTCAAGTGCTTTTGGTACAGTATACCAGAATCATGGTGACATATTTATAGATCTATTATTTGTAACCTACTATTGTGAATGCAGTAACAAAAATATACATAATAAAGAAAATAATAATTTTATCATGGCTATAAACTTTATTATCTACACATTTATTTTTTAAATTAATAAATCCAATTAACAATTTTTACAAATTACAATTAATAATAAACATTTTTCTCCAATATCACATTTTGTCATAGCAATATAGTCCAATTCAGTCCAGGTTAATGCATTTACCATTAAAATCAAACAAGAAGAGAAAACAAAAATTTTATGACTACCATTCTCTTACATATGGAATTTTATTTTAAATATTAGTATGTACAATATATATATATATATATATATATATATATATATATATATATATATATATATATATATATATATATATATATATATATATATATATATATATATATATATATATATATATATATATATATATATATCATCAGTACTATTTGATTTCTAAATTTCACAGAACAACAATCTAAGCTTAATTACCAATAATACATTTACAATCTGTTGTTAAAGCAACTTCTATAGATAAAAAGATAGAGGTTGCCATAACAACATAATGCAGATATCCTATTGGTTTGATAATATTTAGCTGTTTTACTGTAAATTATATATATATAACAGAATATCTTCAGTGCTTTAATATATACATAACATTAAGATTAAAATTTATAACAATATACAATAAATATTTAAAATAATCTCCAACCTAGTAAAAGATAACAACCAAGCACTGAGCAGTGGTTTTTTCTTGTGCCTCATTTATGAAAATAGACACATGTCTAAAATCTTTTGGTTAGAAAGAATAAATATTTAAACCAATCTTGCAATATATCGAAATATATTTTTAACCAAAGCATTTTAGGCAAGTTTCTCCATTAATAAATGAAGCATGAGAATAAATGGCCACTTATTTTTTTACTTATTACCTTGTGCTAGGTTGGTGAGCATTTTAAATATTTATTGTACATTGTTTTAAATTTTAATGTTATATATATATATATATGTGTGTGTGTGTGTGTGTGTGTTTGTGTGTGTGTATTAAACACTGAAGTTATTCTATTATATATATATAATTTACAGTAAAACAGCTAAAGTTTATCAAACCAATAGAATATCTGTATGATGTTGTTATGACAACCTCTATCTTTTTAACTATAGAAGTTGCTTTAACAGCAGTTGTGAGTGTACTATTAGTTTATTAAGCTTGGGCTAGTGTGCTGTGAATTAATTTAGAAATCAGATAGCTATTGACAATTATAGTTTATTATATATAGAAAATTCATTATATAGGAATCAATTATGGTCAAAATATGGTGTGGATGTATGCCGACACTATGTGAAGTGTGGGATTGATAATCTAAATCAAAAATATTTATAGAAGACCTGGATATATAGTGATGCATTTCTATAGGGCAGTGTTTTTAAAGTAGAGTAAAATAATTATTATGTATATCTGATAGTTAAACCATGTGGTTTATTTGTAAAAAGTGTATATAAAATTTGTGTTATTAATAAAGAATATACTTTAAATAAATTATATAGGAATCAATCTACATATAATAATCAATATCTTAAACTGCAGTTAATCTCTTCTTGCAACTAGTGAAAATTAAAATAGTTATTTGTATAAAGAAGCAACTGAAAAGTGGATATAGTTTTTCAGGATTTTAATATATTATTACTAATAGTTCTTTACAACTTTGAACTAGTCAAATTTCAAATTTACCAAAGGCATTTTTTAATCATTTTTAAATTATATTATAAACTATCTCTAGTGTGGAAATTATGGGTTAGTGTTTCTCACTGTATATGTATTTTTTTTAAAATTCTTCTGTCATATTAGTTAGAGGCCTAATATACTGAATTTTTATATGATTTATAGTAGTTCTTGGATGTATTTATGGTCAAACATGCATATATGTGGTATTTAACCTATTAATTTGAATAAACACTTTACACAGGGTGGAAATAATATATATTCATATTGCAACATTCACCCTATACTAAACCTAAGAAATATATTTAATCAACCAGATTTCAAATTTACCATGCATATCTTGTCTGCTTTCCATCATATGATAAACTATCATCCAATGTAAAAATTTCAGACCACTCCTCTCTCATTATTATGTATTTCAAAAAAAAATGTATATTATTAGGTGAGCTAGAGGTTTGAAATTATATATGTATATTGTCAAGATTATTATTTACTTGAATTTAAACATTGAATTTAATCACAATCAAATTTACATGTTTGTTTTATTAAGGTGATCCTATATAACCTTCTATATATATATGTGTGTGTGTGTGTGTGTGTGTGTTGAATTAAACATTTTATGGATTCATTATGATGTAATCAAAGAAAATTAAGGGACTATATCCATGTAACAGCCAGACATAACTTTACCTTTAATATTGCTAGAAAACCATCAATTACAAATTAATAGTCCAGAAACTAAACAAGTTTTTTCTAGTAACCAATAATAGCTTTTTTTATCTTGAATACTTTTTTTTAATTAAACTTAAGACAAAAAAACTATTATAGGTTACTAGATAAAACTCACTTAACAGAACTATAATTAATAATTGATAATTTTTTAGCATCATCAAAGTTAAAGTTGTTTCTGATTGGTTTCATGGAATTCATCAATTTCTATTGGTTACACACATACATATAATGGGATTTTACAACTCATTTTTTTATACATTTGTTTATCTAAAAGTGAAGTAGTTTCTTTCTTCTTTATAATCTAAAAATGACTGCATTTTTGGTAAAGTTCAACATAATCATAGCTCTCTTAAATTAATTATTGTTGCTCCTTTGTTTATAATTCATGCATTATAATTTAAATTAATCCATTTAAATATTCCATTTGTTAGATAATTGGATGCTGTTTTCTCTTTTGTTTATTTCATTTCTATAGTTGTCAAAACAATTATAAATGAAGAGAAAAATCAATATCATAATGGGATTCATATTTCTGAAGCATCCACCTTTAGGCAAAGAGAGGTATATTATATAATAAATAGCAGTGGGGGCTGAAAGATTTAAAAATTACTTTTATTAATCCATTTTCAAAATAAGTTTCATTTTCCTTTTTAATAGGGTTTATTTAAACATTTTAGGAATTTAAACATCTCAATCTGCTATAGTCCATGTGTCAACTTTCTTGTCTATATTAAGATCTTAGGCCATAATGAAAGGTGGATTCCATCTTTTGCTTATAGATATTGCCTTGACACCAGATTGAAGGTTTATAGTATAGATAAACTTGAGCTGTATTCAGAACATAAACTGATGATTAGAAGAAAAAAGAGATGTGTCTAAGGTAGCAGACCATGTATGGACCAATGAACATACGTTCGATTGGGAAAATACAAAATATTGGACAAAGAAGAAAATGTACAAAGAAGAAAATTTTAAAAAGCTGCTCACATGACAATGGCAAAAAATCCATAAGCCAACCTAGTGTGACTATACATAATGTATGGAAACCACTAATCAACTTTGCTCTGAGGAAAAAGTGGAGAAATCAGGAGGAATCTCATAGATAAGTATATGAAATTACAACATATTGTTGCCTTTGGCAGGATGGCTCAGTTGGTTAGAGTGTTACCTTAAAAATTCAATTATCAAGAATCTAAGGACCCAGGTTCAAATCCCATGCTAGTACTGTCACAGGTCAGGCCAGCAACACCTGAAGAAGAGGGGAGAAAAATACCTCTCAAAACGTTGTGCATATACTAACCTGTTTGCTGTGATATTACTAACAGTTGAATGCATTTGGAATATTTAACTAAAATTAAACTTTTCTAAAGACATTCAACACACATATTAGATGATGGAAATAGTCCAATATAAAAATACAGCTAGAACACCATCATCACAAACCTTCAGAAAAACAATATACTATATATATATAAATAATTTTTCTGTGCAAAAGGTGTAAATATAGTTGTCAATTTTTATCATAAATGAAGCCATGATGTAACAAAAATAAACAAGATATAATTGAAAACTATTCACACGTACAACACATATAAATATGTGAATTAGGAAAACTGGATTAAACTTAAAGAATTTTATCTTTCAGAACTAAAATTAGAGCACACTGTCAAATGCTTTATTAATGCAGGATAGGAGACTTATTGACAATCAGCGGCATCAAAGTGTACGCAATTATTAATGATTTATTATATATCCTTGTTTTGCAAATTACGAAGAGTGTATTTGATACTTATTTGATTTATTATAGGTGTATATATATATATTTATAAAAATTATAACATTATAAATCAGTTTTTTTAAACTACGAAAGTAAAGCCGCAAGGAAAGTGTGTTGACATTACATTGAAATATCAGGTGTGCTGTTTATAAACTATTTTTATAGGATTATTGTTATTTACTTAAATAGAAAAAATTCTGTTCAGCTTCAAAATACACAATGGAGAGATAAGGGAAACCAATATCTCTATCATGAAGATTTAGTACAGGTAGTGTTACCAGACAATATAATCTTCAGACATATACATGGCTTTTCCATTTAAACTAGTATGCAGATATTTTTTATCAGTGAAAATATTCTCTATATTTATTAATACACCTACAAAGATTTTTCTGTAAATAAACTTCTCAGTTATCAACTATTTAAATATATATATTTTTTGGTCATCTCTATCTTAGGATATTTTTTTCCCATTATTAAAATCAATATAGTTATATCGGTTTCAATGTAAAGCATTACTTTTTCAAAATTAAAAAAAAATAAAAATAAAAATTAGAAATTTGCCGCGATAAAAAGTGAATTCCAGGTCAGCTTTGTAATACTAAAAATATTTAACTCACGTGTAATATTTAAAACATATATATATAATTAAACAGGATTTAAACACACATATATTCCGAGCTCTGATTATATATATATGGGAGGGGGATGATAATGTGGG
Organism: Epiperipatus broadwayi; assembly: GCA_028023455.1. Classification (NCBI taxonomy): domain Eukaryota; kingdom Metazoa; phylum Onychophora; class Udeonychophora; order Euonychophora; family Peripatidae; genus Epiperipatus; species Epiperipatus broadwayi. The sequence continues at coordinate 1,288,200 of JAQFVV010006370.1, read as the reverse complement.
CCTACTGATGAGTGTTGGTGCAGCACGAAATATGTATATTGGAAATCATTTATCTTTTTCGCATATATGTGGTCATGTGTGTTGGTTGTAGGAGTTGAAGTGAAATGACTAAAGGAGCTTGAAAATCTGGGTTCAAATTCTTTCTAATTACATCTAGTTTAAAAGTATATATAGTACTCTTATATTTAAATATATATATGTATGCTTATACTAGTCTAATGGTCAATATATAATCTTATTTTAACTCAATTTTTTAACTTATACGTAATATTCAATCCATATATATTTATGTATACGCCTGTATAGTAGTCTCATAATATAATAACTAGTTAATTTACTTGTGAACAAATATGGTTCAATAAACAGGAATACATCCAATCCTAGCAGTGTTACTGGCAAGTTCTGTTAAAAATTTTCATTTCAGCATCTTCTGTCCAGTTTGTATCGGATTTATAGGACTGCTTTTTGTAATACATCCCATGACCCGAATTTTAATACGAGCAAGAATTTTTGGAAAAAATTTCTATGCTTTAATCAGACTTAGGATTTTTTGTAGGTAGCCATTCCATAATCATATTAGTATATCAATCAATATTGATCAATAAGTAAGTATCTAGCTATCTTTAGCTAAAATGTCAGACAGGAAGAAAAAACACTTCAATTTCTCACTATTTTACACTTCCAAAATCTGATAAATAATGTAAATGGGCCACTACTATGATTTCTGGAATGGGAAGTTATATGTCTTCAGTTTCTGGTGATAAATAATGTCTTAATGTAATTGATATGAAATTAATTGTTTTTTTGTTTATATATACAAGCGTAACCTCTGATTTTGTTGACTGGTCTCCTTTGAGATTGACATGTAAATATCCTTCTTTTTGTAAATGATTCTTATGGTTTGTGAATAAAATTTCCTTTTGAAAGATTATGCCTTCTTTTTCACTTCCTCCATGACGGACTTCTGTAAATACCTTCGCCTAGCTAAAATAAATCATTTAAATGCAATTTTTTTCTCATGTGTCATAGCATCAGCCGGGAAGCGAACTTGCTAACCCGGGACAACGGCTTGTAAAGCAGCTGTCGCTGACCTCTCGACCACCAATGCTTTATCATTTGTTTATTATAGATTGACAATATTATGAATTATAATCAATGTATATTGATAGCATTAGATAATTGTATTGATAGCAAAATATTCAATAATATTATCAACCTTTTTTGCTGTTATATTTATAGTGTTTATACGCAAAAAAATTAATTGCACTTATTAAGTACCTATTTTAATCTGCTTTTCCTCTTGGCTTTTAACTGTTTTGCTGATATCTCTGAACGTTTCAATTCTACTGCAATTGTGATAAATCTGGCTTGAATTAAGACAAAATGTCAAGGAAAATTCAATTTTAAAAAGCTATACGAATGGTTTTTATCAACTCTTTGCCAAATATAAACTGGAAATTGAAGCTTTCCTGCAGCATACAAAAAACATTTTGTTTATAAACATAAAAAATTCGATTAAATAAAATACAATATAGTTTTTTTTTATACGCACAAATATAGTGAAAATCTTACAGAAAGTTAATAATAGAAACTAAAGTGTTTAGAATTTATCTACCGTTAAAAATATGAAAGAAAGTAAGGGGTGTATACATTTATATTTTTATAAAACGCACAATTGAATACTTATATTTTTTAAAACGACAAATATGCTGCTTGTTTTATTTAAATAAAAATAAATTATTAATAAAATGGATTTTTTTTTCACTTTTTTAATTAATGTATCAGTCACTTGAGCTGTAACGGTTAGCAAACACCTCTGTCATGAACGTGATCGGAGTTGAAGTCCAAGACAAATGAATCTTGGAACTCTTTTTCAAGTTTAAAGTTATTATTTCATGTAGGAATAGCCTATCTAGCCTAGCACTTAAAAAAAGGAATAATTGATAATTGGGTAACTGTTAACTGAAGAATAAACATCCTAGATTGAACTGGATTTTTCTATATCCAGGGTTGGATACCATTAATTGGAGATTAAAAGTCCCATTTTAATCTGAATATTTTTTTTACCTTTCTATGTGAATATTAATATATTTCTATTTTTAAATTAAATTATTATTTTTTAATAAAAATCGTTATTTACAAAAGCATAATAAAAAGAATGTAAATATAAAGCAACTTATTTGCATAAGATATTCAACAAGTCAAATAACCATTAAATTAATAAAAAAATACAGTGCACACAAACTGGTTTAATCATTTTAACTAAGAAATATTTCTTTAAAAAGTCGGCCTTTTATAGACAAAATAAAGGAGATGAGAATTATTAAAAACATATTTATAAATAAAATAATAAAAATAAGTATTAATAATTAAAATAAGAGTCATAGATCACATGACGCTACTCTCTTAAACTTGTAACTTATAAACAATGAGGATTGCGATGTCATATTGGTAAGACTATTAATATATGGTATGGCTGAAGATCTATCAGTCCCATATAGCTATTTGAGTTGGATAGCTGGGTTTGAAGACATGTAGGTGTCTGAAAATTTTAGATTTTCCACTCAATAGATAACTTTTAGATAAGTGCTTGGCTTTGGGTTGGTATTTTTAGATCTAATGTCTGAACCTACCCTGGCACCTCTCTGAGGAGTGCCAAAGCATGAAACCATTGTAAGGGGTTTGAGGGTGGGTTCCTGACAGAGATATTTTAAGTGCTGGCTCTGGCTAAGCATTTATCACAAAGCTTATAGAGGAATTGACAATCCTTATTGTGTATAAGTATTAATAAGATTGTTAAAAAATTTGTTTATGTAAAATCAAAAATATTTTACAAGGACAGTATTTGAAATTAGAAAAGGTAAAATTATATTTTTTTATTTTTAATGTAGAATAAACCTTATAGGAAGAGTAATTTAAAAAAATATTAAGTGTTCAATTCTTTTTCATTTTTTGTGCATTGCTTATATTAAATACATTTCTTAAAAAAAGGATTCTATTTGCACTTTTATTCAATTTTCTGATAGTTTTAATTATTTAGTAATTTTATTCAAAGCTGTTATTTTAATTAATTTAATTTTTTTTAAAGAATTCATTATTATATAAATCGAATTTAAACAACACATCTGAAGAAGACTGCTAAATAGTCAAAACTATAAGATGATTGAATAAAAAGATTATAAAAAGTGAAGAGATCTTTTTAGAGATTTATTTATATAATTAAGAACTTTGGTGGATCTGAGATGGATATATTACTAACTGAGATAAATGGATCATTGAATTCTGAAATTGGTTCCCAATAGATTAAAAGCCTTAGAAACTGACCACATTAGAGATGAATCGATAAAATAAAATAGTTTCTTGATGTGTTTTGGAGAAATAAGGCTGGAGATGGAAGAAACTGGATTAAACTTGGAGAGATAGTTACCTTGAAATGGCTCAATGATGATTGAAAATGATAATATAATTATAGAAATAAATCAAAAACAATTTTAATGCCCATTATAAAAATTGAACATTAATCTTAATCTAACAAATGTTATTAGCTATCAACCTGAGTATTGTCTCTTCTAAAAAAAATAATTGTTCTTAACAAAAACGTCCAAGACAAATAAATTAGGTGATTTCAAAAGATTTTACAAATTTAATTTTGCATTGTCAAATCAATTCTTGAAACTAAAATTATTGTCAACCAAATTCCTTTAGCCAGCAAATCATAGGAACAGCAAGGTACATTGGGAGAAATATTTCACTCTATTTATCCTATACCAGAAATATCTATTTTAACCTTGGATAATTAGTGAACACTCTACAGAAGTGCTGTGTTAGCAACTTCAGTTTGGTTTCTGATTATTTCTTTTTTTATTGAAGGGTGTTAGAAGTCAATGAGTAGTATCAATGATTAAAAATGAAACATTTTGAATTTCACATTTTTTAAAATTATTATATTTTTATTCCAACAAAAATATCCTACAAAAGAGCTATTATAGATTAATGAGAAACTTATTTAGTGTCAAAAATTGATCTTTTCTTAGCAAGATCAAAGATTAGGGGTTATTTCTGTTCACATGGATATGATCTCAGTTTTATTCTTTATTATAATAATAATCATTGGAAATATTTAATTCAATGTATATATATGCTTTTTTCATAGCATTGCAATATTCTATTATTATATATAAGATATTTGACAATTTGTTTGTAATATGCTGCTATTCATATAAAATTGGAATGCTAATAAAAATGCAATTATTATTTTATTTGTAAATGTGATTGAATTTTTATATGAGGATGACTTTATATTATTGTAGTCAGTTCTCAAATTTATCACTCAGGGCATTATTTATTTATTAGTACTATAAGGCTGTGTGTGCTTATAGATCTATAACATCCTTTTTAGGTATTGATGTTTGCTTCAACTGAATGACTCTAATTATTCTCCACATTTTATCTTTTAGTTAACAATAATAAATACCCATATATCAATCATTATCAAATAGATTCTGGATTAATTATGATCTTAACTCTGGATTAATTAAGCTTAACTCTGATGAAAAGCCATCCTTAACAACTTAGTTTTTGTTACTTAGAATTGAACATCTTCTGTGACTTAATCACCATAACATGAGTTCTTTTATAAGTCCTGAAATAGTGTCTTTTTATTACTGAAATCCACTGTCCATGTTCCATAATCTTTAAAAAAATCATAAAACTATTTATATATCTTAGATAACTCAAGATATATATACAATATATTCCACAAGAGAATATAGACAATTATCAAGTAATATGGTAATAAATTTTTGGTATAAAATAGCATTTATTAGTTATGCTTTGATAAAGATACACTGTATTGAAATCCTGGCTCAGCATAATAAAATATTGTTTATACCAAAATTTTGTTATCATAATGGTTGATAATTGTCAGCATACCCTTATAGAATATATTATTACCAATTATCTATAGTAAATGCAAATACTATAATATATATATATATTGTAGCCTTTTGGTTTATTACCATCTATAAACCAAACATAATAAACTGAAGTAATTGTGAAAAAAATATATATATTTTTTTTTGCTATAAGAAAAGTTTTATTTGAGAAAGTAATGGCTATATAGCTCAAAAGCAACATATATAGAGACAGTTTGTGTTTGTATGGAATATCTATTACTAAAGAGTTGATGAGAATTAAGATTGAATCGATTGTCAGTAGCTTTAGTTAACAGTTTCTTTCTAGAGAATAAGTTTAAAGTTATAGGGTATTATAGTGAATATTTATGTTTAGGATTATCAGAAATTATAATTGATTTTGTGCTTGTAATTATAAGAAATTATGATGGATATTTGTGTTCATATAATCTGAATAATCAGTTTTTTATTTAATGGTCTGCACATGTGTGTGTGTGTGATACAGATATATGGGTTTGATTTTTTTTTTCCTTTCCTTTATAAAAATTGACATAATTTTCTATATTATTTAAAATGTAAATCTAAATAAGAAATTATTTAGATTCAATGAATGTAACCTTTGTTTGACAAAAAAATGTTAGTAGGCTTAATTTTTTAATTAGAGTTTCGTTGACTAAATTTCATAAATTGGTCACCAATATGTTAATTAAAGAGATCTGGTTTCAAATCAGACAAAGTTGTTAATAGTAACACTTAAGAGTCATTGTTTGTTCTGAGTGGGGATTTTTTTGATTAGATTTGAAGAGGAACCACTGGGGGGGGGGAGGTTTAACATATGATTTTTTCTCTTTATCCTATAAAAACTGAAAGAAAAGGGAAAATGAAAGAAGGAAACTTTTGCTGATTGAGAACTGGGCTAACTAACTAAAATTAATATCTTTAAAGTTTTTTTTTTTTAAGTTTTTAAAATTTTCTTTCTCAGAATTTGATAATGCATTTGAGTTTTATAGTAGACCAAAATATGAATTTCTAATTCATCCATAAATGGTGCATACTCCTTTTCCTCAAATTAATTATGAAGAAGTCAACTTTTGATAAGACATTTGATACTTAATGCTACAACTTATCCATTCTGCTTCTTAAAAATTCATTGAAGGAGATAACAGTCAAAATTTTGTATGAGATTGAAGCTCCAATTCAAATTATAATAATTATTTGGCTCTTTAAGATCGTTTAAAGAGTCCACAGCAAACTTCTGAAAATGTTTAAAAAGTTAATTCATGTTTGGTAATCAAAAACTGCTTGTTGTATATGATTTGAACCTTCAAATGGAAAAGAAGAGGAAGGGAAACCCAGGAATTCAAATCCAGAAAGAAAGTCATCAAACAGAAGGTAACCAACAAAACTACTTTAAAAATTTATTAATTCTCCTGTAGCTACACTTTTGATTTAAAATAACTTTCTACATTTTTTTTATCTATCTTGATTCAAATGACTGTCTGTGCATTCTATACACATTTAATTAAAATAACTGTCTGATGTGCAATTATATAGCTATCTCAAGTAAAATGAACTGAATATATTAATTGATGATGGACAGTGGAAGGAAAAGACATTTAAAGAGACTATCTGTAATGTTGATATTTATTCTTTATTTTATTTCATTTATATAATATGTCATTTGTTTTTTTTATTATATTTCATTTTGTTTATATGCTATGTCACACTCTAATCACTAGATTATTTAATTTAATATTTTGTTTATGTTTAAAATGTTTGAAGGAAAGAAAAGAAAATAATTTTGATGCCATTTAAATATAGATGCTCACGTAAATTTAAACTTAAAAGTAAAGAGAGAAATTATATAAATATTTTATTATTCTTAACAAAATTTTAATTTGTGCTTAATATTAAATGTGAAGAGGGAGGGGATGGTCGTATAAAACCCATTATTATGCTGTGAGTGTTGATCTGTTATTAATATAAATATTAGGTATGTTATTGGCTTGACTGGTTAAAATTGAAATAATTCATATATGTATTGATTTGGGATCTGGTTAGTCTTTGTCATTTATCTAGGCTGGAATCGATGTATGTGTGGGCATATTTAAAGCTATAAATGCTTGTCATTACTAATGTAAAGTAATCCTACCACCCTACAGATGGGAAATAGCTGTCTCATAATTTAATTACCATGGCAGTCGGAGATGACTGAGTTTCACTCCATTTATTTGTTAAGATATGGAATTATTGATAAAGTTACTGTTTAAGTGTAGAAATGTTTTGCATGCCAATATAGAGAATAGGTGTCTAAGAGAAGCTCTTTACACGATTCTGGATCTTAAGAAAAGATTTCTCTCTCTGGCTCAAGCAAATAATTTAAATTTGAAGTTGATGTTGTTTTTTAACTTCCCTTATCAAGATGTAGCTGTGTGCGCATTATAGATACTGCATGGTGATGTGTAATATGAAGAGAGTTTTCTTACATGGGACAGAATAAAGTTGCCCGGAAAGGATAAGGATTCAGTCAGATGTATATGTATGATGAAGAATGACAAAGATTTTAATTAATAAACTAACCGATCTGTATTGACTTTTTTTGAATGATGGTAAATTGAGGTCGTCAGGCTGAGTGGACATACTGACATATTAAGATATATACAGTCAAAAACGTAAAGATCTGACAAGCATGAATGTAAAGTGTGGGTTTTGAATTTAAACTCGGTTGCAGAATTAGAAGGGTAATTTTTTGACATATCATCCTTTTTCATTGGAAATGTGAAAATTATTGCTTGATAAAATGATTTAGAAATTTAAGATTATTTCACATTGCTAGTTAGAATAATTGAAGCGAATATATTATTTTGGAAAAGTCCAATGGACAATGTTTACAATAAAAGGAGGGGGGAAATCGAAATTTATAGGTTTTCTTCTCTTTCAAGATATAAGTTTCCTTAAAGCTAAAAATATACGGAATTCTGATTCCATGTGTGAGCGTTTGTATTTATTATTATTATTAATTATTTATTTAATAAATGAATGGGTCAAAACAAGAAGTGAGTCATCCAGGAAATTAATTAATTCAAACATGTATTCGAATAATAGTCCTGAATAGATCAGAATCATATATTTGTGTAACAATATTATAATTTAGTGTGTTTTATTTTAATTTTATCATTATTGTTAATGTAATAAAAGTTTACTATTGTTATAAGATTATATTGTGTTTTGTGTTTGATGTTTCAAATATCTCCAGAACCTATATATCCAGCACCTATATTAAGGTAATATTAGTTCATATTTAAATTAATTATTTATTTTATAATGATACTTTATTTCCATGATTGATTTACAGTATAGATTTTATCGAATATTTCTATATTCGATTTACATAATTTTATATAAGTCACTTTTATAAACTTCATTTTCACATAATTTATTTTCACCATTAATTTGCATAATCTGATTTTATGATTTGTTCCCGTACTTTGCTTTCATAAGTAAATTTTGATTGATTTATCTGATTGATGTCCACGGTTTACTTCCATAGTTTACTCTAGCAAAATATGATAGGTTTGAAGTTATTAACTAAAATTTGGTCAATAGATTAGAAATAATAGAATAAGAATGACAGGAAATAGTTGAGTTGAGTTTAACAAATTTAATCTTTTGATTCATTGTAATGTTGTGAATATTGGGAGCAGACATAAAATCCCTTTCCTGCTCTCGGTGTTTAGAGTGATTCCCACTATTAAACTCGTATTAAAATTTATTTTGCATATATGGAATCATATCCATTACAGTGTAATAGTTTATATGGGCACCTCTTAACAGATCTAGATCTTGAGAAAGAGCAGTTCAATTATTAGTCTAAGAGCTAGTTTGGAAGTCAAGTAGCATATTATAATAAAATTATTATACGATTATTAAAACAGGGATCATGAATTGATAGTTGGTCTAAAGATATATGTGTATTTTGAGAAATAAGATTAGGAATTCTCAGAGTAGAGAACATAACACAGACATTCCGTGTTATATAATTGTAGCTATTGAAAGTGATAGATGCTGAGAACGAAAAATAAAGTAATGGAATTAAATGAGGAGATTTATTTGTGATAAATTTTATCTAATGTTCAATTAAATAATAAGTTTCTATTATGAACATAGATTATGAGTTCTCTGCATTGATTACTGATTTGTTTCCAGTCAGATATAAATGAGAACTGTATATAGCATTTTCTGTAGTTACCACTCGAGATCAAATATTTATAATAAAGTTGTGGAGGAAGGTTGTTTCATTAGTATGAATATTAAGACCATATAGATTGAATGGTTTTATCAATATTATTGTTATTATTATTTTTTGAGAGACACTTTAATTGCTTTATCCAGTATCTTCTATAGTCCTAAATTGACTAATGATGATGATCTCTAGTGGGCATTACAATTTATGGCTGCAATTTGGTGCCCCTGGTATATTTGATCCTAAAGTATAAAATTCAATTGACTAGCTATTGAAATAAATGAGAGTTTATTGAGGTTGGATAAGTGAAAGAGTGCGCGGAGAAAGTTGAGGTGACAATATATATATATATATATCATGCGCATTCCTCTCATCATCATCCAGTTCAAATCTTTCTGCAGCCAAAACTCTTTTTCCTAGAGGAATTAACTTTCATATAAATCATATCTGGACGAGGTAGATCATGTAAATAATGTCTTATTATCTAGTTATGATGCTAGAACTACATGACAAACCTTAATTCAAGCTCATAACCATAATAATAAGAAACCAAAAGAAGAAACATTTATTGGAATTTGTAATTCCTTATATAAAAGACTATAGGCAATATTGGATGTATTCTAAAATGCAAAGTTCTATCCGAGACTTATTCCATATTGTTGCCCATAGAGTTTATGAAATTTCATATAGCATTTATGAAGCTTCTTATGTAAGTATGAATGATCATTACATCACTACTAGAAAAGATGATGTTAATGCAGTTAAACAACACTTCTCATCATCAGCACTTCACTCCATGCTATGAATTCAGATCAAAATATTGATTTATTTTACCCTAGGATTCTATACATAATTGACACTCGCCACCAATATAAGATCAGAGAAGTCATTGAGAACCTTAAGAGGCCAGATTATATCATAAAATGTGATGATACATGTAAACTATCTTCTGTTTGGATGAATTTTTTTAAAACCTATTAATATGAATCGTTTCTGATTTTTATCTTTATTTTTAAAAATGTTCTGTACCTGTTTTCTATAAGTGAAACCTTCAATTTTACATCAATGCTTATAGAATCTCTACAACCATCTTTATAATATTTATTACCCAATTGATTACTAGTGTAATTCAACCAAAACATCAGTATGTTACTATTATAAATCATAAATGGATAAACCCATATACTGTGTCATTTATACTGTATATATATTTAAACACATGGGCATGACAATAATATTGGCATCATCAAAGAATTTGGGCATTCCATCATCAGATTTTCAATGATATGGATGCTGAAAAGTTGGAGGCTGGAGTAGATTGAAGTATATCCATTAAAGTTTGAAGATATGCTATCTTAATATAAACTAATCACTAATTATATATATATGCATGGGAGACAATGATCTGGATCAACTGATGAGTGCTGGTTCAGCATGAAATATGTATATTGAAAGGGAGTTTGAAAATCTGGTTCAAATCCTATATAATATATATATATATGACTATAGATGGCGTTATACCAAAAACACCTTCAAGCGTTTGTTTACATAAACGTCAAAGCGAGTATTGAAGTTTATGTAAACAAACGCTTGAAGGTGTTTTTGGTATAACGCCATCTATAGTCATAAATACAAGCGTATGCAAGTTTTTAACTTGTGTTTTTTGTTTTTCATATATATATATAATTTAAATTGTTATATAATTTAAATTGAGAAAGGTTGCAAACTTTCTCTCCTTACACTGTAAATAAATAATGTAGTGCTTTAATCTCTATGCATATCAAGAGATTGCATACAAAAGCTTACACTTTTGAATACAGAAAGCATCTACAGTTTCCTATTTTTTCTTAATTTCTGTCTATATTAACATCTGACAGTGATTTTTTATCATATGAAAATTCAAATAGATATTTCCATATATTACATAATTTAAATATATATCATCATCATCATCAACCATTATCAATCCACTGCAGGATGAAGGTCTCTCCAAGGCCAATTTATTTTTTCCTATTTTTAGCTTCTCTTCTCCACATCACCCCACACCCTTTCTTATTTCATCCATCCATCTCACATGTGGTCTCTTTCTGGGTCTTTTACAATCTCTTGGAATCCGGTTTAAAATTTCAATTGTCCATCTATTATCATCTCTAAAAAAACCTTTACAAGAGTGTTAATTAACAATTCTGACATTAAAATTTCTATGTATGAATGAGAGTCATATATGTTATATGTCAATTATAATATTCACAACAGATTTATTTTTGAATAGTAATTTTAAAGAAGAACTTAAATTCAAATATTCATTTAGAAACTACTTCTAAATATCACATGATCATCATTTCTTATGCTTGCTTATAACTGTTATTAAAACAGGCAAAACTCTCTATACATATTGCCATTGAATGCAAGCCAGAGTAATCAATGGATTCCAGAAGGCTTGTGCATAAAATTCCCATCTAGTGCCCACTCATCCAATATCCACAGATTTGTTTCTGGCTGGTGGCCTTCATCAGTGAGGAGCCTTGGACATGAGAGCACTACACCTAGATCTTAGGATCTAATGCAACTCTCCAGCAGCCACCTTTTATCTCTACTTAACTACAAAACTATGAGTAACACTATAATATTTTCAATCCAAGCTCATTAGCTCATATAGTTGTATAGTTTCTTCTGGCATCAATTGATTACTCTAGCTTGCACTGAGTGGCAATACATATAGAGAGTTTTACCTGTTTTTTAAACTATTTCTAAATTGTATACATTATCCAGACTCATGGCTTAAAAATATTCTAAGACCTAAAATATAGAACACATGCCTATCTATTTGTTAAGCTATATAGATTTGAAATTGATGAATAACTATTTATTTTTGTCATATTATCTCTAGTATAGCACAGTAGAATAAATTAGTACGTCCGATGCTGCAGATGTTAAATATAAGTTAGAAGTGTCATATTGCTTTGAGATGTTTTGATATTGCTAGAAGAGATTATAACAGATGGACAGTTAAAATTCTAAACTGGATCACAAGAGATTATAAAAGACCCGGAAAGAGACCACATGTGAGATGGATGGATAAAATGAAATTTGCTGATATGATATGGAGAAGAGAGCCTGAAAATTGGAGAAACTAAATTAAACTTGGAAAGATCTTCATTCTACAGTGGATCGATACTGGTGTAAAATGATGATGATGATATACATAAATCATACCATGCAGCTCTCGTACTTATAAAGCCAATAGAATATTAGCAATTTGTTGTAATGGCCCTGATAAAAGATAGTTGATATTCTATGGTGTATTTAAGTCATAGCGGTCTAATGATATGATTTACATATAATACCTAATTATCTGTTATCTAGTACATACTAAAAAATAGATAAAGTTAAACGTATCAGAGATCTTTTTTTTTAACCTACACCATGAAGTTTTTCACCCATCATTCTTAATTTTGAATAGAACTGGTCATGTTTCATTTATAAAATGATAAATGTTCCGAGTTTCACTCTTTTATCTTTTCCTTTTTTTTTTTTTTTAAGAAACCATTTGTTAATTTATATTTGTTAAACAAGTCTGCATCAGATTTGTCCAGAATAAGTACTGTTCTTGTCTTCTTTGATACTCTTAAGTCTTAAACTATCAAATCATTATTAGAAAGAACATTGATGAGACTCACTTAGTAAATTAACCCTTTACGCTCCGCAAATTTAATTTTCTAATATAGAATTTTATTATTTTATTACGAAGCTTCTAAATGTCTGAATTATTAGATTATTCTTTTACTAAATAATAATAATAACTAACTCATCTATGACTTTTTGATATGTTTTTTAAATAAATATTTATGATTATTATTTTATATTCACAAAATAATTAATCACCTTCATTATAATGAGTTTATATGAGGGAGTAAAAAATAGTATTAGATATAAGGAGTAGGCGAAAAAAATTCTGAAAGAGTAGATCCGTATAGTAAATTTATATTAGTTAAATAAAACTTTTTTTTTCATATGTCAAATGCGTTGACCGGGAAGCGAATCCGGGCCAGCTGCTTGGAAGGCAGCTATGCTAACCACTAGGCCACCATTTTATAATTAAAATACACTACTGTATCATTTAATGCAGTATTAGAGAAACAGATCCTGAAGCCTATGCTTTAGATGCAACACATTTTAAATCTGATCTATGCCCTGGAATTCAGATCTTTCCAGAATAGAACTAAATTCCGATTTCAAACAGTCTTAATACTTTCATTTCTCGTAACTGGGCCACAAACAATACAATTAGTCATCCTAAATTTCTTTAACAAATGAATATCTAAATTGCTCATTAGCTAAAAATTGAATCCATTAAAATCTATATCTATCATTTGGAAAACTGAAATGTTCTTAGAAAGGATTTTACACCAAAAGTGAATTATTTAATAGCAGGTGTGTCTTTTTAGATAAGCGCACACACGTTTAACGTATAATAATGCTACATCTGTTAATTTAATTTACTAACCCACCTGATCATACACATGTTGAAAAGATAAATAATCACCAATATACGTATTTCATGATAAACCGGCAATCATGAGTTGGTCCAGATTACTATCTCCACCCATATATACAATCAGTGCTCAGCTTTATATTAAGATAGCCAATCTTTATACTTTAATGGACATGTTTCAAACTACTACCGGCAATCATGAGTTGGTCCAGATTACTATCTCCACTCATATATAGAATCAGTGCTCAGCTTTACATTAAGATAGCCAATCTTTATACTTTAATGGACAGGTTTCAAACTACTCCAATCTACAACTCTTCAGCCATCCATTTTCATTGAAAATCTGATGATGGAACATTCAAAGCCCTCATTAGTGCCAAGGTTATCATTCTACCCATGTTGACCATTTAGTCATTCTGACTCCTCATGTACTGGAGAATAATCCATTTACATACATATGCGAGGGAGGCACTAATGGGGGCTTTGAACATTTCCATCATCATATTTTTAATGAAATGTATGGCTGAAGAGTTGTGGTTTGGAGTAGTTTGAAGCCTGTCCATTAAAGTATGAAGATTGGTTATCTTAATATAAAGTTGAGAACTGATTATATATAAGTGTGGAGATAGTAATCTGGATCAGCTGATGATTGCTGTTTTAGCATGAAATATGTACATTGGTGATTATTTATCTTTTCAAGATGTGTATGATCAGGTGGGTCAGCAATATGAGATGACGTGGAGAGCTGAGGGTCATGTAAAAGTCTGAGTTCAAATCCCTTATATATTACCTTATATATGTGTAGATGTGTGTAAGCCTGTACAGTGTATTAAATAATTTACTAAGATATGCATTAATCCAGAATAAAATTAGATCATGTCAAATTTATATACACAGATGTATGTTATCAGTTAATAAATTTTAATTGCTAATAAATATCAGTGAGATTTCAGTTAATAGGGAAGGTCCACTATCCAGAAAAGATTAACAATTATAATTGTTTTTCACTGCTTACCAATAAAGGGCTGATCATATTCATAACACAAAAACAGGTATGTGGGAGAACAAACATGTAGATTAATTTATTTTTCCACTCAAATCATCTTGGATATAAATAAGCATTTCCATAGCGAACTTTTAGCAATATTATAAAACAATATTTATTAGATTTCTGATACATATCTGGTGTAGAGTGATAACAAATGTTGGCCTCACGTAAAGCTTATGATCAAATAGATAAGAAAACTACTAAGTGAGTTTATATCTTGAGGATTAAATCTGAGATGAGTTAACATTGGTAGTTTGAGACACTAGATCTAAAAATATCAAGCCAAATCCAGCATTTATCTAAAAGTTAATTATTAAGTAGAAAATCTGAAATTTTTAGATACCTATACGTCTTCAACCTCTGCTATCTAACTTAAATGGCTATATAAGGCTGAGAGATTTCCAACCAAATCATATATTAATTGTCTTAGCAATATAACATTGCTTAAGATTTTAAAGCAAAGACTATAAATAATCGAAAAAAATTAGTCATATATGGCATAACTTAATTTTTTAAGCTTGTAAATTAAAAATAAAGAGCTCTGCTAATTGCTCTAACAAGCTTTATTGATAAATACCAGCAAAATAAAGCATTTCAAAAATCTCTTATGACTTTAGTTTTTATTGACTATTTATAGACTTTGTTTTAAAGTCATAGGCAATGTTATATTGCTTAGGCTATTAATATGTAGTTTGGCTGGGTTTAAAGACCTATAGGTATCTAAAAAGTTCAGATTTTCTACTTAATAGTTAACACTTAGATAAATACTGGCTTTGGCTTGGTATTTTTAGATCTAGTGTCTGAAACTATCTTATCACCTCACTGAAGAGTGCCAAAGCATGAAACCATTGGTCTGAGGTTGGGGAGTGGTTTCCAAGATAAAGAGTTTTTAAATGCTTTGTTTTGCTGGCATTTATTAATAAAGTTTGTTAGAGCAATTATCAGATCTCTTTAGTTTTTATTTACAAGCTTAAAAAACTAAGTCATGTGATATATAACTTTAATTTTTATTGAATATCTTAAAATAACTGGTAGAAATAGTAATAATTATATAGTTTAAGTTTGGGTACCAAAGTACTAAGTTGATCCCAACAGAACTAATTAATTACTAAACTAAGATTCTCTGAGAATTGATCCAAGAATTTTTAACTTTTGGGTTTGTTTAACTACAAAAGCATTAATGGTAGGTATATTTCAAAGTCTTAAAGTATTCTTATTAACAAATATTTATGCCTATTGGAACAATGTTCATGATTGGCATTCGTATTTTTCTTTAATATCTTAATGCAATGTAAAATACTTCTTACCTCTATAACTTATAATGTCTATAAATTTAATGTTTTCTATATATTTTTATTTGTAAAATGCCCAGAAAGAGACCACATGTGAAATGGATGGATGAAATAAGAAAGTATGCAGGGGTGATGTGGAGAAGAGAAGCTAAAGATCGGAGGAAATGGATTGAACTTGGAGAGACCTTCATCCTGCAGTGGATTGATAATGGTTGATGATGATAATATATTTTCATATATTTTATTTTATTATTCATAAATTATATATGCCAAATAGTCAATAGGTTTTATAAAATAACTACTATTTTTAATTTTTAATTGTGCACATCTTACCTAATATGTCTCACAGAAATAATATTGTGCATTATAGTCTATTATTATGTAAAAATATCTACACAGTCATCTCTCTCCTTTGATCTCTTTCTCTAAGCTCTATTATATAATTATATGTTCATTTTCCAAAAAAATACTAACGTTAACGTTGATTGATTCACTCATTTTATAAAAAACTAATATAAAAAGTATATTTCCATTTTCTTTTTAATTGTTACTTGTTATGCAGAATCTGTTTTTGACCAAGTTTTTTTAATAAAACTAAAACAAAATGAATGAGATTGTCATAATGCTCAAGAAGTTATGTTGTTCAAGAGTTAGGGACCATAAGAATGTGTTAAATCAAAGATTAATTACATCATATTTTACAAGATTGGTCACACCTTTGGCTTTGATAATACTAAAATACTAGCTACTTTGGAAATATATGATTTAAGAACTATGAGAGAGTCTATTGAAATGTTAAGAAGGTCAAACAGTTTAAATAAATTTGAAGAAATGCAACATATTCCAGCATTACGGAATTATTTTATTTTCTTCTAAAACCTATTTTAAAAAACAAGTTGATTGTAAATGAGGAGTAAAAAAATGTTAATCCACCTCCTATTCTAAATGGACAACTATCTAACACACACACACACACACATATATATATTAATAATTCAAACAAATATATTTAACACAGTATTCAAAATTAAATAATATATTCTTTACCAGAAGTACTTTCAATTGTTTCACTGACAATCTTTATCAACTGTTAATACAAACGTACAAAAAATAAAAACTTGCATTACCCATCATTCAATCTATTCAAATTTCCCACAATTCTGTTGTCTTTATATTAGCCGATTGTTTATTCATTAAACCACCTCTATTCCTAGATATCATCATTGCCTCTTTAATTTTACGTTTTTCACTACACCTTTCAATTTGAATAATTTTTATATCTCTATTATTAAATTTAAAAGCATAATTACATGTTTTATTATGATCAAATATAATTGATGGAGTATTCATATTTACTGAAGATATATTTTCTTTCTGTACACGTTTATATAATGTCTTATGATCATTATATCGTTTTTGTAATGTACATTTGGATTCCCCTATATATTTTATTCCACAACCACATTCCAACATATATATAACAGAACTTAATTCAAACTTAAAAATCTTGGCTTTGGAGTTATTTATCATATCATTTATATTATTTGAAGAGAAACAAGAAATTCTACACAAACCACTAAAAAGTTTATTAATTAATTTAGCTTGTTGATTAGATATAAAAGGAATAGAAATCCATTTATCACTTTTTAATTTACTTAATATTTTTTTATTATTATTCTTATTTTGAGTATATTTTGTAATTGTATTATAAATAATATTCCTTCCATAACCAACATTCAACATATCAGTAATATATACATTAATATTTTCAATTTTATCACTAACAAATTTGCACAAAAAATCATTTCTAAATAAAAATGACTTCAAACCAGCTAATTTATGACTCATCTGAACTTTAGAATTATATGGAATATAACCCCTAATTTCCACAGGCTTTAAAATCATATTATAATCAAACACATTATTATTTCTTTTAATAAATATATCTAAAAACTTTATAGAATCTTCCTTCTCTTCATTTAACACCCATTTTACATTATTAATCATATTTAACTCATTAAACAAATTAACTATTATTTCATTATGTGCACATATAAATACATCATCAACATATCTACAATATACTTTAATTCCTTTATATTTTATCTGAGACAATATTTTAACCTCATAATTAGAAATAAAAAAATTACAAAGCTGTGATACCACCGGAAGACCCATTGGCCAACCAAAATTCATTTTATAAAAGCAATCATTAAACCTAACATATATATTATCATTCACAAATCTTAATATTTTAACAATAAAATTCCTAATATTATTATTATTAGATTTTAAAAACAAAGCTCTTTCAATAATCTCTATTGATTCCATACGATTAATTGAACCATACATTTCAGATATGTCAAGTGTACACATAACATCATTATTATCAATTTTTATATTTTTAATCCTATTAATAAAATCAAATGATGATGAAATCGTATAATCTCCCAATCCAAGCACATCTTGCATTATTTTTTCAATATATCTACAAGCATTATAATAAAAAACACCACCAAAGAGTAATTGTTGATTTTGGTGGTGTTTTTTATTATAATGCTTGTAGATATATTGAAAAAATAATGCAAGATGTGCTTGGATTTGGAGATTATACGATTTCATCATCATTTGATTTTATTAATAGGATTAAAAATATAAAAATTGATAATAATGATGTTATGTGTACACTTGACATATTTGAAATGTATGGTTCAATTAATCGTATGGAGTCAATAGAGATTATTGAAAGAGCTTTGTTTTTAAAATCTATAGATAATAATATTAGGAATTTTATTGTTAAAATATTAAGATTTGTGAATGATAATATATATGTTAGGTTTAATGATTGCTTTTATAAAATGAATTTTGGTTGGCCAATGGGTCTTCTGGTGGTATCACAGCTTTGTAATTTTTTTATTTCTAATTATGAGGTTAAAATATTGTCTCAGATAAAATATAAAGGAATTAAAGTATATTGTAGATATGTTGATGATGTATTTATATGTGCACATAATGAAATAATAGTTAATTTGTTTAATGAGTTAAATATGATTAATAATGTAAAATGGGTGTTAAATGAAGAGAAGGAAGATTCTATAAAGTTTTTAGATATATTTATTAAAAGAAATAATAATGTGTTTGATTATAATATGATTTTAAAGCCTGAGGAAATTAGGGGTTATATTCCATATAATTCTAAAGTTCAGATGAGTCATAAATTACCTGGTTTGAAGTCATTTTTATTTAGAAATGATTATTTGTGCAAATTTGTTAGTGATAAAATTGAAAATATTAATGTATATATTACTGATATGTTGAATGTTGGTTATGGAAGGAATATTATTTATAATACAATTACAAAATATACTCAAAATAAGAATAATAATAAGAAAATATTAAGTAAATTAAAAAGTGATAAATGGATTTTTATTCCTTTTATATCTAATCAACAAGCTAAATTAATTAATAAACTTTTTAGTGGTTTGTGTAGAATTTCTTTTTTCTCTTCAAATAATATAAATGATATGATAAATAACTCCAAAGCCAAGATTTCTAAGTTTGAATTAAGTTCTGTTATATATATGTTGGAATGTGGTTGTGGAATAAAATATATAGGGGAATCCAAATGTACATTACAAAAACAATATAATGATCATAAGACATTATATAAACATGTACAGAAAGAAAATATATCTTCAGTAAATATGAATACTCCATCAATTATATTTGATCATAATAAAACATGTAATTATGGTTTTAAATTTAATAATAGAGATATAAAAATTATTCAAATTGAAAGGTGTAGTGAAAAACATAAAATTAAAGAGGCAATGATGATATCTAGGAATAGAGGTGGTTTAATGAATAAACAATCAGCTAATATAAAGACAACAGAATTGTGGGAAATTTGAATAGATTGAATGATGGGTAATGCAAGTTTTTACTTTTTTGTACATTTGTATTAACAGTTGATAAAGATTGTCAGTGAAACAATTGAAAGTACTTCTGGTAAAGAATATATTATTTAATTTTGAATACTGTGTTAAATATATTTGTTTGAATTATTATTATGTAATTTAAAAATACAGACATTTAATGGTTGTAGTTATTTATATATATATGATTGAATATTCTATAATTCATGATGCAACCACATTCTGGTTATTAGAAAAAATAAAACAGTTCTTCATTACAATATAAGCCTTGACAAAATGATGAATAGTACTTCATCAGAATGTTCAATGAATTACTTTATGACCTAAATAAGATTTTATCTTTATCATATATATACTTTATCCATCCCTTAAAATAGTTCCTACAACTTTATACTTTTTTTTTAATTTAACTTACATATTCTTCTGAATACTGTTACCATATAGATTATGGTCATGAAAAGAGCAACTGTCTGGAAATGTCATCACTACACAGTCAATTATAACAGCAAGTGATATTGTAAAAATTGCAAAAAAAAAATTAAACTTTTAAAACATAAATTGATAGATTTACTAGATATTAAAAATAATTCATTCAGATTTTTAAAACAAACAGTACTTTGTTTTGATTAAAATCTAATTTTTTTAAATAATTCTGAAAATCAAATGTGACTTTTAAAAAATTATTTAATTTCTAAACAAAAAGATTCATCAAATGAGGTCAAATTTATTATATTCTGATAAATAATAATCATTTAATATTAAAGTGAAAGTTGAAAGCTTAAAGTCAATAAGGATAAAAAAATATGTGTGACCACACATAACTTTATTTTATACATTAGTTTCATTTACAATATTTTACTTACATCATTTTATACATTTTAATACAGCAATGGTAAATTTCACAGTAATCTTAATATATTAATTAAGGAGAAAATATAAAAGAATAGTTAATTAAAAATATTTTCTTTTTATCTTTTGTAGTGTATTATTATTCCTCATAAATAGTATTTAGTGCTTATGAATATTATTTAAGTAGACTATATTATACTTTAAACTTTTTTTATTCCATGATATCTTATCACTGATTCTTGTTTTATTTAAACTCTTTTATCTTTGATAACCTATTGGATGCTATTGACATAATATCAATATACATGCACAGTTTTTAAAAGTTTGTGATGATACAATTTTACTTATTATTTTTTATATATTGGACTCTTTCCACCATCCAATTTAATTGCTAAATATTTTTAGAAAATTTTAAAATTCACTTATACATTTCCAAATTTATTTGACTGTTAGTAATAGCATCCAGATTAATATACAACACAAGTTTTCAAGTAGTATTTTTCTCCTCTCTCTTTTTTAATTAAATTTCTAGTCAGATCAGTGATAATTCTAGCATGGAAATAGAATCTGGATCTATAAATTCCTGAATAATGAATTTAAGGTAATGTTTTAAACTATTAGTCTATTCCGACAAAGATTTTGATAAAATAATCCAGATTTGACAGAATTGTCTAGGTGATTAGATTAATATCATATATTTAGTTCTTTCAACTCTAAAAAATAATCAGTTTGATTCAGGCCAAAACTTTTGAGGAAGAGAGCATAGTACAACTCAAAACATTAAATTCTATGTTATTGTGAGTTTTAGCACCAACAGTTGAATGTATTTGGGAAAATATAATTAAAGTTTTAATTTTTGCTAAAAATATTTAACAATTAGCAAGAAGATGGAAATAATCCAACATAATTTCAAATAATGTCAGAAACTTTATATATATTCTGCACAAAGAAAATTGTTTTCTAACATTAAAGTTTCGTTTGCAATCAATCTATTAAATAAAATTTCATAGCTGTAGGTATCAGTTTAAATGTTGTGAAAAATATTTAATATTTTTTTAAAAAATAGCTTTTTTTATTACTAAGATGCAAATATAATATCCTAAATAATGAAAAAAAAAGTAGAAAATTTGCTCATATTCAAATTTATGTTATTTATTATCTTCATTTTTAAAAAAATAAAAAAATAAATCTTTAAGATTTCAACTATTTTTACAGAAAAAGAAAATATTTTTTGGCTTTAATAAAAATAAATGTTATATTTAAGTAGATAAAACTTTCCCATCTTTTTTTTTTTTGTTCTTCTTTATTTTTTATCATTTTTTAAACTTATCTATAATTTACGGCTAGCAAGATTTTTGAAGCTGGTTAGATATCATACCCATAATTCTTAGGAAAGAATTTTTTTTAAGAAAACAAAAATTCATTGATTCGCCCTTATTTGCATGATGTATGAATAAAACTACGTATATTTATTAGTGGTGTTAAGGAGAAAAAATACTAATACTTTGACCGCAACGAAAGAAGGTATTATTAAAGATATCATATCATTTTGAATTCGTAATTTACTTCCAATATTAGAAAATTTTAATAGGATTAGGGATCTTCGAATGACTGAAAAAGTTTGTATTACAAACTTGTGTTTGGTATGAAATAAGTAGATTTTTATGTAGTACACTTTTCTTTTAATTTTTAATGTTTCCTTCATGCTTAAAAACATTTTAAACATTGTATGGGAGAACAGAGTGAAAAGCAATAATATGATATTTGTTCTATATCTAAAACACTAAAACTAATAGGGGAAAATGTGTCATTTTTTAAATCAGCAGTCAGACATGTTTAGAAATAGGTCTAATATTTGAGGTGCCAAAATGTGTATTGGACCATATAATTTTTAAAACTGGAAGTGTTCTCATTACCATAAGTAAGTGGTAAGATGTTAACTTGTAAACAGTGAAGGGTGCTACATATACTTATTAATCATAATGTGCTTTATCATTATATTTTCACATAAAAATATAACTTCCTATCATAATTATAGCTGCATCATTACTATCATTAGATTAAAGTTAAATCATAGATTACATTAAACATGTCAACTATATCTTTCCAATTGTTCCCTCTCATCTTGAACCTTTTAATATTTCAATTGGTAAATAAGATTAGAAATATAAAACAGTATAATAACTTAAGATCTCTATACTAGTCCTTCAAACAGAAAAATAAAGGAAAATGCAATGGAAGACTTTTGAAATGCCAAGTACTGAGAATTTGAGTGCTATTTTGTCCTTGTCTTTTTTCTTTAGCTGAAAAAAATAAGCACCCATATACCGACCAATAAGAGGTGTTTTTTTTAGGTTGGTTGTAGACAAGTTTGTTGAAAAAATCTGACTCTGTTGAAAAATTGCTTAGGATTTATTATGTCTAGATTTAGATCCAGGTCATAAGTATGGTAGGTAGATGTACTACAATTGTGCAATGAAAGGGTCTTTACTTCAACTGGAATATACTTGTTTCCAGTTAAAGCTTTTAAAACTTATTTTATTATTGTGCAACTGTAACTGAATTTAGAAGTGGAAAATCATTAGCAAAAAAGATTTTGAATTGAAAAGATTGAAAGAATTAACATGATAGCCAATTTATGTAAAATATATAATGAATATTTATCTTATATACAGTATTTAAAAAAAAACCAGTTGACTAAAGATTAATTTACATTATAACATTTTTTTTTCAAATAAATAAGAAAAAATTCATTATTTATTTTGCATAAATTACCTATCACATTAATTTTTCCAATCTTTTCAATTCAAAATACTTTTTTGCCAATAATTTTTACTTAATGTTTTGTTTTGTGATTCTGCTTTTTCTATTCAATCCATTTTATTCTGTTATCTATTAAATAAGATGTCATTTTTATTTTATTTCTCAATCTCAAAAATTTCCTTTTTTATCACATTATCTTCTTTATTTACATATTATACTTCAATTTACCATTGAGCAATCTATTCTAATTATTAAACCACTAAGGATCACAAGATCACCATTTCTTCTGTTGGTTCAATCTGTTAAAAACTGTGACAAAACTCTCCATACAGTAATCCCACTCAGTCCTTCTCATTGATAAAATCCACAAGCTAGAAACTAGTCTGGAAAAATTGGATGAGTAGGCACTCAATAGGTATTTTATACACAAACTTTTTTGCATTCATTGATTACTTTGGCTTGCACTGAGTAGCACTATAGTATGAAGGGTTTTGCCTCTCTTTTCAATCTGTTCTACATATCTTGTATAAAACTCTTTTTTTATTATTTTATTCATCATTTCATTGCTAAATTTTCAAATTTATTCATAATTTATTTTCTTTCCTGTGAATAGTTTATATCTTCTATTAATTCACAACTTGTAGAATTTTATTGTCTTTGGACATGACTAAAAATAATATGTTATTGCCAGTATAATTTTGACATAATTATTATTTGTCAACATGAAGAACATTTTACAGTACTCTTAAATAAGTTAATACAAAATGATTTTTAAAAATATTATGTTGTTATTAAATAATAGATTATCTGAGAATACAGTGATTTTTTTGGGAAAAAAAAGTTTCTATATTAAATTTCCAGATACTCAATTAAATATTATCAAGAGATATAATATCAATATACCTAAATCTCTTCTTTTGCAGTAGCTTTCTGTCCTTTCAATATTTTTTCCTTAGCCTAACCCTTATATCTGAGTTTATAGAGATTGCTTCAATGTGAATTTTTTTTGTTATTATGTATAACAAAATATCAAAAGTCATGGGTAAATAATAAATTTTAAAGTGTTTATAAAAATGTTAAAAATGGGTGTAAAGATAAAATGTGTTATTATTTTATTTTATTTTAAATAAATATTTTTTTTCTTTTTAAAACAAAAATATTGTTATGGTAACCAAAAGAAGCCTTGAAAACCTGTCTGCTGTTCTAGAAACTAGAAAAAAACTGTAGAGAATTTCACAATGATGTCTCTTACTGTCAAGAAGTCAATGAAATTTTAAAAAGTTTTTAAGTAATAGCATGCATTTTATGGAATAGAGAATCCTCCAGGATTCATTCCCTGACCTTTCCAATAATGTAGCTGAATATAGAGTTATAGACAAACAATATGATTTAAAATTTAATCTTGATTCTGTTAATCTACTCATCATTATTGAATGCTTAAGAAATATGTAACATTTACTTGCTGAAGAAAGAAACAAACTAGTCATCTAAAGTTATTTCATGGAAACATATTTCTATAATTCACATCTGAATCTATTTATTTTAAATGCTCAGAAGAAAACTACAATGGAAATTTTCATAAAAAAACTCCACCAGAATGATCTAATAGAAAGTACAAGAAGAAAATTGAAAGAAGTTGCTCACATAACAATGTCAAACAATCCCACAAGCCAGACTAGTGTCACTATACATAATGTGTGGAAACCATTAATCAACTTTGCTTTTAAAAAAAAAGTGGAGAAATCAGGAAGAACCTCATAGATAAGTATATGAAATTACTATTGATTGTTGCTTTTGGCAGGATGGCTCAGTTGGTTACAGCATTACCTTAAAATGTAATATTCAAGAATTTAAGTGCCCAGGTTTGAATCCCCACTGTCACTTGTCAGGCCAGAAACACCTCAACAAGAGAGGAAAATAATACTTCTCAAAACATTGTGCATATACTAACCTGTTTGATGTGGTATTACTAACAGTTGAATGTATTTGAAATATTTAAATCAAGTTAAATTTTTCTAAAGTCATTCAATACTCATATTAGTTGATAGAAATAGTCCAATATAAAAATACAAATAGAAGCTAAAATCTTAAATTGCTGGAAAACATTAAAATTCAATGATCATTGATTGTGTTTCCATGTTTACAGATACAAAATGTACATGAGCTCATAAAGATGTCAAAGTAAATTAATTGAACTTTCTATAGTTATCCTCAAAGATATCATAAGTTACAGAGATTTTTTTCCTCTCACCCATGATCATCATATAAATTTCTTAATTGTAAATATATAAATAGATTTTTTTATTGTCATCATTATCATATAGCACTACTCTTTCATTAAAGTTGTTGTTGGTTGTCAATAATTTTGTGTTTGTCATTTCTCATCTGAACCAATATCAATATTTATTTGCTAATGTAATAACTTATTACATGAAGAGGAGTAACAATCAGGAAATATAATGAATTGGCATGGAAACATGCTTTTATGTAATCTCTTCATGACTAGAATCTACTTGTCAATTAAAAATTAATTGTATTCAATCACTCCACTATGTACACAATTACCCATTAGCTGTTTTTAAATTCCCATAGATGAAAATTTAATTGCCAAATATCCTTATTTATTATAAACAAAGAGCTTTACTAATTGCTCAGCAAACTTTGTGATAAATGCTTAGCAAGAGTAAGCATTTAAAATATCTATCAGAAACCACACCCAAACCAATGGTTTCCTGCTTTGGCACTCCTCAGTGAGGTGCTAGGATAGTCTTTGCTTTAGTCTTAAGTGATATTATATTGCTAAGATTACTAATATATGGTTTGGCTGAAGATTCCTCAGCCCCATATAGCTATTTGAGTTAGATAGCTGGTTTTGAAGACATTTAAGTGTCTGAAAATTTCAGATTTTCTACTCAATGATTAACTCTTATATAAATGCTGGCTTTGGATTGGTATTTTTATATATAATGTCTGAAACTATCCTAGCACCTCACTGAGGAGTGCCAAATCATGAAACCATTGGTCTGGGTGGGTTTTGGGTGTGGTTTCTGATAGAGATATTTTAAATGCTTTCTTTTGCTTAGCATTTATCACAAAGCTTGTTCAGCAATTAGCAAAGCTCTTTGTTTATATTTTACAAGCTTAAAAAAAAGTAGGGTCATGTGATATATGATCACTCTATTTTTTATTTTTTTATTAATCCTTATTTATTATCTAAATGTTAACTGGATTTATTACCAACTGTTATAATAGGTTGCTTAGTGTTATATTAGGTATCAGAAAAAAAGTTACTTCACAGAAAATGTATAAAATTTGTTAAGAATTTGAGATTTACCAATAAGACAATATATAATTTCATCATCTAAAACTCGTCTCTAATCAAGATCTCTTTTCTCATACCAAAAAATCTACAATTGAAGTATTGTGCATTAACAATGAAATTCTTATGTTATTGAACATAATTTATTTTTCCATATCAAACAGTAAAGACAATTGGATTTGATCTTTGTAAACGCAAGTAAGTCTCATCAGTAGATTCAAAATAACTCATTATGCTCAAAGACTTTATACATAGATTTTATTAGCCTATTGTTCTATGTAATTGTGGGCAAACACAAACTATGAACCATATATTTAATCACTGACAAATTTATGGATATGGTAACAGAAGTGAAGAAATTAATAAGACCATTTAGGGAATCTATTTGCTACTTGGAATTTCTTCAGGTTCCCTTATAATGTTTTGTTAATAGTTATGCTATAAAACAAAATTCCATATACTAAAATAAATATAACCTGTATATTTATACTTTACAATAGCTTTACGTTAGAAGTGTGAAAGCAGGATTTAATATTATTAAAATAAATATATTTATTTACATTGGTTAAACTGAGAGTTTAAAAATATAATTTAATAGTTTGTTGCTCTAGATTATCTTAGTAGTTTGAACAATAGAAATAACAGGTTCAGCTCTACACCAACTACCTTTAACTTTCCAGTCTGACACTTTGACACTATGCTAATATGCACAGGGCTATAGAAAAATTATAATAGGTTATAAATTAAGGCAAATCTTCAGATGCATATTTTAGTAAAAACTTACTAGTAGAAATAATTTTTTTTTATGCTGAATGATGGTGTTAACATTTTTCAACACAACATAATGATTTATTGTTAGGAAGTTCGTAAAAACTTTGGACACTGAAAATGATAAAACAAATTATGATTAATCCACCAATTCATCAAATCATACAAGTATCAAAAAATACTTTATTTTAGACCACACATATTTATATCAAAGATGTGTTTTTGTTT
Organism: Epiperipatus broadwayi; assembly: GCA_028023455.1. Classification (NCBI taxonomy): domain Eukaryota; kingdom Metazoa; phylum Onychophora; class Udeonychophora; order Euonychophora; family Peripatidae; genus Epiperipatus; species Epiperipatus broadwayi. The sequence continues at coordinate 1,260,347 of JAQFVV010006370.1, read as the reverse complement.
TCATATGAAAACATCACCATACCTTTTTAATTTTTAAGAATCTTTTCTTTCTAAGAACAACGCTTGAAACGTTTAAAAATTTATATTGGGTAAATATTCTTTGTGCTTTTGAAGTCAAATAAAGGTTATTGGTTTATTATAGCAACGTGCATTCATTGAGATAATAGTTTAACTTTGAAAGATTTAGAATTTACTTTTTTGTTAAACAAAACATTAATATTCATGTATTTATAGTTTCTAAGCAAACGTAGTAAACGGCAAAAATTATTTCGTTGTTTCAAAAATATGCTTTCCTAATATTAACTATATTTACTGTAGTATTTGAATTAAAAAAATTAATTTTTCCATATATTAAAATATTGAAAAAGCATTTTCTTGAATGTAAGATCTTTCAAGAATTCTTTATGATTTAATAAACCTTAAATTAAGCTGGCACGATATTCACATAACGAAGAATTTATATCAACTCTTTGTTCAGAAAATGAATATCAAAAAAAAAATATTTTTTTTTCTTCTTTACACTTTTATTTGTTAGTTCATTTCTAAAAATAGAATTAGTTTTAAATATTATTACAAATTAAAAGTCTATTTTTTTCCCATGTGTCAACGCATCGGCCGGGAAGCGAACCCGCAAATCCGGGGCAACTTCTTGTAAGGCGGCTGTGCTGACCACCAATTCTTCACAAAAAATCTATTTTAACAAAATAATCTTAATAGAATTACATTAACATTCATTTTAATAATTTAGGTGTAGTTTTATTACTTATAGTTTTTTTATATATATTTCTTATTTTAATTACTTCATTTTCTATTAATAATGTATAAATTAGAACTGACCCAAAAGGAAAAATATCTACGTTACTAAAGATATAATGACCTTTTCAGTATTAGTATATCTTCATTTAATAAGGTATTTTTTCCTCTTCTTTGTGCATCCTATTTATATATTATATACAATATTTTTATGGTTATTTCCTCAGATCATGCGACATTCAATCGCAGGAGTAACAAGTTAACGCAACAATTTTAGGCACTTGACTTCAGTCCGTCACCAGGCACTTGACTTCAGTCCATCACCTCATCACTGCAAAGAAATAAATTATTATTATTATCATCATCATCATCATTTTGATAACTCTCATATTCATAGAGAAACATTCAATGTTTCTCTCAGAAAAAGCATAGTAACTCTACTTCTTTAAAACACTGTTTTACCATTATTGTAAATTATATTAGCTTAGGATTGTTTTCAATATTGTAAATTCTGTTTTAGTGCTTTTATTTATTTTTTAATTGAAAAAAAAATTTGCAGAAGTCAGTATCTTACAGATAGAAAATATCAATCATTTGTACTCTATTGTTCTCAAAGGAAAGATTTCTTTTGAAGATGCTTCTTTCTTCTTAAATATATACTTCATGTGAAACCTATCATATATATATATAATGTCATCATCTTTCGAAATTGACATGGTATTAAATTTTTTCCAAATATTTAAATAATTATAAAGCAAATATCAGAGTTTAAAGCAGAATTTGATAGATTTATCACACATTCAATTTTATTCATTTACATTTTTTTTAAAAACTTAAAATTAAAATAGTAATTGTCCATTTTCTGAAAAAGTGTTCACCTTAACATCATTGGTAACATTTACATCCTTTGTTTTTATTTATAAGTCAGTTTTTAAATATTTGTAAATTTCAAATGTATTTTTTTAGAATATTTTTCATTTATGAAATTAAATTAAAAAGAAATCAAGTCCAATTTACTGAGTTTTAGTATAAAACAAAATTTTATACATAAGTGAAAAGTTGAGCATTTAAAACTTCCACCAGGTGTAGCAACAGAAAATATCAGAATTTGGAAAAAATTATTATTATTATTATTATTATTATTATTATTATTATTATTATTATTATTATTATTATTATTATTATTATTATTATTATTATTATTATTATTATTATTATTATTATTATTATTATTATTATTATTATTATTATTATTATTATTATTATTATTATTATTATTATTATTATTATTATTATTATTATTATTATTATTATTATTATTATTATTATTATTATTATTATTATTATTATTATTATTATTATTATTATTATTATTGTTGTTGTTGTTGTTGTTGTTGTTGTTGTTGCTGTTGCTGCTGCTGCTGTTGTTGTTGTTGTTGTTGTTGTTGTTTAACTTACTCTAAAAAATAGTAGTCTTCATGTTGATAATTTTAGTCTATCTTTTCATCAAATTTTCTAAACTGTTTATTAGAGTGATTTAAGATTGTCTTATCCTACACAATTTCAATCAATATTTTGTTCTTAATATGACTATGATCAAATGTTTTCTCTATCCTTCTATATTATTGTTTTGCTGAGTATAAATATAAGATAATAGAAGAAAACAAAATAAATAGAAAAAAAGCACTCAAAATATAAAAAAGGTTAAAGATTATTTACACTTTTTCTGAACAATTGCTACAAGAATGAATATGAGACTGTATAATGGGTGAAAACTATAGTCAACACTGGATTGACTTAAACTGTTTTTAATTGGCAAGGTTATAAACTTACATAAATAATAACAAATCAATTAATTCTTTATTGCTACAAAATATATGATAAAAATAGGAATAGCTCTCTACTGTAGTGCCATCTATAGTAAGCTAGAGTAAACAATGAATGCAAGATGGTAAAGATAATACATTTAACTCTCAATCCTTAGACCAGTTTCTGATCTAATATTTTAGCCAGAGATAAAAGTGTCTACAATTAATTAAAAACTGAGATTATTAAAATATATAATTACAAGCCTGTTCTCAGATCTATATAAAAGCAACAATGGATTATTATGAATTCAAAATCATAGGAAGTTTTGAAATTGCTGTTTTTAGTTGAATTATAAAGTAGAGTTAAAGATTGCAGCTAAATATTAATCTCAAGCCTCATTGATAAAAGTCAGAAATTGATCTGGAGATGAGAATTTAGTGCATTTCCATCAGATAATCATAAATTATTTAATCTTGCTATAGATGATGCTAGAGTAAAGAACTACCCTTGTTTTATCAAGTTTATTCTTTTAGTTGATAATATAAATCTTATTTTCATATTTATGGATTCTGATATTTCTATTTTACACTATAACAAGTTCTTTTTTAAAAAAAATAAAATAAAGTCTATGAAATCATTGTCCTATATTGACAAGATGTTGGCCATATCCATGTTAACATGTTATGGCTAATGTATTAATTCTCATCCAACCAACCCAAATTATACATTTGCTTTATAGCTATGAAAGACTAGACAGTCATTTAACAACACTGTATGGCCATCTGTGTTAATTATATATAAATTAGCTGCTAAAAAATTCCAATTCAAATTCTTTTTTACATCATTATTTAAATTCAAGTATATTGTTTATACTGAACTTAACGTACCACTAAACATCACATGATCACCATTTCTTATGCTTTCTCATAACTGTTATTAAAACAGGCAAAACTCTCCATACAGTAGTGCCATTCAGTGTGAATCAGTCCAAAGCTCCTCACTGATGAAAGTCACAAGCTAGAAACTAGTCTGAGGATATTGGATGAGTAGGCACTAGATAGGGATTTATGCACAAGCCTTCTGGCATCCATTGATTACTCTGGCTTGTATTGAATAACACTAATGTATGGAGAGTTTTGCCTGTTTTAAAAACAATATAATTAGAAGAAATTTCAACTCTGATTTTCAAGTTCCCTGCAGCCATTCACTCCATCTTATACTTTGTCTAAGAATTTTAAACCACCAAAAATCTTCAAAATTAGAATTTGAATTTATGAGCTTGCTGATTAGTGAACTATTAATTTCATCATAATGCAGTTTGCTTTAATGATTAAAAATTAATTACAAAATCTGATTTCTATTCTTATATATCAAAATAAATCTTTAGTGATATTATTTTTTAATATGATTTGCAATGGGGGATGTTAAATGCTTAAATGTCTACAGAAAAGGTGACATTTGTTTATTCATTATAACATATGTTGTTTGAGATTGACCATGTCACTGTTACCAAAAAATGCTTGAAGAAGTTAATTTTAATGGGAGATTATATATTATGATTAGATTAATTTTTGATATTAACTCTAATGCTATTAGTTAAATATTATTTACAGAAATTCAAGAAGTTCTTTTTCTGTATATTTTATATTTTTCATAAATGATTTCTTATAGTCAGCACATAGAAACTAACAGGACACCAGTGTGAACCTCAAGATTTCAACCTGGTCTGCAAAGAAAGGCACAATGTAAAAATAAAAGTTAAGGAGGCCTGCTTCATTGCGATGGATTGCAATGCCATCAACTGCAAGGACACATGCTTCATGATCTCAAAGAAATGGAGCAATTAACCTTTGAACTTTGCATAATTTGCATATAATTACTTCACTTAGAGCTATGAATATGAGAGCATGTCTCTTGAAAGTGCTTGCAGAGTAATATATTTTTATTTTGTTTTTAAATAAAAAGTAGCTTTGCAGTCAGGTGCAATAGCACGTATATTATTTTACAAATATATTTTTGCATGCAAAGTTTTCGAATTAAGTTTGAATTATAATTCAAATAAATAATATTAAATAATATAATATTCTATTTACTGTTACATCACGAAAAAAATCTAAGCAATTTCTGCTAGACACTTTGAACAAGCACAATTTTTGACTCCTCTTAAAAACAAACAACTTTCCCATCATTGAAATCAATATCTTTCCTATTTGCATACTGTTAAATTTTGAAGAGTGGCCTTATTTATCAATGTTCATAATTAGGTCAAATGATTAAGGGACAGCACTGAGAGCAATGTAAAACTTGCCTTATACTCTAAAGTCTCACACTTTATCACTGCTCTAAATATACAGGGCAATGCTTTAATATTATCACATATCAAAATTTACTGTTATCTTTTTGGTTATTGTTGTAATAAACTGGCCAAAATATTTCTAATGTTGGTGAAAAGAGAAGGCTTATTATATTTATGTTTATTAAATGCAGCTGAGCATGTTTTCAGTTTAGAAAAGCAGATTCATAGTGCTGGTGGGTTGGCTAGGTCCATGTCATTAATAAATAAAAATAGTATCCAACTCTGAAGATTGTGGAATATTTAAATATCTAATTTAAATTAGTATGTCATTAATAAATACCACAGCATATCGGGCATCAGGACAACCCACACATCACCATGCTACATCTGTTAATGTTGTTTTCTAATTCGAAAGCAATCCTTAGCTACATTTAATAAACATAAATATAATAAATCTTCCATTTTTTAGTTTCAATAATATTTTATTATTTCGAGTATATACAGTGATATCTAACCAAACATAATAGATTTACAATATTGTTCTGAGTATCTTGTTGTTTCTATTTGGAGATCTGTTAAGTCTATGTTGCTGTGTTATAAATGCAAGATGTGAACATTAAAACCTTCACACATTTGTTAGCCGATTGCTTTTCGTTTCCCCCTTTTTTTATTTCTCCCTTCTTTTTATTGTTAGTTTGGCATATTGTATAATTCCTGTGTGTCTTCAAATGTTTTCGATGATGCCAGGAGTTGATCATTCTTCTGGATTTCTATCATTGTTTTTAAAAAAAACTTGTGTTATAGGAAGTTGTGGGCGTTCCGTGATTAATTTACAATGCGTAGCCCAAATGGCGGAGATGAGACTTGGATCACCTCTTCTCACAGTGTACTGGATTCAGAGTAATCAGAGAAATCATACTCTCCAACACCAAGATAGATTTCAAACTGATCTCATATCTGAAGGACAGTATCAGTGCAAAAACATATCCAATAATAAATCTTCTCTTTCGTCAACATTAGAAACGTTTCGACCAGTGTATATTATATATCAGTAACTTATTGTCATTATATTCTGCATAATATATAAATAAATAAATGTATAAGATTGAAAACCTTTTCTTTCTAGTAACTTTACATTTAATAACACCCATTGATTATTCGTGTAAAACCTGTATAAAATCATAGAATCGTTAATGAGGTCAAATATGATATTTGTCAGAACATCTTTACTAGTATGTTCAGTTCTTTTATAATTCTTGTTTTCTAAACTTTAAAAAAAAATCTTCAGAATTTTTATAATTATTTTTACACGTGTGTTGTAATATTTTCCAGTAATAAATGAGTCTGTAGATATATCTTCACAGATCGTAAATAATTGTAAATACGATTTTTAAGTAAATGAATGCCGCTACTGTGTATCAACTTGGACTAGTCAATACTTGTTCTAGCTTTCAAAAGAAAAAGCTTTATTATTCAAGAAATTAAAAACACTTTTTTAAAAACTTTTATACAAATATATTTACATTTTTAATTTATATAAACAAATTACAAAAAGTTATCATCTAAGATGATAAATGAAAGTGTTTTGTGTTAAAATAAGTTATTTAAAAAATGGGCAATGTAAATAAATAATAAAGACTACAAAAGCGGCCATTAAGTATAAAAGAGTTTAAATAATACCCAACAAAACAACAAAAATTTACACAAATATATCCGATGTTCTAACAACATATATATGTAACTAAATACTGTATTTTCCCAATATTTACGTAATTTCCGGTTTTGATTAATTAACGGTATTGAAAATCATTGCATAATGCCCACTTTCATTAATTGTCCCAGGTACATATAGATATTTAAAAATTTAGTAAGTTTTTAAATAAGAATGAAATCCATTATACCAAAGATGGAAAAACAGCCTCAAGATTGGACAAGCTTAGTGGCCGAGTGGTTAGCTCATTTGCCTTACAAGCAGTTGTCCCGTGTTCGCTTTTCGGCAGATGCTTTGACGCATGAAAAAAAAAAAGATTGAAAATTATAAAATAGAATGTATATATATACTTTCTTAGCACATTAACCCTTTTATGCCCTTTACATAGATTCAAAAACTAGATTGATCTTAATATTTTGTTTCAGATAATTGGGCATTTGAGTTCTACAATTACTAATTACTTCAAATAGCTATTTCACAGCCAAGCCAATTAATAGGCAACCAAGTTTTGATTTATATCACTGACCACAATAGAATGCCTCCTTCTCTAATGATAAATGCATCATATTACAGTCATAATTTTGTTTTATAGTTAGTGAAGAAATAATCATCACACTATGTCCACCTTAATCTAGGACTTTTATCTTTCAGCTAAGAAGAGTTAAATACTGTCTAATAGATAATGGCTGTAATGAGTCTACCTGTAATGTGTAATTTGAAAAAAATAAAAGATGTATCCAGTCTCACTCAATCCATAAGTATAGCCTATCAATGTGCTAACCATTATACCATGAGGGGTATTATTCAAACAATGCTGAGAGGACTTAATCCATTTTCTACAAAGAAAAGTCTCAAGATTTTATGAATATTCTTTTTTTTTTATTGTACATACTATCAAAAATGATCAAGTTGTCAAGCATTGGTGGCCGAGTGGTCAGCACAGCTGACTTACAAGCAATTGTCCCGGGTTTACGGGTTCGAGCTTCTTGACCAATGCTTTGACACATCAAAAAAAAATAATAATCAAGTCTCATTTATATCAAGGGATTAAGTTTACAATGTGAACTATTTTATTCAATCAATATTTCACTTTTTCTGTTCTTCTATTTTGAAAATTAAAATTTAAAAAATTAATGTGAAATTTCAAAACAGCATTTGCATAGAAATGGATGTAGTATTTTGCAGTGCTCTAATAAACTGCTTTCCTATGATGATTGGGCTATAGGATAGCTTTCAAAATTAAAATACTTCTGACATTATGTTTCAGCATTGGGTAGAAATTTCATCTAGTTACAGGATTTTTTTGACAATCATCAACCTAAATTCTTTTCATTGTATCTATAAAAAATGGCTACAACTATTGTTATAACCATATAACATATTTATTCCTTACTGATGTTTTATACTCATAATTGTTACTAATATCCTGGACTAGTTCAATCATTCAATATTAAATGTTGAATGTCTTTAAAAAAAATTCAAACCTTATTTAAAACCTTCTAAATACATTCAAATGTTAGTAATAACACACAGGTTTGTACATAACAGAGCATTTGGTGTGGCATTATTGTCCTCTCTTCTTCATGTATTGCTAGCCTGACAAGTATCAATATTAGCATGGAATCAAACTTGGACCTTTACATTTGTGAATATTAAATTTGAGGTAACCCTCCAACCAGTGAGCTATTCAGCCTAAGATATTATAAGGATTTAAATCCAAATATATATGTTTGTGGCGATAGGATTTAAAAGAATTTTATCATCTCTTTATATTCTGTAAATATTATATTATCTTTTACAGAAAGTTATGTGTAAGAAAATATCAGTTTTAACATGAATGGTTCTTTAGGAAAGATGAAATAAAATAAATAGAAGATGAAATTTGATAAGTCTTTATATCTACAAAAATATATGTTTGAGTTTAATTCTATATAATACTTTGGATTGAAAATGAAAGAGGTGCATCTTTTGTTATTAGATAAATCCAAGACAAAAAGACTACTGTGACCTACTAGAACAAACTGTTGAACTTAAGTGTTGCTAATAATAACTGACAGGTAGCTACCAACACCACTACTAACAAATTCCTCTATTCTTTGCATGGAAATATAATCATTCATTTCTTTTCTTACATCATAATTAGTCCATTAAAATATCTAATTTAACATATATATAAATACATAAACATATTGTGGATTATCAGCATCTCTGTAATTAGTGATGTGAAGGGTCTCTGATATCCAAATAATGGCAGGGGTTTTCTTCCAAAACCTTGATATAATGAATACATCATTGGTTTCTAGAGAAACGTGATTACTTTCAGGACAGTCAAAAGGTATAATAATTGGGGTTGTTTACATGGATAATTCCTTAATTTTCATTATTCAATTCATAATCAATCCATTAAAATATTTACTCAGGTTATTTTTGTATACTTATTCTACTGAAATCAGTTGGCAACATTATGACCATTGGCAACGTAAAGGTTTAGTTGTGGCTAAGCACACTTTCAACCTGTTAAGACTTATTCATATCACTCATAGGCTGTTGAGAAAGTTGTAGTATTTATATGTAAATACTAATTTATTTAAACTAATGATTCACATGATCCATTTTTTAGGAAGTTGCACCCTGTTTTCTTTTTTATTAATGGTTTGTGGTTATTGTTAGCAATAAACCAAGCTTTTTTGACTTTGCATCTGGCTTAACCAACTGAAAGTGTGCTAAGACACAACTAATAGACCAAACTGAATAAACCTTTACTTTACCAATGGTCATAATGTTAAAAAACTAATTAAAATATCTATTAGAATATATAAGCGATTTAACCCGCTGAAGAAGAAACTGTCATTAGTAACCAAAAACAATTAAATCAAATTAATCTAGGCCTAGTACTTTCGAGTTTTTCCCTCATATTTATGGCAAAAATAGATTTTAAACCATTGCTGTAATGTTACTAAATAATAATGTATGCAAATGCATATGCAAATTAATTTGTCCATTTTCTTGAAATAGCAAAACATGTGTCGCGTCTATTAATGGCATTGTTATCACTGATAATAAAATACGCCTTCTTGATTTTTCTTTTACAATCATTTGCTTTGGAGCACACTATCTTGGGGTTGCAGGGTTCAAACACATGGCTATATATATATATATATATAATGATAGTGAACGCTTAAAAATTAAAAGATAAGTTTTACACTGGCTTTAAAAACATCTAATAGTCTTTGATGGGCAGAATATTTCAGTCTATAAAAAATGCAAAGTTTGTTGCAATATCTTTAGAATCCTTGATCCATTGACGTATTTTTTTATTGCTGACTAGTGTGCGAAAGTTTTCTTGGAGGCATTATTCCTAAGAAAGAAGATTAATAACTTTTTATTGAAGTATTGACTAATCATGTCAATGAAATATTGTTTTCTATATTAGTAAAAAAAAATTTTTTAAATTTAACTACCACTTGGTACAGTTTGAACAGAAAGACAAATGTTTTCCCTATCAAAAATTAATTCATCATATTCTTGATACCTGAATGTTGATTGAGTTTTAAATTCCATATTTATTTATTTTTTATCATCTCATAAGGTTTTTAATTCAACTTTTTATTTGTTTTTTTTTTTCATTTATTACTACTGTGCCTTCCCCCCCCCACTTGCATATATTTAGGGATTTAATTGCTTACCATAAACTCAATGTAATTTTGCATTGCTTATCAACATATCAAATTAATTGTTTTTTATTTATCATCAACTAGGAAATCATTCATTTTTAATTTTATCTGACCATAAAATTTGCACATAAACTTTTAATCACACCATTTCTCATAATTTCTTCTTCTTTTATTATTATTATTATTATTATTATTATTATTATTATTATTATTATTATTATTATTATTATTATTATTATTATTATTATTATTATTATTATTATTATTATTATTATTATTATTATTATTATTATTATTATTATTATTATTATTATTATTATTATTATTATTATTATTATTATTATTATTATTATTATTATTATTATTATTATTATTATTGTTGTTGTTGTTGTTGTTGTTGTTATTGTTATTATTATTGTAATCATTATACCAGTTTATATTTATAAAGTCAAATATTATCTAATTTTATTATTTCTGTATTAAAGAGATGTGTTGCCATGCTTTGAAAATTATTACATGAAAAGAACAATAATTAGATTTATTAACAGTTAAAACTTTATTACTCATAAATTAAGTTGATGTTTTCTTTACTTATGATTACTTCTTACTCTGTATTCTTGAGATATATGTTATTAATTTTTAATAAGATTTCACTTATATTTCGATTAATTTGTTACACCCTGTTACTGCTTTTACCTATCTATCAATTTCGATCTACCTGCTTATCTGTTTGCCCAATGTCTGTCTACCTTTGTACTGATCTACTCCTGCATTTGACCATCTGTCCATATCTTTATTTTATACTGTCCATAAAGAATATATAAAGAGAAACATTTGGTAATACCAGCTAAAATCTAAATACAAATACACAAATCACCTACAATGTTAAAACATTCCAGCAATACTTTCTGTGAGAAATTAGGCTTCCATGCCAATGATGGGCAAATGCAGCTCTCACAGCCACATGTGGCACTTAGTCAAAGTAAATGTGACTGCCATTAAAACCCAATTTTATTTTTATTATTTCAGAATTTCTTTTTAATTGTACAAAAATGTGTAATATGATAGAAATTTTTGTCAAACATTTTTGTTACTTATTGTGTTATAAATTTCATCATGTATAAATGTAAAAACAAGTCAAAACTTTCCATACAGTAGTGTCACCCTATGCCAACCAGAGTAATCAATAGTTGGCACAGGGTGGCACTACTGTATGGAGAGTTTTGTCTTGTTTAATAATTATTATGTGCTAGTATAAGAGATGGTGATCATGTGATGTATGAATGTACATACATACTGTTTTCAAATATATTGGCAAACTGGATGTTAACGACGTCTACCTAATTTTAGAAAAATTACTACATGTGTGTATGGAATGATCGCATGTGCATATTTATGATTTGTACAATTTTGTGGTTGTATATTTTAGTGATAGTTTTCCTATCAACTAAATATCCTATTTCATATTTTTTCAAAATATTTGGTATGTAGATTGTTTTATTAAGCAATTTAAACTTGTATATGATGTATAATTTTTCCTTTGTGTCCGTGCATGCTTTCTAAAGACGTGTACAGGTAACGAAAATTGTTTTAATTGTTTATAATTAGTGTACTTAGACTTTCGTGTTTTTATCTAAGATAAACAATTATATATATAAAAAAAAAACTCTTGCAAATAAAACTGGAAAGCATTTGCATGATTTTGGTTATGTTATTTCTGTTTTTGGTGGTAAATAATAATAAAACAGACGTTTAAGAATCATCAGGAAAATATCAACCAAAAATAAATATAGTCCACAATTGCTTTTAATTATTCTAAATTATTTTGATTCATATTTTATTTTAAGAAGTCCTCTTTCTTTAACAATTTGTTGCACTTTTTATGAATCTTTTAAAACAAGAATTAATATTTAGACATTTTTATTTTAATTAATTATTTATTCATGCATTTTGTTTGAATTCCAGACTTTAGATATTTAAACTTACTTAAATTTTTTATTAACATGACTTCATAAAATATCAAAAAATACAAATCATCATCATCATCATCATCAACCATTATCAATCCACTGCAGGATGAAGGTCTCTACAAGTTCAATCCATCTTTTCTGATCTTTAGATTCTCTTCTCCATATCACTCCTGCACACTTTCTTATTTCATCCATCCATCTCACATGTGGTCTCTTTCTGGGTCTTTTACAATCTCTTGGAATCTAGTTTAAAATTTCAATTGTCCATCTATTATCATCTTTTCTAGCAATATGTCCAGCCCAACTCCACTTCAGTCTTTTAATTTTTCAAGGAGATCAGTAACACCTGTTTGTTCTCTTACCCATACAATGCGTTTTTGATCTCTTCTTGTTACTCCCAACATGCATCTCTCCATACTTCTTTGAGTGGTTTGAAGTCTCTGTATTGCTCTTCTATTAAGGGTCCAAGTCTCAGATCCATAAGTAATAACTGGCAAAACACATTTATTAAAAACCTTCATTTTCAAACACATAGGCATATTTCCTCCAACCAAGTTTAATTCTATGATTAATTTCATCCAAACAAGAAAATAAAAGCTGTCAGAATGAATGGGTAGAAAATTTGCTTTTATTAACAATAATGGAAAGTCATTATGTCTTATTTGTAACATTACAATTGCAAACTACCAAGTAAGCATTTTATGTTATATTACAAAGTAAGTCATTCACATTTTTTAATTCAATATCCACTCAATTCAAAATTGCAAAGAAAGAAACTTAAATCATTGCAATCAATCAGGTCTTTATAAGCAACAAGGTCTCTTGTCTTCTTTTAGACATGAAGATGACAAAGATAACAGAGTCAACAAGGTTAATTTTTTTTGGTAGCTTGGAATACTGATCATGCCAAAATGTTTATATGGCAAAGAAGAATTTATTAAAACTTGGAAGGAGTGATTAACATTTTGGATCCAGGTAATACAAATCTGCATAAATTGATCGCACAAGTTCCTATGTCATGTCATACAACTGAATGAACTGACCATGATATTAGTGAAATTAATAAAAATGTTGAAAACAGTTTGATGTGGGATTTGAAAAATTGTGTAGTGTTTACTTTAGCTGTCGATGAATCTATAGACAATCATAATGTTCCACAATTGATTGTTTTTGTCTCTTATGTATCTGCAGATGTATGTGTGAAGGAAGAAATGTTACACCCACTAGCTTTTACTAAAACAACTCACAGTATTGACCTTAAAAACAAGCTTGATGAAGTAATGAACAGGTTTGAATTGCCTTATGAGAAATTTGTAAGTGCTACAACTGATAGGCCCTTTAATGATAAGAAAAAACGAGGTCTTTTAAACAATTATCCTAAAATTCCACATTTTGTCCCTTTTTATTGCATAATTCACTGCAAAAATCTCATAGAAAAGTACTTAAAATACAAAAATGTGTGTGAGATTGTTTTACAGATTATGAATTTAATTAGAACAAATACAATGATGAAATAGCTGAGTTGCATAGTAATCTTTCCTTATTGTCTGTTATAAGATGGCTATCAACTTACAATGTTTTGTGAAATAATAACATAAAAAGAAATATAGGGTATATGAGCACAGACTTTCACACCACCCACATCTCTCCACTTTATCTAATAACACTGATATACCTAAACACATATATGCTGAAAAGATAAATAATCACCAATATACGTATTTCATACTAAACCAGCAATCATCAGTTGGTCCAGACTATCATCTTTACACACATATACAGTATAAGTGCTCATATATATATTAAGATAGACTATCCTCATAGTTTAATGGACAAGCTTCAATCCACTCCATACTCCAACTCTTCAACCATCCATCCAATTGAAAATCTGATGATGGAATGCTCAAAGGCCACCCTGAGGCCGAGATTATTGACACACCCATGTTTACCTAAGGTCAATCTGAACCCCACATGTACAGGGCATAATCCATTTAATACATATGCAAAGATGGGCAGACATCTCTATAATGTAATAACATAAAAAGCTGAAACCTTTGATAGATGTACCTTTAAAATGCTTATATGACAGTCAATCAGATGTAATAATGACTGCACAGGGAACTCTCAATTCAAAACACAATCTCTCCTTATTGTCTGTTATAAAATGGCTATCAACTTACAATGTTTTTTGAGATAATAACATAAAAGGCTGAAACCTTTGACAGATGTACCTTTAAAATGCTTATATGACAGCCAATCAGATGTAATAATGACTGCACAGGGAACTCTCAATTCAAAACACAAGGCAGAGATTTTACGAGAAAAATATGGTTCCACTTTCTTCTCTACTTAAATTTATAGGTTTTGAGATGTTTTGTGGAACTCCTAAATCTTATCATAATATTTTTAAAAGAAAAAAAAATACCCAGAATTAGAAAATGAAACTTGGCTTTCTGACTTAATGTTCTTTATGTACATTATGGAATATTTGCAAACATTTAATTTGGCTTTACAAGAAAAGGCAAAAATGATTAATGATTTGTTACAAATTGTACTTAGTTTTGAAGCTAAACTTTGGCTTTTTGTGTATGATCTTAAAATTAAACCAATAAACATCACATGACCACCACTTCTTATGCTTGTGTATAACAGTTGTTAAAACAGGCAAAATTCACTATACATATTGCCACACACAGCAAGCTAGAGTAATCAAAGACACCAAAATGTGTGGGTGCTGAACTGAGTTCAGACCCATATGACTATATAAGTTTATAGGCTTAGATTAAAAACCTTAAGGTGTTTTCAGTTTAAGACTCATGGTTTTGTAGTTAAGTGGAGATAAAAGGTGGCTGCTGGAGGGTTGCATTAGATCCTAAGATTTAGGTGCAGCACTGTCAGATCCAAGGCTCCTCACTGACAAAGGCCACAAGCCATAAACTAGTCTGGAGATATTGGATGAGTAGCCACTAGATGGGGATTTTATGCACGAGCCTTCTGGCATCCATTGATTATTCTAGCTTGCTGGGTGTGGCAATACATATAGTGAGTTTTTCCTGTTTTAATGATCTTAAATTTAGAATAATTAATCATTTTCTATGAATAAAAGCAAGTATAATAATATCAAAGAAGAAAAATTAGATGGATATAAAAAACAAAGCAATTTCAAATGTAGGTTTGAATATATGGAAGTTTCAAATCTACATTTGCATATTTTGTGAACCCATTTACTTGTGGTATTATTGAAGATGGATTTCCAATTTCTGAAATAATACTTTTTGAAAAAGCTGCTGGGGAATTCGAATTATTAAAGATGAAAGAAGATCAGATGAAAATGTATCACAAATCTAGTTCTCTAATTACATTTTGGAAAAGCCAATAAACATCACATGACCACCATTTCTTATGCTTGTGTATAACTGTTTTAAAATAGGCAAAACTCACTAAACATATTGCCACACATAGCAAGCTAGAATAATCAATTGATGCCAGAAGGCTTGTGCATAAAATCCCCATCTAGTGCCTACTCATCCAATATCCCCAGATTAGTTTCCCCTCACTGATGAAGGTCACAAGCTAGAAACTAGTCTGGGGATATTGGATAAGTAGGCACTAGATGGGGCTTTTATGCACAAGCCTTCTGTCATCCATTGATTACTCTAGCTTGCTGTGTGTGGCAATACGTATAGTGAGTTTTGCCTGTGTTTACATTTGGAAACTTGTGTCAGAATCAAAATATCCATACTTAAAAAGAAAGGTGCTCGCCATCTAATTTCAATTTACTTCGTGAAGTCAAAATATCATTCACATTTGACCAATCAGTATCTTTCAGAATTCCTGTGAACATCTTTAACAAATGATACACCAAATTTCAAAAATTTGACCAAAGGTTTTCATTAAATGTTAAATGTTTTATTAATGAATTTTTATTATTATATTTTATTTTTATTATTAAAATTTTTAAATAATTATTTTGTATTTTATTTCTTTCTCTTAATTATAATTTCTTATATACTTTAATCACCCTATTAACTAAGTTAAGTAAAATTGACTATATGTATTT
Source organism: Epiperipatus broadwayi (assembly GCA_028023455.1). Lineage (NCBI taxonomy): Eukaryota > Metazoa > Onychophora > Udeonychophora > Euonychophora > Peripatidae > Epiperipatus > Epiperipatus broadwayi. The sequence goes on along the minus strand of JAQFVV010006370.1, from coordinate 1,244,074 downwards.
ATGTTAGTGTACTTTAATAATAATAATAATAATAATAATAACAATAACAACAACAACAACAATAATAATAATAATAATAATAATAATAATAATAATAATAAAAGTAATAATAATAATATGGTGTGGCTCTTTGTAATATGTGAAAAACTAGCATGTGGCTTTCATTGACCTCATGCATGCTCATCCCTATTCTATGCCATTAATTTAGACTTATTTTTTACACAAAAGTATTACTGCACTGTTTTAACATTGTAGGTAAATTTATGTATTTATATATAAATCATTGTTACTAGTAAATAATGTTTAAGCTAAAGTCAAAAGGTTGAGCACGCCATCCAAATAAACAAACTAAGATATTTTTTTTTACATTAGTCAGCTGAAGTTTCATTCAAGAATCTCTAAACTTGAGTGTAGCTAGCTCTGAATATTTTGTCAGAGATATGAATGGTGGACTCAGAGGGGATGTTTTAGGATCTCATAGGGAACGTTCTAGGATTTATTTGATAGTTGAATAATGGTAAATAAAAAAAAATAAAAACTTAATTTAGACTAATGAAACAGTTAAACGTTTCATTTGCTATTAGGGAGCTCAATTATTATACGGGCTCCTGATCACATGACAAACTTGCTAAAACTGTTCGCGCGTGCATTGTTATAGTCACAAAGTTGTTTACTTATATTATTTTAAGCTAATATCTTCAAATTTAATTATAATAAATTATTTTCGTTCGATTGATTCATTTTAAAATACTTTATATAAACATAAAATATTCAACACAATAATATAAAAGAATATAATTGAAGTATATCAATTTATCAGAAGTATTGTAATTAATTTCAAAGGAAGACAGACTTTTTCTTTAAATAAAGTTATTTATAAATGTGAATTATAATTAAACATTTTTAAAAAAAATAAACTGCTGTTAACACAAAAGTTTACTTATATAAATTTCATAATCATTAGTGAAACTAAAATCTTCTTACATAGAAATCTTTTGTTAGAAACAAAGTAAAAAAAAAAAAATAAAATTTCTTTCCTTGTTTTTCTTCTTTGTTGTAATTATTCTAAGAATTCTAAATTATTAATTTTTCTTATTATAGCGAGGGCCGAAAAATAAATTATGAGTAAATTCTTTTATTTATGGCAATGGATCTTTTCACCATCCATCGAAGTAATGGATTTCTACTAAGGCATGGTAACCAATTTAATAATCTTACAAAGTATTTTTTTTCTTTAGTTTTTTCTATTTTGAAATATCTGTCCGTTGCTTGAAACCCAAGTTCAAATAAGATAGTCACCAAATACAATTAGTCTATGATTAATTTTCTAAATATATCAGATTAAATACCTATAATCTATCATTATCAGTTAAAAGAAAGATCAGAAATATTAAATTCTTATAAAAATTTATTATTCAAAAATTATCTTAAATAAAATCTCAAATATTACTGTTAATAATTGTTTATATAAAATATATCTAATCTATTTGCTATATGTCTTTATGACTCATAAAAATATTTTTTTTAATTTGTCTCTTCTTAGTATAATGAAGATTTTACTAATGAAAATAAGTTTAGATTAGATTTTTTTTAATATTAATAATACTACAAAAATGTCTTATGGACACATATATAGTTTAATATATATATATACTTGCTTATTTATATTATAGAACCTTAATTATTACTGCAGTTCTCTAATAGAGTTAATATCGAGTGTAGTAGTGTACATAAATAAATTGAATTATTATTTAACCAATTTGTTAAATATAAACTTTTTTTTACTTTGATTCAGTCATCTGGAATATGCATATAAAAAGAACTGTCTATAAAATCAATCTACCTTTGCCAGTTAACCAAAATCTAAAAATATTTTAATGATCATTAACATATTTCCCTAGATATAAAAAATAAATCACAGAAAGTAAATGTTTATATAAGATCACTTCTCTCTTTCTACTTCCCTCTCTCTATCTCTCTCTCCCTCTCTCTCCTCCTCTTTTCTTCTCTCTCTCCCCCTCTTTCCCTCTCCTTCTTTTTTTACTTCGCTCTTTCTTTATCTCGCTTTGTATCTTCTTCTCTCTCCCTTTCTATCTTCTTATCTCTCCCTTTCTCCTCCTCTTCCATTTTTCTCTCTCTTCCTTCTCTTTCTCTCTCCCTCTTTTTTCCCTCTCTTTTTCTCTCTCTCTATTACATGTTTTGAATAATCTCAAATTGGTTTTTATTTAATTTTATAAAGTATTAAACTAAAATTCACTTTGTAATATCTGTTACCTGTTTTTTCTTCTTTTCTCCTCCTCTTTTTATTATTTCTGTATTTAAAATTTAGTTTTTACCCATCCCTGTCATCATATATTTTGATAATATTTAATTTATTATTCATTTAAATGTGCATTAGATAATACGTAATGTTGATCAGTTTTTATGAATGTTAGAAAAGAATTAAACTTATAACTGAGAACATATATGTAATATATAATCTTAAATATATAATTTATATTTACTTATTGTTTTTTTAATTTTTTTTTTATTGTGTATATTTGTTAAAGTGTAAATATTGAAGTGCACATAATAAATAAATATTGAATTGAAATGAATTGAATCATTGTTAGTTTTCAAAAGATTTTTATTGAAATTCATAAGAGATTATAGATCAAAAGAAAAAAAAACATATATACAATGTCAAAATTTAAACGTTAGAATGGAAACTATATATATACAAGGAAGATACAAAATCGTTCACCATTATCAAAAATAAAACATATATATATATAAAATGAAGCCTAATAAATAGAAAAAATTTTGACTATAGTGCAAGAGTATATATTTTTTATATACTGTTATTTTTTGGTTTATTAAAAACCATGTTATTGCAAGTATGTCTGGAAAAGTGATATTTTTATCTCTGTTTTATTTGCTCTATTAAAACAGTATTAAGGCATCTTGGGTTATTTCCATACATGAATTTGCATCTCATGCAACATAATACATATAGGTTAAATGTGTCAACTTGTGTATTTTGGGAAAAATCCCTAGCAAATGAATTAATTTTAAGTTTTAAAGAAGTATAAATGTTTTTATATATTTTTGTAATTAATGTCGAACTGCTACAAGTTTGAAGCAATCATAGAGAAAATGATACTGTGTTTCATCTTCCTTATGACACAACTGACATGTGAAATCCACATTAGAGTAAACTCTCTTGAATTTAAGGATATATTGAGTTCGAAGAGCATTACATTATTATTATTATTATTATTATTATTATTATTATTATTATTATTATTATTATTATTATTATTATTATTATTATTATTATTATTATTATTATTATTATTATTATTATTATTATTATTATTATTATTATTATTATTATTATTATTATTATTATTATTATTATTATTCTTTTTCTTATTATTATTATTATTATTATTATTATTATTGTTGTTTATATAAATATTTTATATTTAAAGTTTCATGAAAAGCATTATGTAAAAATTGATATTTCTTATATATCTAACTTATCTGTTATCTATAAATCTGATAATTAACAAAAATTCAATAAAACAGTTGGTCGTGGCATAGAAGTAACAAATTAGTTTCAATATTAAACAATTCTTTATCAGACCCTGTGAATAATATAATGTACAAGTATTAAACTCTCTGCCCATCTGATAGAGTAATGAAACTAAAGTAAAACAACCAAGAAATAACAATTGATCATTATTAACACAGTCCCATTTATAAAATCTCAATTTTAGAGCTTTATTATAAACTTAAGAATTCTTACATTGTTATATACAAGTTTAAGAAGTATTAAAACAGATCATTTATAAGAAAAATAGTCTCTAACTACCACTAATAAGAGACCAATGAAAGGGGAAGCATTACTCACTAGAAGTGCCAATATGTGGACTAGTTAGGATTTAAACTTTCTTCTATCCTTATTTTACTCTTAAGATCTGGAAACCTATTTTCATATTAATATTGTAAATTAAATAAAGATAACTATGGATTGGTTGAATTGCAAAAGAAAATTAACTAAACCTAATTGGAATTTGAAAAAGATTTTTAAATTTTACCTAGTGTAGATTTAAACTCAGGCCATAGATTTGTAAATAAATTTTATGCCACAATACCACATAAGCTGTCAATACACCATAAGATACTTCTAAATATATATAATCATTTAATTACACAGAGAATATTGTTTGTGAGATTTATATTGCATCCAAAATGAAACCCAATAGAAATCAATATATCTCTATTCGTGTCATCAGTGTTTTTAGAATACTTTAACCACATGGATAAAAATGTGCAAAAAAGATGACGAGAAAGAAAGATTTTGGATTATGTCAGAACTCATCAGTTGGCTCAGGTCAGAATTTTTAATATATATTTCTTATCCTCACTCAATATTTATCAATTATTTTATTTTTCTTATGGAATTTTTTAGCCAACTTAAATATTATCAAAATATCACAAGTAATTTACAAAGATTCCAACTGTGAGAAGATTCATTAGTAGATTTATTAAGATATACAGTTCTTCTATTATAATGATAGATGTTTGGTGGATATGAAATTTAATTTATGAACCAGATGAATGCAATATTCATGGGTTGTTCTGAATCCGCTGATGAAATTTAATTTGCATTTAGGAAGAATAAATTTAGCTGGCTTTATTATTGGGTCTGAAAATATAAATTTGTTTGGAATATCATAAAAATTTTATTTTACACCACAATTTCTCAAATGTAGGATTCTTGATTGATTATCCAAAAAGGGGCTTGATTTAAGATGAGTCTTAGGTGAGGCAAATATATCATGAGTTCATTGGCAGACATAATCTACATAACTATTTTTTTTTGCATTTTCTGAGGTAGCTCTTGCTAATTGGCAGAGAAATTTCTAAAAGGACAGGTAGAATTGGCCTTGAATTTAATATTTTTATTTTATATTTACATGAGTTTTTAGAAACGTAAAGTGGGAATATATTTCCAAAGAGGGTACAATATTCACCATCTGAAACTGCTGGTTATATCACAACCTGAAGTAGTACTAACCAAGTTTCCAAATAGATTATTTCTAAAAATTTACGTTGATTTAATCTTAGACAAATGAGAATAAGAATAGACTTCGTAAATAGCATGAGGTATGATTGTGTTTCAGTCCATTGTAACATAAGGTTATATTCAGGTTATGAAATAGTTCTCCAAATTGTTTGGATAAAAAATTGAATATATCATCTTCATCATATTAGGATTAAGATCATAGTTTTGATTTCTGCCCTTTTCCTATCCTATTGAAAAACTTTTCTAGTTCAGAAAAGGATATCTTTTGATAAATCAAAACAATTTTATCAGCATAGATTAACTTCCTGCGTATTGTTTTTGGAAATCATTAATGAATATATTTAAAAATGTGAATAAGTAAGTTGAAAATTGAAATAATCTGTAAAATTTCATATATACTATAATTATCATCAAGTATCACTTGAATCTTTTTTATTAGAGAGTGTTTTATCAAGTAAATTAAAAAATTTCCTGCATTTAAAAATATTAAAACCTTTTAGAATACTATTTTTTTCAAACGCAATCATAAGTTAAAATTAGATCAAGAAAAATAGAACCAGTTTTTAATTTATTTTGATATTTATTTATTTTTTACTGTGAGGGATTGTATATAAAACTTATTCACAGTAGTCATTTTCTAATCTATACTCAGCTTTCTCTATAGATAAGTGATTCATAACTATTGACATTTTTTTTTGCTAAAATGATTTTTTCAAAAGCTTATCAAAAACACATAATAACCCTATTAGATTTAAATCATTACTATATTAATCTTGGATTAAAAGTGCTATGCCAAATTTTGGAAATAGTTTCTGACTGAATAATATTAATATCAATTATGTTATGGCTTTAGGTTTTAAATTTTTAGAAATTCGGTGTGTTAATTATTGTTGTGATCTTTCCTAAATGAAAACAATTCAATTTTGAAGTTCATTGTCATCTACTATTATTTTTATAAGTATAAAAATATAATATATGACTGGTGATCTGATTAGCAGTGATAATAATAATTCTTTTAGAAGAATTTTTATATTTTCCAAATGTATATATATACAAATAAAATGTCCATTAATTAAAAACTATTGTCATAACAATAAAAATAATAAATATAAAGGTAATTAACTATTATATACAATCTTTCAATCAGCAGAAGTATTTTCGTTTAATTTCTTATACCTCCTCAACTGAATTTAATGGCAGTTGAGGAGGATTAACAATTTAACTGAAAGTACTTCTGCAGATAAAAGCTGGTATGTAATAATTAATTATATATATTTTACAATGTTATTTACTAAGTGCAGAGAGGTCATATGCAATTAAAAAGAAAAGATTTTCACTTTTATTATAATAATTCAATGATGTCATGTTGAATACTAAGGATGCTTTCAAGATAGAGACTTTTGAAAGAATAAGAAGGTATCTTATTCTTAGACCTTCATTTTAGTTATGTAGGCCAATCTATAACATCTTAGTTTGTGAACATGAAGATATTTCTTCACTTTTATATCCATTATTTTTCTTCATATATTTTCATGAAATCTTTCAATTTACTAGGTGTTATATTAAGTGCAGAGATCATATGTAATTCAAGAGAAAGGATGTCTCCTCTAATATATGCACTGTATTGATCTTATAATAACTCAATGATGTCATCTTCAATACTGAGGATACTCTCAACAAAAGATAGAGACTGTCTAAAGAATAAGATCAATATCTTTCCTGTAAACTTACATTCTATTTGTATAAGGCAATCTAAAGCATCTTAGTTTGAGAGCATGAAGATATTTCTTTATTTATTTTTACATCCATTATTAAAGGTGGAAATCCTTTTTTTTTTCACTTATCTATGATCTCTGCTTGGTAAATAACATTGTAAATTATATGGTTTCCAATAATTCATAATACTACTATGTAGTAAATTGAAAGATTTCATGAAGGTTAATATACGAAAGAAAAGAATGGATGTAAAAATAAGTAAATATTTTCATGCTCCCAAACTAAGATGCTTTAAATTGGCCTAAATAACTAGAATGTAATTTTAAAGATAAGATGCCATTCTTATTCTTTCAAATGTCTTCATCTCTTGTGTTTAAGTTTGAGAGTATCCTCAATCCTCAAAATAACATTGGTAAGCTAATATAAGATCAGTATAATGCATATATTTATAGGTGAAAATCCTTTCTTTTTTAATTACACAAACACATGCAGATAGATAGATAGATAGATAGATAGATAGATAGATAGATAGATAGATAGATAGATAGATAGATAGATAGATAGATAGATAGATAGATAGATAGATAGATAGATAGATAGATAGGTAGGTAGGCAGGCAGGCAGGCAGGCAGGCAGGCAGGCAGGCAGGCAGGCAGGCAGGCAGGCAGGCAGGCAGGCAGGCAGGCAGGCAGGCAGGCAGGCAGGCAGGCAGGCAGGTAGGTAGGTAGGTAGGTAGATAGATAGATAGATAGATAGATAGATAGATAGATAGATAGATAGATAGATAGATAGATAGATAGATAGACAGACAGATAGATGGACAGACAGACAGACAGAGCGACCGACAGACAGACCGACCGACAGACAGACAGACAGATGGATAGACAAACAGATAGATAGATAGATAGATAGATAGATAGATAGATAGATAGATAGATAGATAGATAGATAGATAGATAGATAGATAGATAGATAGATAGATAGATAGATAGATAGATAGATAGATAGATAGATAGATAGATAGATAGATAGATAGATAGATAGATAGATAGATAGATAGATAGATAGATAGATAGATAGATAGATAGATAGATAGATAGATAGATAGATAGATAGATAGATAGATAGATAGATAGATAGATAGATAGATAGATAGATATTGAAAAAGCAAGTCATATATTATGTGACTTGTTTTAAGCTTATATTACAGATATGTAATATAGTGAGCATACCAAGAGCTCTAACAAGCTTTCATCGATAAGTGCCACAAGAGAAAGCATTTAAAAATCTCTATCTAGAATTATTTCTATCCTCAGACCAGTTTTCAGCTTTTGACTCATCTCAGTGAGGTCCTAGGACATTCAGACACTTGCAAACTTAGTGAATAAAGCTTGTTAGAGGTATTAGCACACTCCCTATATTACATATGTATATATATGAAAAACAAAAAAACAAGTTAAAAAACTTGCTAACGCTTGTATTTATGATAACAGATGGCATTTTACTAAAAACACTGTCAAGCATAGTTTTCTGTTTACATAAACATCAGAGCGAGTATTCACTATGTCTAACTTTAATTCCACTTTCAGATCATGATTTCAAGCTATTTGCTATCGTCAGTGAAAGACAGGAATAAGAAACTAGATCTAAACACAAACTCTGAGCATTTATGAAACAGTTTCTATTCAGCTTGCAAGCATGAATCTTTTAGACATGTTAATGTCTTCAAACTCAGCATAGCAAGTCAGATAGCTACATGGGTCTGATCTCAGTTCAGCAACACCACATAGTAGAAGCCTCTGCAATATACATCATTGCAAGAAAGACCTCAAAGGTACATTTATGAAAAACAAAAAAACACAAGTTAAAAAACTTGCTAACACTTGTATTTATGATAACGGATGGCGTTCTTCCAAAAATACTGTCAAGCGTAGTTTTCTGTTTACATAAACATCAGAGCGAGTATTCACTATCTCTAACTGTAATTCCACTTTCAGATCATGATTTCAAGCTATTTGCTATCGTCAGTGAAAGACAGGAATAAGAAACTAGATCTAAACACAAACTCTGAGCATTTATGAAAAAATTTCTATTCAGCTTGCAAGCGTGAATCTTTTAGACACGTTAATATCTTCAAACTCAGCATAGCAAGCCAGATAGCTACATGGGTCTGATCTCAGTTCAGCATCACCACAAAGTAGAAGCCTCTGCAATATACATCATTACAAGAAAGACCTCAAAGGTACATTTATAAAAAACAAAAAAACACAAGTTAAAACACTTGCTAACACTTGTATTTATGATAACAGATGGTGTTCTACCAAAAACACCATCAAGCGTAGTTTTCTGTTTACATAAACATCAGAGCGAGTATTCACTATCTCACTGACGATAGCAAATAGCTTGAAATCATGATCTGAAAGTGGAATTAAAGTTAGAGATAGTGAATACTCACTCTGACGTTTATGTAAACAGAAAACTACGCTTGATGGTGTTTTTGGTAGAACGCCATCTGTTATCATAAATACAAGCGTTAGCAAGTTTTTTAACTTGTGTTTTTTTGTTTTTCATAAATGTACCTTTGAGGTCTTTCTTGCAATGATTTATATTGCAGAGGCTTCTACTATGTGGTGATGCTGAACTGATATCAGACCCATATAGCTATCTGGCTTGCTATGCTGAGTTTGAAGACATTAACATGTCTAAAAGATTCACGCTTGCAAGCTGAATAGAAACTGTTTCATAAATGCTCAGAGTTTGTGTTTTGGTCTAGTTTCTTATTCCTGCCTTTCACTGACGATAGCAAATAGCTTGAAATCATGATCTGAAAGTGGAATTAAAGTTAGAGATAGTGAATACTCACTCTGACGTTTATGTAAACAGAAAACTATGCTTGACAGAGTTTTTGGTAGAATGCCATCTGTTATCATAAATACAAGCGTTAGCAAGTTTTTTAACTTGTGTTTTTTTGTTTTTCATAAATGTATCTTTTCTTGCAATGATGTATATTGCAGAGGCTTCTACTATGTGGTGATGCTGAACTGAGATCAGACCCATGTACCTATCTGGCTTGCTATGCTGAGTTTGAAGACATTAACATGTCTAAAAGATTCACGCTTGCAAGCTGAATAAAAACTGTTTCATAAATGCTCAGATTTTGTGTTTAGATCTAGTTTCTTATTCCTGTCGTTCACTGACAATAGCAAATAGCTTGAAATCATGATCTGAAAGTGGAATTAAAGTTAGAGATAGTGAATACTCACTCTGACATTTATGTAAACAGAAAACTACGCTTGATGCTGTTTTTGGTAGAACGCCATCTGTTATCATAAATACAAGCGTTAGCAAGTTTTTTAACTTGTGTTTTTTTGTTTTTCATAAATGTACCTTTGAGGTCTTTCTTGCAATGATGTATATTGCAGAGGCTTCTATTATGTGGTGATGCTGAACTGAGATCAGACCCATGTAGCTATCTGGCTTGCTATGCTGAGTTTGAAGACATTAACGTGTCTAAAAGATTCACGCTTGCATGCTGAATAGAAACTGTTTCATAAATGCTCAGAGTTTGTGTTTAGATCTAGTTTCTTATTCCTGTCTTTCACTGATGATAGCAAATAGCTTGAAATCATGATCTGAAAGTGGAATTAAAGTTAGAGATAGTGAATACTCGCTCTGACGATTATGTAAACAGAAAACTACACTTGATGGTGTTTTTGGTAGAACGCCATCTGTTATCATAAATATATACATATATATATATATGTAAGTATCCAATCCTTATAATTAGATGTTGCAAAGTTTAACTTATTCTTGGTCATTTTTTCTCTTTTCTGGCCTTATCTAGAATTTTCCCAAGTTTATCAGCAATTTTCAGATTTTTAATAGATAAAAATTGGCTATAAGAAGCATTTCTGATTTAGTTCCAAAAGAAATGGGTTTCTTTTGCTAATTATTAGGGTTATACTCCTGACAGTTGTTGTTATTAGTTTGTTAAACCTAACACAGCAGGAGGAATTCAAGAGATACTACCATGTTTCCCTAAAAATAAAGTCAATCTTAAGTTTTGCTCTGAAAGTCAGTCTAGGGTTTATTTTCAGGGGATGTCTTATTTTTTTCATACACAAAAAAATATATTTATTAAATTCAAAAATCTAGATTTATTTAAGTACAAAAATCTACATTTATTCAATATTATCAATTCCAGCAGTGCTTAAATAACTTTACTACTTTTTTAATATATCACTTTTAGGATTATAATCATATCACTGTCAAGTAATCTACAAGTTTTCCTGAAAGTTTGTGATGATGGTGTTTTAGTTGTATTTACATGTTGGACCATATCGATCATATGATATAAGTATTAAATATCTTATAGAAGAAATTAACTTTATTTGTCAAGCGTTGTTAGCCGAGAGGTCATCGCAGCTGCCTTGCAATCAAGTAGTTGGTTGCAGATGGTTGTGGGTTCGCCTCCCGGACGATGCTATTACATATGAAAAAAAAAAAAAAATTAACTTTATTTAAATAGTCCAAATACATTTAATTGTTAGTAATAGAACACAAGTTAATATATGTTAAATGTTTCAAGAGTTATTATTCTCCTCTCTTCTTCAGGTGCTGTTGGCCTGGTCAGTGACAGTACTAGCATGGAAATCGAACCTGGACTCTTAGATTCTTAAGTATAGGTAATGCTCTAACCAACCAAGCCATCCTGCCAAAGGCAACAGTCAGTAGAAATTTTGTATATTTATCTATGAAATTCCTCCTGATTTTTCCATTTTTTTCCTAAGAGCAAAGTTGATTAGTGGTTTTCATACATTAGGTATAGTCACATTAGGTTGACTCATGGGATTGTTTGCCATTATCATGTGAGCAGCTTTTTTAAATTTTCTTTTTTGTATCTTTTCTTCTCTATCCAATATTTTTGTAATTTCCCAATTGAACATATGTTCATTGGTGCATATGCGAACTGTTATTTTATGCACAATATATTTGGAATATTTAAATAAAATTAAATTTTTCTAAAGACATTCAATACTCATATTAGATGGTGGAAATATTCTAATATAAATACAAATAATTTACAAGTTGTTGAAATTAGTAATATTTAATTTAAAATAATATATATAAAATGTTAAGCTGACTTGATTAATTTGTGAACTACGATTGCCTGCTAGCAATGAGTTTGAGCCTTTTCATATATCAATGTTGATTTATTTACATATGTTGATTTATTTACAATATAAATGGTTGGATATCAGATGAAAGAAGAATTCTCGTATTAGACTGAATAAAAGATGCTTTGATAAATAAAAAGAAAAATTGTGTTTGTAAGTTTATTAAAATATTTAGTTAAGAGTCTGCCTACAAAACAATTTCATCGACGTCATTCATTCAGACATCGTATATAGTAATTTAAAGTGACTGTTCCATCCTCACGCTTTCCTTGACAGTACTTCAGATTTGCTCATATATAAGCATTTGAGTTGTAGGAATAAGTGGATTCATTTTATTCCTGCATAAATACTATATCTTGTATTGGAGAGAAAGTATTCATTTATTATTATTAACACTCTTAAAAGCGTATGCACATTAGCTTGAAAGGCTGATATTTGAATATAATAAAATAATTTTGAGTAACATTTACTCCAAACACAAAAATCTACATTTATATTTATTTAAATATTCATTACTGTAATTTGAAATTTTTTTTTGTGTGTGTGCTAGTTGTAATATATATATACTGTAACGATCCGGAGAAAGTACTTAACGTAATCTGCACTACGGGGCGCCATCTAGGCATTTGAACCTAGAAAAATTTATAAAGTAGGCAGATACGTAAGTCAAAAAAAAAATTTTTTTTTTTTTTAAATATTTTGGTTCCGGTCATTAGCCCATGTCACTAGCTCAGTGGAATAGCAGAGATTTAATAATATAATCTAAGAGTATATATAAAAAAGAATAAAATAAGCCACTGCCAGTAATTAACATACAAACATTTATTTATGCACATATATATATAATATTTAAAACTATTTTAGTATTAGTTTTACATTTTAACATTTAACATTATTTTTAACTTTACCTTAGATTTTAATTTACATTTTAATTTCTATTATATTATAAGTTTACATTTTAATTAAGTTCGCACAGATGGGATTATAAAAGCTTGTTTTAATATGTTGCTATAGATCGGTTACATAGATTACATGGTTAAAAACATTTCAAAGTAAACATAAACGATCAAAATATAAAATCATTGATACTGGCAATTGCAGAGGGAAATTTATAAGTAACCCAGTAGTATTCACCATAAGATACTTGCATTGTCACCAATGACTTAAAAGACATCCGAATAAATACATTTTAGATATTCACCGTAAGGTATCATTATTTATCGAATGTCTATATATTTTGATCAAATATGAAAACCCAAAACATACTTAGCCAATAACCAATCCATGCAAGCGTCTATAAACAACTTAGATTTAATGCATTTTTATTTAGGGTCGAGTATGAAGACTACATAGATTTGCATTTGAAAATAAACATTCTATCCCTATTTAACCTTAGGCTAAAATTTGTAGTCAAACTGGCATCAATTCATCTGATACATCGATGTATTCAATGTAATACGGAATATGGCAGCACCAAAAAGATTAAGAGAAGATATTGACTCTCATCAGATAAGAATATTACTTCCATCTAACAAGAAGAACAATAAAAAAAAAAACTCCATAGAAAGGAACTGCGCTCTGCATCTTATAATTCCTTCCATAGGCAAAACGGGAGAGTGCGGCGTATGAAGCGATTCTGCCAGTAGCGAATCTCCGACTACATCTACTAACTACATCAATATATCCAATCCATTGACCCAATTTAACAATGACACAAATAACCTAAGATTACCCTCCCCTAATATAACTTTACAAATCCATACAGCCATTCATGCCCGACTTAAGTTTAACATTTATATAATTAATTTCACGAAAACAAAATCATGATAAAACTTAAAGAACAAAAAATAAATAAATAAATGGAAATGATTTTAAATATATATATAAAAAAGAAATACATCAAATAACATTATTAATAAATTAAGTTGGTCAGATAGAATAATATTGCAATCATTTAAATCTGGAAAGTTTTAATTTAATGTTCATTATTTATAAAGTTCTTACGGTTTAAAACCGTTCTTCTTTATCTGTTGCTTGCCATGAACGTGAATTCCCACGCCGTCCTAAGATTGGTATTCTGTTGGCCGATTTATTTATCCATCCGGAGGTTTTTTGCTTTAACTGGTCCTCAATGTAGAAAAACGATAGTTCATTTCTCTTTCTTTTTTAGCAGAGCTGAAGGGATTGAATCGTGCGTCTATTTCAATCCCTTCTTCACTTCCGCACTACCACATATCTCTCACATCGTAATTAATCATTCACTAACTAATAATTTCCAAACTTGTCTTTTTATATTACTTTGAAAGATTGACTTAACATTACGTCATCGATGTGTTGATCCTTTTCGTTGAGGTCCGATTTCCCAATGGATTTATTTCATTTGCTAAAAGTATTTATTGTTTTCCTATCTGACCGATGTTTTTACATTTAAATGCCCAAGGCTGGTTTACATTTGACTAATTAAATTTATCATTTCCATTTCTGATTAATTAACCTGTTTTCCAAATCAAAGATATATTTAAAGATAAATTTAAAGATATAATTTTATCTCCAAATCTTTTTAAAATTTAGTTTTAAAATACTTTTTCTTTAATAAAGTTTTATTTTAATAATTTTTCATTATCTGTGCGATTTAATATATACGAGTTTAAGATGATATTTAATTTCAATTTTTAATTCTAAAAGAAAATTTTTAAATGAAAACTTTTTAATTTACTTTCATGTTTAATAAATAAATAAAAAAAAAACAATGTAACGAACGTCTGTGTTCGTTACAATATATATATATATATAAACGTTTTGAAGGTTATATTTATTACTTTATAATTCTATACATGCATTCTCGTGTGCTTCAATGGATGAATGATATTTGTAAATGAAACTGGCAATATTAGATAGGGTTTATATATTGGGTAAAGATTATATTATCAGCATCTTGAAACCCATGCTAGACTTATTTTCTGGTTGAGTCTTATTTTTGTGGAAACACGGTATTAAGATTTTGTTCAATACACCCTGCATTAGTCAGAATTTTTAAATTCCATCTCAGAACGTTCTTTTAAAAATGGATTTTAAAAATGATTACCTTTGCTTTATATTGGTTATACTATGTTTAATATCAGTAATTCAGTAAGTAATAGCAAGCATTGGCGGCCTAGTGATTAGCATATCTGCCTTCCATGCAGATGGCCTGGGTTCACTTCCTGGATTTAACATATGAAAAAAAAATATAATAAAAACATTTTTATTTCAATAAAACTTACCTGTTTCTGGTCTCTATTCACCTGAATAAAATAGTTCATTTGGCATCATAAAGTTAGGGTATATTGTTAAGTACATTAGTTTTATAAGATGACTTGATTGATTCTCAATCATATATCCTCAAAGATTATTATGAGAATTGGAAATAGTCTAAAATACAAAAGATGAAGGAAGTTCTTAAAGAGGAGGATAGGACCATAAAAAATATCTATTCAAATAGTGATAGCAAAATCATTTGGACTTTCTTCACTAAAAATTGTTTGATTTCTAAGATAATTATTTAAAGCAAAATAACCATATCATGATTATTAGTAATCAATATCAATCCAGGAATTTGATGAAGATGTATTATTAGAAGGGTGATGAGTTTCTTGTATGTCCAAATACACCAATGTCATTTTGATCAGTTAATTTATAAAGGATCTCCATTTTTTGATTTTGATATACCCTCACTGTTAAGTCAATGTTATTACTCTGTAGATCTGGCACTTAAAGTATCCCATGGTTGCCACAATCATGTAGTTATTTTTCATTTTGGGAACATAAGATTTTCACCTCTGTAGTCTTATTGAAATTATGCAATAATTTACGTTAAATGCTTTTATAATCTATTTTTAACCAAAAATTCATTAAGAAACCTGGTTCCCATGGGGAGAAGATTTGTTTCAGAAATGAATGTTTATTTCTTGCAGTGTTAAATATATATAAGCTGTCATCTATCCACCCCATCAATATCAAAACATTATTTTTTATTGTAAAAATGCTGTATTACCCACAGAACTATGATAACTGATTCAACTTGAAATGCATTATGGGAACTTTTTAATTTCTTTTATATATGTGGTGGTATGTAAGTTATAAGTACTTTACTATACTTGGAAAAATGTGGAATGGATATGAATAAATTATTTTATATAGTTCTTATGATTTGAGAAAGAGGACACTCTGAGGAAGGTACTTGATATTGTACTGAAACGTCAGCATTCAGCTTTTTCACTACACGGAATATCCCGCAAATAGTAATAATAATATGACATCTTTTATCCGTGAAAACATTAGAATTAACATATATATATAACTACCACCATTAAATGTCTGTATTTTAAATCATATAATAATAATTCAAACAAATGTATTTAACACAGTATTCAAAATTAAATAATATATTCTTTACCAGAAATACTTTCAATTGTTTCACTGACAATCTTTATCAACTGTTAATATTAACAGTTGATAAAGATTGTCAGTGAAACAATTGAAAGTACTTCTGGTAAAGAATATATTATTTAATTTTGAATACCTTGTTAAATATATTTGTTTGAATTATTAATATATATATATATATGACTATATTTAATGTACAGTACGTCATGCCCATAAAATTGTCTTAATTTAAAACATTGATCAATTTTAAATAAAATTAATAATAACAGCTTAAGATATGTTTTTATTTACTGTTTCAAACTAATTTTCATTCCATATAAACAACTTATCAAGGTTGTACTTATATGTTGGATTATTTCCATCATCTAACATTAAATTATGAGTGTAGTTAGAAAAATTTTAAATTTTACTTAGTTTCCAATTATCTTCAACTCTTAGTAATAGCTCATAGGTTAATAGTATCTACATAACATTTTGAGTAGTATTATTCTTCTGTCTTCTTTGGGCATTACTGGCCTAATCATTCAATATTCAAGTATTTAAAGGTCAAAGTTCAATTTCCATGCTAGTACTAGCATTAATCAGGCTAACAGCATCTGAACAAGAAAGGAGAATATTACCACTCAAAACATTGGATAAATACTAACCTGTATGTTACTTCCAATAGTTGAATGTAATTGAAAAATTTAAATAAAGTTTAACATTTTTCCAAAGACATTCCTGATTTAATGTTAGATGATGGAAATAATTCAACATACAAGTACAATTAAAATGCCTTTATCACAAACCTTCAGGCAAACATCTTATCCAGATATCTCCTAATTACCATGTGACATTTTTTTCTATAGTAACTCTCTCTAGTGGTCATCATTAAAACATAACTTTAAATATAATAGATTATAGGTGTTTTTTTTTTAATTGTTAATGCTAGATTTTAATTATGGCCACTTGAAGGAGTTGTTATAGAATAATTTTCACGACTATAGAAATAAACAGAATATTAGGTGCGAGTTAATATACGATGATAATAATAATAAGGAAAGTAGTTTATTGTTTATGGTTCGAAGGGGATCTTTAGCAATAAGAAAATATACATGTAAATGGAAAAATATGGGTGATTTAGTCTGTAAATTATGTAAGGAAAGAATAAAAAATATTAGGCATCTGTTAATTGAATGTAAATGCTTGAAAACAGAAAGGGTACAAATAATGAAGTTATGAAAGAATAAATATGAAAAAAGTGATTATACAGAAAGTGGGTTATTGGTTTTTATGCTGGGTTTGGGAAAAGATAAGGGGGATTTAGATATAAAGGCCATAGAGTTGACACAGATTATGTTGTGGAATTGGGATGAAGCAGATTATGGGAAATCTTAGGGCAGGGAATGGAAGGGGAAGGTAAAGTGGCTAATAGGTTTCTTTGGGCATAGTTGCTGAGAGATTCCTGACTCCGTTTAAGGAGAGGTCACAGCACAGCACATGCAATAATTAGAAGAAGACAATTTGATAAGATTTATAGAAAAATAACTAATTTGATGCTGTAAATAAAAAAATTATTTTATCTTAAGTTGTTTGGTTATTAATTTTGCTTAAAATTGATCAGTGTTTTATATAATATACATATATGCATGCATATTTCTTGTCAAACATTTAAACAAAATAAGAATCAAATTTAAATTATTCCAATTTTTAAGCAGCCTGTCATGAACACACAAGTCAAATTTCTTTATTTTCTAAAGTACTATTTAATTTATAGTGTCAAAGCTGTCAAAATTAGAATGTATTTAACCTGAATGTATAGCAGTTGCTGATTGCTCACAACAAATTCTATTTTGTCTTAAACATGTTAATTTTAAAATGTCATCGATAAGTTTTGACATCTAATTAAAACAATTGTGATTCAATTTATACAGCAATTGCTGTCAGAAGTGGAATTCATTATAGTAGAATCTATTGAAATCGTTGCTTCTAACAGAAAATTAGTTAAATTTAATATCACAAGTGGTAGTCTAACTTACTGATAAATATGTTTTACTGATATACAAATTCAATGTTGTATAATTTTGTTATTATAAAATGAATTATAATTGCTTTAAAGGGATAATTTGATAACAAGCTATAATCAATCACATTTTTAAATTGATTTAAATAAGCTAGCATTAACATTAATGGTAAAAATAATTATAGATTTAAGTTAAATACATTCATATTCTATCACCGGAAAAGAACTTTATGTAATATACAAGTAAACTGATGTTTTTATATTTAATAGTGAACCATTTCAATCTAATACCCTTTTTATATATATATTTGTTGACACTGATATTTTTCATTCCCTCCCCCCACATGCAAAAAATGATACCCAAAGTGTACTTTTAAAATTAGGTCAACATGGGTGTGACAAGAATCTCAACCTCAGGGTGGCCTTTGAGCATTCCATCATCAGATTTCAATTGGATGGACGGTTGAAGAGTTGGGGTGTGGAGTAGATTGAAGCCTGTCCATTAAAATATGAGGATTGGGCTATCTTAATATATATATATCTGAGCACTTATAGCATATATGTGTGGAGATGGTAATCTGGACCAGCAGATGATTGCTGGTTTAGCATGAAATACGTATATCTGTGATTATTTATCTTTTCGACATATATGTGTTCAGGCGTATCAGTGTTATGAGATAGAGTGGAGAATGGTGGGTCATGTGAAAGTCTGTGCTCATACACCCTATATATTACCTACTTAAAATAAAGAGGAATAACTTTACTCTTCTATTAATTACTTTGAAGACTTTCAGGCAGAAAAATCCAGAAAAATTGCTAAAATTTCATTTGTATAGATATGTGTTGAATGTTTTGCTATATTTATTTAAATTAGTTAAGTCATGAAGTTTTGTATTTTGATGTCTTAATTCAAAAAAAAAATCTAAAGAGAATAGTAATTAAATTACATAAAAGTCAAGGTACGGGTAGTCCTCTGCTTTCAAACACAACAGCATGTGCAACAGCGTAATGCTATTTTAAATATTACAGTTTACAAACATTGCGCTATATAAAAATGATTTATTTACATATATTTAATATCAAATAAGAAGAATGACGTATCGTAAATTCTAGTAAATTTCATTAGCGTCTTTCATTCAAGCATGTAATAGTAATTTAAAGTGATTATTTAATATATTCACGCTTTCACTTTCAAACACTTAAGATTTGCCCATACAAAAGCGTTTGGGTTCAAAAAGATAGATGGCCATTCTATCTTTTCCAAAGACTTTATCATGTGGTTAAGTGTTAGTATTCATTCATTTATAGTTAAGATCTTCAAAGCGCATGTGCAACAGCGTAATGCTGTTTTAAATATTATAACAGCATATTATGGAATTTTTTTATCAAGAAAAGAAAAAGAAAGGTACAATTCAACTCTCTCTTGATAAATTTATAAAGAAAACATCAGATACGAATCAATAAAGTGTTATTTACGTATTATGCATTCGAGTTTTTGTTTATATCCCCATGTCTATATATCCAATCAGCATTTACTCATATATACAGAATGATTTACATTTTCATACAATATTAAGTTGCAACTTTTTAGTATTATTAATTTTATTTTTAAAACATAATAATTTCTTTTTATTAACTTGCGATGTCTTCCGATTACTTTTATTCTTAGAGAATTCTCACCAATCACATAAAAGCTTAACTGGGTTTTGGTTCATCTGTCATCTGTGATCCCAGCAATTAATCCCTCATACAGTAAATCCTGTTTTAGAAAACATAAAATGTAAAATGTAATTATGAATAGGAGTAAAAGCCTATGCAAATTTAAAAATATTTTCAAATAATTAACATGTTATTTTATTTACATAATAATCATAATAAGAGTAGAAAAGAATATTGAATTTTAAACTATTTGAAAAATAAATTAATCAATTTACTCTTTACACTTATTTTGTTGTCATAATTATTATCTATATACTCGTGTGGAAATTGTTTATTTATTAAATAGTTTTACCGTACAATATTTTAATGAACCCAATAACTATATATCCTTATACATTTTTAATAATTTTATTATCTTATTTATATTTTTGACAGATTTATTTTGCATAAACTGTTTTATATGGTTAATATATAATACAAATAAAATATCTCTGTTAATTAAAAACTAATGTAATGTACTAATATATATATATATATATGTGTGTGTGTGTGTGTGTGTATTATTCTACATTTGTATAACTTTTAAACTTTTAAATAATTTATTTCTACTACTTTAATTATTTTATTAACAATATAATAAAATTTAAGGTAATAATCTCTTTAAAAAAGTAGATGGACACCTGTATATGCTAATACTCCTCATTACAATATAAATATTTTAAAACCACTTTTTGATGTTTCATTTAAGATTATTTTATTTTCATACATTTCAACTTTTGTATATATTTCAGGAACCAATTAGGTATGAATATTAAGGACCACCTGTATTTTAATCTGGCTTCCATCTCTTTGAGGGATGTAGTCTTTTGTAATTTCATTCATTATCATTTGTAAAATTACTTCAAGATAAATTTGGGAATAACTAAAAAAAATGTTTGACAAGTTTATTAAGGTTTTTGATTATTTTTTACACAATAATTGTGTAATAATTATTAAAAATAAAATATATACACTGGTATTTTTAAATGCTTTTATTTAAGTTAAAATATTTTTCTTGGTTCATATGAATATTTATAAGTTTTATAATTACTTTTAATATTTAAGTTAGAATACAATTTAAAATTGAAGTTTAATAGATTTAAATTCAATAATGGTTCAAATTTGATACATAAGTAAGAAATACCAGACAAAGTAATATGGGACTCTAATGTTTTAGGTAGATAACTTAGTTTTTTAGATATGGAACAGTGGGCAGAAAAATTTTTAATATTTTGGTATCAAATTTAAAAATTGTTTTTAGAACTTTAATATGTTTTAAGTAAAGCTTAGAAGAGGGTGATATAAAAAAATTTGTGTGTTTTTAATTTAAAGTTATAGTAACATTTTAAAATTAACATTTAAAAGAATTTAATTCAAAATAATGTTTTGAAATTGTGTATAATTTTTAAAAATCTCTAACAAATTGATAGGGCACAATAATATTTTTGATAAATGATGAGTTTCATAGATATAGAAGAATAGGGGGATTGACTATTTTGATGTCAAATTTGAAAATTGTTCTTAAAAATTCAAAATGTTTTAAGTAATGTATGTGATTTTCTTGGTTTCATTTAACTTAAAATAAGATTAGTTAATAACATAGTTTTTTTAAACATGATTTAATGGGTTTTTTTTTAAAAATAAAAAAAAGTCAAACAACAAAAGAATGTGAGTTACTTAATACTTTAGTATATATATATAATTATGTACACACACTAAATATGATATATACATAATGTAACAGTCAGAATCGTCTATCTTGCTAATACACTGCAGAATTCAAACCCCAGACAAGAAACTGAACATTCTAGGAGGGGTTGCCTTCTATATATACTAAGTTTGAATCTAAAGTCCAAATTTCACAGTGCCATCTACATGATAACGCATCTGATGCCACTACTAGTATAACCTTTGACCAGTGCCTGGTGGTCAGGGAGAAACAAAAGACTATACTAAAAGAAGCTTGGGTGGCTAATTAACGTCTATGGGTTTACAAAAGAAATGCAGAAAATATATATATAGACCGAGACAGTGATAGGAATCAATAAAATAAGATATTAAATTTAGTTTTAAATAATTTCACAAAATTTATTTATATAAATTATATATATAATGCCACTGTCTGCTTATATGAGACAGGGACACATATTAAATAATTGTTGGCATTATATTCCAATAAATGACAAAAGGTTTTAAAACAAAGTGATATATTCTATTCCTCGGGCTAATAGCATTACGATAATGTGCTTGAAGAGATAGGAACATGTACGAGGTGCTTTGAGTAATTATACAAGTTTAAGAAAATATTTGAAATTAAGTGTTATAAAATATTTATTGATTTTGAGAATAGCACGGACAAAAGCTTACTAAGCAACAAAGTGGGAATGTGATCAAAGCATTTATTTGAGAATAATAATAATAGAGTTGCATTGGGAGGTCAGTATTGCTGATAATGAATTTATTAAAGTTGGAGGGTGTGACACGTTTAAGTCACAGATGCTTTGTAAAATAAATATAAAAATAAAACAATAATGGAATATTTGGAATGATTACGGAGGGCATTTCACCGCTAACCTGTAGGAAAGTATTTTATGAACAGCCAAAACTTAGCGACTGGGTGACAATTGCGTTTAATTCCCAGGTGTGTAATTTATGGACACACTCTGCCTGGAAACTGCAATAAGCAAAGATAATGGACTTAGCCATGTAAAGAATCCTTGGAAAAGTAAAACAAAGCAGTCTCACCAATTCATTTACCAGCAATACGAGACTAGTGTATATAAAGCATACTGAATGGGTTTTACTTGGATTAAGAGAAATTACCAATCAAATTCCCAGAAATTCATTTAAAAAAGGTCCGCACATTCTCGATGTCAATGATGAACTTTGTAATTAAAGTAGAACACGGTAATTAAAATAGGAAAATGCATGCTTGTGGGTTTGAAAATTAAGTATAGATTTATATATGCAATCATGCATTAGGGGACACATTTAATCATTGACCTCGCACATACTCTCATATTAGATTAAAATCAATAACATGTAGATTTTAAACTATGTGATTATATTATATATTAAAGAAAAGAATCGCCCTCGAACGAGTGATTTGCAAGATAATAAAAATTGGAAATTATCTAGAAATATAAAATATGCCTTTATAGTGGCATCTTAGTTTCAACAAGAAGAATAATTCATTCAGTCAAAGATGATTCTGACACATTATATTAATAAAATAACAGAAAGCTTAATAAATAGAAAATATTAACCCAAGGATAGAGAGCAAAATGTTGAGTATATTTAAACACATTAAAGAAATACATAATGAAGTTATGTGAAATATAAGAAAACATTTTAAATAGCTATAGCATGTTAGTTACTACAAGAGCTCTTGGGTTAATTTAGAGTTACCTCTGGAGAAGCATTTTAGGTAGATTGATGGTCAGCAGGTTCTTATATAATTTAACAGCAAAATCTGGAAATGTTCATATTCTTGGCAGCGGCAGCAGTTCCGGGGTTCCTTATGTGATAGCTTCTGATGGTCTGGAGCAGTGGCCAGCTATTCCGAGGGGACATAGCCATCTTGACGCCTGTACTCTGTCATGTCAAGGTTAGCAAATTATTAGAATAGAACTCAGAATGATTTCTCTTAGAAACATTAGAAAAGAACAAAAGAAAACTCTTTTTTTTATAGTAGACTTTAACAATAGAACTGCCCTGGAGCGTTACAAAAATATATCGGACTTATCAGCTGTAATTAAATCATCTGAATGTCTAAAGAAATTCAACATTAATTAATTTCTTTTGTTAATTTCCCTGTCAACATTCGAATTACAAACTAGATTTAATTAAAATTACTTTTACTAATTAAAGAAAACCTTAAGTGGACATCTGCTGTTTTTAGATAAACTTATAGAACATTAACTAATTAAACTATTGTCCCTCATTTATTTTAACAGAAATATTTGGAATGACTTTTATTAAATTAAATGAAAATTATTTTACTTTTCAATTGCAATATTTGAATCTATTTACTAAATGAATATTTACTAAATGAATTTTATTTTAAATCAAAATATATTACGATGGTAATATATATTTGTAAATAGATTCAAACAAAATAACTTTAACAATTTATAATTTTGATGTTTTAAAATGCATATCATAGTGTGTGTGCAATTACAACTTATATAACCTACTTTTTAAATAAATCTAACTTATGTGAACATATACATAATCCATAATATTTTATGTTATTTGGGAATGAGTTATATATATATAATATGAGCATTGTACTCATGGTTTAAAATTAGGCGGGATTTTCGGTATATAAGCGTATTGCAGACACACTACGATAGATTGGGGTTCAAACTAAGGTATGAGGGTAGGAAGTAGGTGAGAAAAGGTGAAATGAAGATCTGCAAAGCAGATCTTACTGTTTCAATAAGGAGTATGCATATTAATTTATAGTAGAAATGTCTAGTGATATATCAGTCAAGTGCCAAATCAATTTAAATTACAATATAGTTTTTCATTTATATTTACTGCACAAATACTAAAAAGTTTAAAATAATAGAGATAATTTTTTATATTAAATACTTTTTATTACAATGCACTAAAAAGAAAAAAATAATTGTTTCATCTACCACAATTGGGATTTTTAGATTTAACTTGAAATATAAAGATGGAAGATTCAGAAATTAATTAAGTTAATCCCTATTTTTAATAACAAGAGACTGAATTAATTAATTTTTGCTCCACCACCATCTTTTTATTTCAAGCTAAATTTTAAAATCCAAATTATGGTTGAAAAGGAATATTTTTCATTTTGTGCATGTAATAAACTAAGGATCAGTTATAAAAAAATAAATAATTCATTTTGTGCATGGTAAATAAAAGCATTTAATATAAAAAAATTATCTCTATTATATATGTATACATTTTATTTTTTAAAATTGAAAGTAATAACTTTTAGCATAATGTTAAGAAAGGAAACCATGGCAATCTGATCACCCCATCTTGTGAAAGTAATGGATTATGAAAGGATAACTTGCCATATTCTAAAAATTAGAAAGAAAAATTAATATTTTGTATCAGAATTTTATAGATTTACTAGAGATAAAACATTTTATACAAATTTTTTTTACATTAAAAATTTTTTGTTCATTTTCTGAACTCCTTCTGCTTTGCGAACAATTCAATGATAAAAGCACCTTTGTTGTCATGACAAATTTTATTTTTTCAATATTTGCAAAGTTAAATATAATTTTTAGAATTATTTTTGTTGCAAACATATATTACTCCCAAATCAAATTCAATTTATTGAATCATAATGCAGAATAATGATTTAACTCTTCAACCACTAATTATATTATTGGCCATGTGAAATAAAAATCAAAACTTTTAATTGGCCAATTCACAAATTGAAGACAAAGTCAATTGTCAAAATATATTCACCTTTTAATATTATATTCACTTTAGTTTCATTTGTAAAAAGTATATTAATAATTTGTAACATTATGAAAGTAAATGAAAGTTTTTTTAAAAATAAATTTTGATTTATAATTTGAAAAATATTTGATAGTGGCTGAAATTAAAAGGAACATCAAATTGCCAACTAAAAAGATTTGCCGACTCATGATTTCTTCCCACTTTGCAATAAATAAATAATTCTTGCTAAAATCTTAACAATTTTTCTAAAATGATTTTTTTAGCACTATTTTATTAAAATAATTAATAATTCATCAAAAAATACTGTTAAAATGATCTAAAACATTCGTTTATCATTTTCGAAATAAAACAAAAACCGATCGTAACTCTTTACTTTTTGGAAGCCATTTTTTTTTTGTCAAAATTTAAACAGCCATTTAGGTTGAAGAGAAGGTGGTGCTTTGGTTTTGTTTAACATATTCCATCATTTTTATTGATTTTTTACTTGTAAAATAATTCAAGAGAGGGCAGCATCTTACAGAACTTTTTTCCTTGTTTACAACGAGTATAAATTCTCATACGTAGTACAAAAGATAACCGATTCAGAGTGATGTCAAATCTCCTCATGTTTACATGAATTGATCAGCTGAAAAGTTAATGCTAAAAGTCAAAAGTTGAAAAGCTTAAAAAAAATCTCACCAAGGAGGACAATTAAATCTGTCAGAGTGCAGAAGAGTTAACTAAATTGATAAAAAATTAATCTTGGATGTTTTTCATATAAAGAAATTTTGATTATTATATTTATTTATTTACTAACAATAGTTGTACGCCCATTTATTACCTGAAAGAAAAATTCCAAATCTGATTGGAACTTGAAATATTCAAAGTTATACTCATATATTGTAAAATATCAAATGCTAAAGGCCAAATTTCACAATTATGTTGCTAGCTAAAATTAAATTACATATTAGTGATAATGGTTTTCCTGTCAATACATACTTTTTAAATACAAAATAATACAAATAAACATCCCATGATTCCTTCACACATTCCAATTACCTTTAATATCACAAGGACTTTTAAGTAAGTTAATAGATTCAGAATGACAAATATTTATTAAAAGAGATTTTTTTCTCTTTTGTCATTCTTTTCAAAAAAGACAATTTTAACTTGCTCAAATGTAATCTTGTACTCTATATTTCTTTCATGAATATATACTTCAGAAATAAGATATTTATTCTTTATTTGGTACTTGCGAGTTTTCAGGAATACCAAGATTACAGCTCACATTTTTGATAAAAATACAGTTTTGAGGACTTACAAAGATGGCAGCTTGTATTTTTGATACATTTCATTGGCAATCTTCTGTCATTTACAAAATTTATGTTAATTTTTTTTAAAAGGAATAAATAGTGATAAATTTCATTAACATTCTGTATTTCAATTTTTTTGTTGTTAAATTAAAAAATAAATAAATAAATTCTTATAAATGTAACTGACAATTTTTATTTCAATTTTTTTTTATTTACTTCCCAAAGATGAGTTAGTTACATTAACAAAAAATGAATGGAGGGCTTACAATCTCCCAAAGATATGTTAGTTACATCTATAAAAAATGAATCATATATATACAATATTTAGAGTTTATTCATGTCAGTGGCATGCAATGCCTAATACCTTCCAAAATCGCTACAAATAAATCTTGTTGTTGCAGTTGGCACCACATAAATTCTGCTAAATAGGAATTGGATGTTGTCACATGGTTTCCAAGTGTTTTTTATATTACTTTATGGCTAGCACCCAAAGTCTTTCAATGTTTTGCATAGGTGTGCTGGTAGCAGGATCCACAAAGTCACATCAGTGATTATTTTGGAAATATTCACATCCAGCATACCTTAATTCATCACTTTTCTATGCTTTCTGGCAGTCTGAATAAAGTGTAGATCAATCTGTGATATTGTGTTTTATCATATCCATAATAAAGCCACTGTTTTATGTGGTACTTTTACAATAAAGCAATCATTGGTTTCTCTACACAATCCACTGAATAACCATTGTTGTGGAAGTATTTTCCCTTATTGGTTTTTGTGCTTGATAAAAAGAGTTTTATTGATTTCAACAATTCCTTAAGACCCTCAAATTTTGCATGACAATTGATACAAAAAGCTAGATGTGCAGATTTCCTTCAGGCAATATTTGCAATATATGGTAGAGGGGTTGCTCAAATCTAGTTAATCTTTTCCTCATTCACCTGACATAATATTTCTACTCCATAAGTAAATAAATTGGAGTGCAATCAAAAGTGGAATTTTAAACCCCCCAAACCACATTCCTTTATGAAGGAATATTCTATTACCATATGATTTCACATTACATTGCCAATGTGGGGTGTTCGAATATTAAGTTTCACATCATGACCACTAGTACACACTTTTTGTAGGGTAGAATTCCATATCTTTGCAAATACTCCACTGTACCCTCTTCCATGACAGGAAGATCCCCAAATTTTGATCATTATCACAATTTATAAAACAAAACTGTGGTAAAAAAAAAAAACACACTGAACTGACAGTTACAACAATGTTATAGGGGGGTCTCATCACTTCCACATTGTAATGTAAGTAAAGCAAAAGAAATAAATATTCTTAATAAAATTTATCAGAATTTATATGAAATTTTACATTTTTTTTTTTAAAATTTAACAATTAAGATGTTTGGGAGATTATAGGCCCTCAGATAATTTGTAGTGATTTTGGAAGCCTTTATGTATTGCACACCAATGATATGAATAAACTGTAAATATTGTATTTATATTATTATTTTTTAACAAAACAAACACAGATTCGAGAGATTATAGACACTCCATTCATTTTGTAAATGTTTTGGGGTAAAATTTAACATTAATTTTGTAAACATTGAAAGATTGTTAATGAAATTTATCAAAATTCAGGTTGCCATCTTGGTAAGCCTTTGAAGCTGTATACTTATCAAAAATATGAACTTCCATCTTAGTATTCATAAAAACTTATAAGAATCCTTTACTTTTATGAAATTTCATTCATTCATTTAATATTTTAAATACAAATATAATGTATATACTTTGAGTTTAGCTGTAGTATAGAAGATTTGAAACAGACTTTTAAACTCCCTTTAGCCAGCCACTGTATCTCATATAACCAATACACCTGACCTCACACATGAATAATATAAATGATCTCTAATATATGTATTTCATATTTAATCAGCACTCATCAGTTGGTCCAGATCATCATCTCCTGCATATATATATAATTAGTGCTTGGTTTATATTAAGGTAGCAAATTTTTAATGGATGTGTTTCAACCTACTCCATCCTCCAAATCTTCAACTATCTATACCATTGTATTTAAAATATTATAAATTCAGCCTTATCCTGCCCATCCCTTTTTTTGTATTTAAATTATCAAAATCTTATACATGAAAGGACTGAGTGACTTAAAGTCAACATGGGCATGATAATAACATTGAAATTAACAAGGGATTTGAATGTTCCTTCATCAGATTTTCAGTAGTATGAATGGGTAAAGAGTTGGAGAGTGGAATAGATTGAAGCCTGTCCATTAAAGATTTACTATCTTAATATAAATCAAGAACTGATTACATATGTGTGTAGAAGATAGTTATCTGAACCAAATGATGAGTTCTATGGTATATATTCATGAAATAAATACAAATCATAAAATTATGATTTAGTAGTCTAAAGTTGTGTTTTTTAAAGAAAATGAAAAAAAAGAAAAATTAAATGTTTCTTTTAAATAAAGAAAGATGTAATACAGAGAGTGTACCAATAGCTCAAACAAGCTCTTAATTAATAAGTGTGGTATGAGAAAATATTTAAAATCTCTATCCAGAACACTCTCATCTCAAGACCAACTGGTTTCAAGCTTATGGTTCATGTCAGTGGAGAGATAGAATATTCGGACACTAGATCTAAAATATAAACTCAAAACCCAGCACTTATTTCATACATATATTTAAGTAGAAACTCTGAAATTTCGGACATGAAAATGTCTTTAAATCTAGCTATCTAACTTAAATAGCTATATGGGACTGAACTAAATTCAGATCTACCATATTTTAATAGCCTCAAGCCTTAAAGGTAAAATTATAATAATTAAAAAAGCAAGTCATATATAATGTAACATTAGTTTTATAAACTTGTAGTCACAAAAATTTAATACAGAGAGCATTCCAATAGCTCAAACAAGTTTTTCTTGGTATAATTGCCGAGAGATTCTTGACTTCGTTTAAGGAGTAGCTACAGTACATCACATCTTATCACATCATGACATCTTAATTAATAAGTGTGGTATAAGAAAATATTTAAAATCTCTATCCAGAACCCTCTCATCTCCAGACCAACTGGTTTTAAGCTTATGGCTTATGAGTAGAGATTTTGAATATTTTCTCATACTGCACTTATTAATTAAGAACTTGTTTGAGATATTGGTAAGCTCTCTGTATTGCATTTTTGTAACTATAAGCTTATAAGACTAATGTTACATTATATATGACTTGCTTTTTTAATTATTATAATTTTACCTTTAAGAATTTGGCTATGCTGAGGCTATTAAAATATGGTAAATCTTAATTTAGTTCAGTCCCATATAGCTATTTAAGTTGAATAGCTGGATTTAAAGACATTTTCATGTCCGAAAATTTCAGAGTTTCTATTTAAATATACATATGAAATAAGTGCTGGGTTTTGAGTTTATATTTTAGATCTAGTGTCCGAATATTCTAACTTTCCACTGCTGTGAGCTATAAGCTCAAAAACAGTTGGTCTGGAGATGAGAATGTTCTGAATAACATTTTAAATATTTTTTCATACCACACTTATTAATTAAGAGCTTGTTTGAGCGGTTGATGCACTCTCTGTATTGCATTTTTGTAACTACAAGCTTATAAAAGTAATGTCACGTTATATATGACTTGCTTTTTTAATTATTAAAGAAAGATGTATGATTCTGAAGCTATTAACATATTTAAAATTTATTTTGATATTAAAAGGATAGATAAGTTGTGTTAGTTTGCATTTGAGAAATCTGCCTTGGAACGAGAAAACTGTTGGTAGTAGATTTGTAATTAATTTGTATTAATACGTATATATTATCATTCATCATCATTTTTAATCAGTGCAGAATAAAAGTCTTTCTGAATTTATTCCAGTTTTTTTTCATATTCATAGCATGTCTTATCTACATTATATATATACATTTATGTATATGTGTGTGTATGTTAAGAAGCAGGTTAATTACAAGGGATATGTGGTAATAATCTGTAAAAAATAAGAAATAAAATTACATGATTACCTAAAGTATAAGACTGACTGTGAGTCTGATCATTAGGGTAATAAATAGAAATGGTTGAAATGAGATATTGGATTCAAATTTAAACTTTTGTCTTTTTGACTATTAGGGTAATAAATAGAAATTGTTGAAAAACATATTGGATTCAAATTTAAACTCTTGTCTTTCATGGCTAATAGTAATGATGCACGCAAATAAATATTTTTACAGAAAATAGTATGATCATTGAGTAATTTCTAAGTGATTGGTTATAACTGTTAAATAATCATATATATATATATATATATATTGTAACGGGCACATACATACGTTACATTGTTTTTTATTAGTAAACATTAAAAGGATAAAAGTTCGCAAATAAAAACTTCTTTTTTTAAGAATTAAAAATTGAAAATTAAAAAATCATCTTAAACTTGTATATATATAAAATCGCACAGATAATAATAAAAAAATTATTATTAAAATAAAACGTTATTAAAAATAAAAAAAATATTTAAAAAAAAAAAACTTAAAAAGATTTAGAGATAAAAATATATCTTTAATTTTGGAAAACACATTAAGTAATCAGAAAATGGAAATGATTGTTTTAATTAGTCAATGTAAACTAGCCTTGGGCATTGAAATGTATAAGCAATGGTCAGATAGGAAAACAATAGAAACTTTTAGCAAATAAAAAGAAATCCCTATGGAA
Source organism: Epiperipatus broadwayi (assembly GCA_028023455.1). Taxonomy (NCBI): domain Eukaryota; kingdom Metazoa; phylum Onychophora; class Udeonychophora; order Euonychophora; family Peripatidae; genus Epiperipatus; species Epiperipatus broadwayi. Next base: position 1,212,516 of record JAQFVV010006370.1, on the reverse strand, counting down.
TCGGACCTCAGCGAAAAGACCACCATCATCGATGACGTAATGTTGAGTCAATCCTTAAGATTAATATAAAAGGAAAAGTTGGAAATTATTATGGATTATTAAGAGACGACTGAGATGTGTTAAGTCGGAGAGTTGGAGGTGAAGGGATTGAAAGACGCACTTTCAATTCCTTCATTTGTTATAAAAATGGAAAAATGAAATATCACTTTTCTTAGTATTTGTCTGAAGGTTAGTAATGATGGTATATTATAAGATGTAATATGTTGGACTATTTCCATCATTTATGAGTGAATATTGAATGTATAGAAAATTTTAAACTTTATTTAAACTTTTCAAATACAAACAACTTGTTTGTAATTACTAACCTGTATTGTCTATTTGTGTGTTATTACTAACAAGTTGTTTGTATTTGAAAAGTTTAAATAAAGTTTAAAATTTTCTATACATTCAATATTCACTCATAAATGATGGAAATAGTCCAACATATTACATCTTATCACTTTTCTTATACTGAGGACAACAGGATCATCGGGGAATTTAATGTGGATTCCAAATGGCATGCAATGAATAAAGAGGAATGTTGAAAAAAAAATTGTAAGAACTTTAAAAACATTTTGAAACCCTAAGAACTTTAAAATATAAACTTTCTCAGTCTTTAATTTATAAGAAATAGAATCCTATCTGACCAACGTTATTTATTAATTAGTTATAATTTTATTTAATGTATTTCTTTTGTAAAATCATTTCCATTTAGTTTTTTTTTTTGTTATTTAAGTTTATTATGATTTCTGTTTTCCAATAAATTAAAATATATCAATGTTAAACTTAAGTCGGGCATGAATGGCTGTATAGATTTGTAAAGTTATATTAGGGGAGGGTAATCTTAGGTTATTTGTTTCGTAGCTAAATTGGGTCAATGGATTGGATATATTGGTGTAGTTAGTAGATGTAATGCAAGATTCGCTACAGGCAGAATCGTTTGTGTACGCCGCACTCACCCATTTGCCTATGGAAGGAATTATAAGTCGGAGACCGCAGTTCCTTTCTATGGAGTTTTTTTTTATTGCTCTTCTTGTCAGATAGATGTATTATTCCTATCTGACAAGAGGCAATTTCTTCTCTTAACTTTTTGTGCTGCCGTATTTCGTATTACATTGAATACATTGATATATCAGATGAATTGGTGTTAGTTCGACTGCGAACTTTTGGTCTAAGGTTAAATAAGGATAGAATATTTTCTTTTCAAATGCAAATCTATGTAGTCTATTCATACTCGACATTAAATAAAAATGCATTAAATTTAAGTTGTTTATAGACGCTTGCATGCATTGGTTATTGGTTAATTATGTTTTGGGTATTCATATTTGATCAGAATATATAGACATTCGATAAATAATGATACCTTATGGTGAGTATCTAAAATGTATTTATTCGGATGTCTTTTAAGTTATTGGTGTCAATGCAAGCATCTTATATGTGAATGCTAATGGGTTACTTATAAATTTCCCTCTGCAATTGATGGTATCAATGACTTTATATTTTGATCGTTTATGTTTATTTTGAAATGTCTTTAACCGTGAAATCTATGTAACCAATCTATACTCAACATATTTTAAAACAAACTTTTTTAAATCCATTTGCGCGAACTAATAATAGTATAAAATTTAAAATGTAAATTAAAAATCTAAAATAAAAGTTAAAAAATAAAGTTAAATGTTAAAGTAAACATATTAAAATAAAAATGTTATATGTTATATATATATGTGCGTAAATAAATTTTTGTATGTTAATTACTGGCAGTGGCTTATTTTATTTATTTTTTTAATATTGAAATATAATTAGATAAGATATTATATTATTAAATCTCTGCTACTCTCTGAGCTAGTGACATGGGCTAACAACCGGAATCAAAATTTAAAAAAAAAAAAAAATTTTTTTTTTGACTTGCGTATCTGCCTACTTTATAAATTTTTCTAGGTTCAAATGCCTAGATGGCGCCCTGTAGTGCAGATCATGTTAAGTCCTCCGGATCGTTACAATATATATATATATAGTTTTCACAGTTATATGATGTAAATAAAATAGTTTTTGGGTTAAACTGTGTGTTAGTTTTGATTAATTCCCAATGTTTCAATCAAGTAGCATCCCGCCATTATCAAGGTTGACAATGGCAGATGTTAATTCATCAAAACATTGGGAATTAATCAAAATAAAGACATTGTTTAACTAGTTCATTATCTTCACCATATTGAATTTTTAAAAAACTGGCTTGAGACGCAATTTTCACAATAACTTCAGTTTTAATAATGTTAGAGAAAAAGGCTTTACATTAATATAAACTAGAAAAACTAAGGAAAACAATAAGGCTAAGGCAAATATTTGTAGTGATTACCATTAAAAAATAAGGGAAAAAAGACATAATTTCTAATTTCACATTAACTAAGTTTAAATTACATCTTCATTGATAATTTCTTTGTATTTCTCACAAAATTCTTTTTCAAACCATGTATAATACTTTTTACCTGAGATAATACATAGCTTCAGAATCACCAAAACTAGTTGCATAAGAATTCTTCATTTTTATCTTATACCCCAAAAGTTAATAAATCTCAATGCAACTATAAGAAAAAGATTCATCTTAATAAAAGATAAAAAAAAAAAATCATTTTCAGAAGATGGACATGCATTTGTCATCATAGCAATTGGCTTCTTGTCTATCTAAAACTAAAAATTGTAGACTACCATCTGTATTAAAGATAAATTGAGTTTCATCTCTTCATTTTATATTTTTGGGTATACCAGTGATGTTTATATTCTTTATCCACACCAGTCATGCTATCTGTTCTATTTATTGTCTCATGGAGATATAACACCTTTGCATACAGCTTATTTGCTACCTATAGACTTGAAAATAATGTGATGCAAGGTGTAGCAAAACTACTGACTCCACAGCATGAGTACCAAGGCATAGGCAAAAATCAGAATTTGATTCTTTGCTTGCATACAATTCCATGTAGTATATACATAACTATTGTAGTTATATTCACACACACCATTGGAAATCTCTTTATTGGTTTTAAGTCTTTATATTTTCATATGGTAGTATGCCCAGTAAATTTTGCGATTTCTTTTTCAACTGCAAACTTTCTGTACATTTGATAATCAGTCTTAAAATTTACATTGTACTGCTCTATAATACCTTAATTTTACATATAAAGACTGCAAACACAAAGACAGTAATACAAATATAAACATACTAATAAATTATAAAACCTTTTGAGAATCACAATGTCTATAAAATAAGATTCCCTCAAACTTAGATAAAAGCTCCAAAATTATAATGTATATAAACTACTTTTGTTATATTTGAATACAAACTTATATACATATAATAAAGATCATAAATGATTTAATATTATAGAATTTATATACTACACAGACACAAATACAAACACAAACATACTATTTATCAAATAATTTTAAAAAATTTACTATTCAAATAATTAAAAATAAAAATTTTACTTACGACCCAATATTTTGATTACATTTCGAAGACCTTGAAATGTGAATTATCAATTCATTTTAGTAGTATATTTGGCTGATTAAAAATTTTTGCCTTTATCTTCTCCCTGAAAACTAGTAAACTGAGCAGAAAAAAAATTAAATGAACCTATTAATAAAAAATTCAAATTTATCAGATTTCAACATGAGATATGACATTTAAAAGAGATTTAAATGTAGCAACAAATGCTGGGATTTCTGTTGACATCATACTTTTAGTTTTAATGCAGTTTTAAAAACAACACAAAATTTCAATGAATCAGTCTGCTGAGCTGTCTTGCCACTACAGCCATATTAACCCAAAATGGCAAATGCTATTTTGAAAAAATGTTGAGACTTAACCTTTTAACCGCTAATTATATTATTGGTTGTATGAGGTAAAAATCAAATCTTTTAATTGGCCAACTCACAAACTGAAGACAAAGCCTATTGTTAAAACATATTCGCCTATAATATTAAATTCAACTCAGATACGTTTATAAAAAGTATATTACTAATTTTTCAGGTTATGAAGAGAATGAAAGTTCTTTCAAAAATAAATTGCTATTTATTTATTATAAAATATTCAATTTCGGCAACATAAAAGCTATAATATAAACAAAGAGGTCGTGACGAAATGCCTTTTACGTTATAGAAAAGTAAATATTTCTTTTTGCTAAATCTTAAATATTTTTACTAAGATCTTCAATATTTTTTGAAAATAATTTTGTTTATTTAGTATTCTCTCTGAAAATCATTTGTAATTACTCAATATATACTTAATATTCTTTAAAATTATATTCAAAATGAAAATCTCAGCGTTTTTCTTTATTTTCTTTGATCAGGCGGTTTCTTTGTTCTTTCCAGCCAATCAGAATGTCTTTTTCGGCTGAGAGCTGGCTGACAACCAATCACTGACAATGTTCTTTCTTTGTTTAGTTTTAAATGCGGTTTTTTTTGATTTTTTACTTGTAAAATAATTCGGAAGAGGGCACCATCTTACAGAACTTTTAAAAACCTAATCAATAACTGTCAAACGAATATTCTAGCATAAGAACTAGCAGAGTTAGGGTGATGTCAGATGTCGACGAGAGGCCTCGTAAGAGGCAGGAAAAGGGTTAATCAAAATTTACATATGGTTTATCCCAAAAACTATTTTGTTTATATATATAATTATTTAAATACATGTATATATATAATATGATGTCTGGATTTATCTGTGTATGATTCATAGCACTAATGTATCAATATCTTGACTACATTACACTGACCATCAACTAAGTATTGACCATTATAAAGAAAGTATCTCTTTAATAACATTCATTAACCCAGTTTATGGCTGATGGGAATTAGACAAAATGTCTGTACATTAGTATTATAAACCCAGATAATATGTAATTTATATTTGTAGCATGTGAGAATATTTGTTTTAAGATATAAAGTTTTGTGATATTTTTTTGCTAATTATTAAAATAAAATATCCAATGAAAAGTAGTGATGTGATAAATACAAATACTCGTATCTTCACAGCCATTTATAAATGGAAGATTAAGGGGCCTAGAGCTCTCATTGCTTTTTGTTACTCTTATGTGAAATCTTTTGCTACTCTTGCACTATAGAAATAGTATATTTATATTGGTCATTAATGTCAAAAAAATTAAAACCGTGATAAATTAGAATAATAAGTATTCTGATTGTATCAAATCCATTATGCTGTTTTTTTTTCATATAAATTATAATAAATAATAAAAATTTTATATACAACAGGCACTCACCATCATCAATCCCAGTTGCAAACTCAAAATTTAAAATATTAAATATAAATTTAATATATAAGTCATAAAGTAATGATATAGATAATGATCATGTGACCATTCCATAAGATCACTCTGAGAGATCAGCACAGCTAACAACTATCTTAAGTAAATCAACAGCCAATCTGATGACTGGATTTAAAATGGGTCTACTGTAGACCAGGCTAACTATTTAGCCCTTGCCAGCTTGGGGCAATTATTTTATGATTAATTTGGAAGCACCAACTTAAGTACTAATCCATCAGAATATATAACTATAAAAACAATAATGCTGGGATATTAAAACATAGATGCTTAACATTTGAAAAGGGCACAAAAACAAGTGCTATAAAAGCTTTTTATATATAATTAGTATTAATATATATATATATATATAGAAACCATTATGAGTGTGTGTGCATGTTTATATAAAGTTCAAATGAAAAGTAGAGATAAACACAGACAATAAATTTTTGTGGAATAACAATAAAGGATTAAATAATTTTGAATTTAAAATGAAATTTTATTATAAATTAAACATTTAAAAAGGTCTAATTAATATTTTATTAAATCTGATTTCGAATTTAAAACAAGGATGTTTTATGTTAAAATAGATATACTGATATTTATAAAATTCCACTATCTTTGATAAAATTTCAAAGTTGCTTTTAAAAGAATTAAAGTAAATTGAAAACATTAAAAAAGATAGGAAAAATATTTCTAGTTAATGTATTTTTTTCCTACTCTAACTTACACATGAAATCTACCCAATAGTGCAATCAAATGCAAATTAAAATCACTTATTCATAATAAAACACAAATATAAATTTAAAAATAAACACTATAATATAAAACTATGTTATTTAAAAGAAGAACTCATTAGAATAATATGGCTCACAATTTTAAAATGGTGCCATTATATGAAATGTGATTTAAGTAGTCGTTGCACTTTTTTTATTATTTTTTTTATAAACAGTATATAACTATAAAAACTTTTGTAACTTAATATAATCTTTTATAATGTATTTGTCATAATTTATTATAAACAAACAGATGTCATTGACATTATTAAAATAAGTAAAAGGCTGAGATAATATCGAGTTGGGTAATAATAGATGAAAATTTAGTCTTAAACTGGATTTCAAGACTTTATAAAAGACCTAGAAAGAGACTATTTTCAGTTAGTTGGATAAGCTGAAGAAGTTTGATATTGTGTTACAGAGACGTCTTGGACTAAATTGGATAAAACTGTGAAAGGTTTTTATAATGGGTAAAATAATGATGTCAATGATTATAACATCTTCTGTAATTTGCTTTTTACTATTTGTTTTTTAAATATAATTAATTAATTAATTAGCAATTATCATAGCATTCTTCGTTTTTCTGTATGATGCATTATATTTATTGTTACTGACTGATTGAGAAGTTGAAAATCGCATATCTTGAAAATATTGATCTATATTATTATTCGATATTTTAAATTTGTTTTTTTTTTTAATAAAAGAAATAATTTTTAAAAAATAACTCGTAAATTTATTTATATATCTTTTTTTTTAAAGTAAAGAAGTAATCTCAACTATATCTACAAATATTTTAAGACACCTCCCCCCCCCTTCCACAATTACTTCTTTCTTTTCTTTATTTCACTTTGACTGACACCTCCCCCCCCTTCCACAATTACTTCTTTCTTTTCTTTATTTTACTTTGACTGACACCTCCCCCCCTTCCACAATTACTTCTTTCTTTTCTTTATTTCACTTTGACTTGGTACACATTTTCTCATGAATAAATAAACTATACATCTTTTATGCTTTGATAAATACACTTGTCACGAATCTTTCAGAAAATAATTTTTCCAAAATGTATGTCATTCTCATCTTACTGTGAAAGGAGAAAAACTGATTTTCTTTTTGTTCGAAGAAGATAATATTACTGGAAGCAGTAATTATTATAATATAGTTAATGTAATTTACCCATAAACAATATTTTAAAAAAAAGATATTTTTAATCGTAACTAAAATAATTTTTAAAATCTTTTATTAGTGAGAATTTTAGTAACCGATTAAAAAGGTGTTTGCGATTAATTGCTAACCAAAAAAGAGATTGCTTTCAATGATTGGGAAATATTTCCAGCTACTATTAATAATCTCTCTCTACTTTGTCGTTTTGGCCAAGTTGCTGGCATAATGATAAATTGGTGGCTGGTAAAGCGAGATTATTTGATGAAAAGTTTTGCCATAGAACTGTTTTGAGAAGGAATTTAAAAATGATTTAATAAAATATGCTTTTAATTGTTCAGATCACTTGTTCTATATTGTTTCGGTAATTGTTTTATTTTATTTTTAATGTAATGTTTCTGAATAAATTACTAACTGAAAAAAGAAATACACGCTGTTGTCACATTAATCGGAATATAATAAGGAATGGTTTATTACTTATTATGTTCACTACTTATTTTACTCTGAAATATTTTGATTAAAACGTGGAAGTCTTCATTTTACTGCATCGTGTAAACGTGTCAGAACTTGCCAATAAAACGCCAGACCATTACCTGGCCATTACGAACTAATTCTGAGAGAAAAATATCGTTTGCACTATGTGGACAAATATATATATTTAAATATGCATATACTAATACACAGTTCATATTTTTAGTACAATTCATTGATTTATTTTTATATGCACTTACTAAAACACAATTTGTTTTTTAAGGACGTCACATTAGTTGCATATAATTTTTTTAAAAATTGTATTTATTATTTAATTTTCATGTATATCAACTATGCAAATAGCGTTATGTAATAGTAACATATTTTGCATAATAAAGTGAATCTTTAAAAGTAAAAAGGTACTGTGGTATTAGAGCTGCGGCATGAAGAATTATAATCGTTTAATCATTAAATTAATTAGGTTATTAAATCAAAAACATATTTTAAAATCTACATTTAAAAAACAACAACAATTTAACAAAAAAAATACGAATAGCATTAATGTGAAGAATAGTTGAAATGCGTGTTTAAATCAAATTGAGTGTGTGTTTGCACGTGCATGTTCTGCACAATCTATTTTAATATATTGTACGGGCTTACATCTGCATTTATATATGTAATATATGCGGGATTCGAACTCAGACTTCCACACGACCTACAACTCTCAGTGCCATCTTATATTGCTGACTCACCTGATCACACACATGTTGAAAAGATAAATAATCACCAATATACGTATTTCGTGCCAAACCAGCACTCATCAGTTGGTTCAGATTACCATCTCCACACATATATACAATTAGTACTCAGCTTTATATTAAGATAACCAATCTTCATATTTTAATAAGTGCTGGTTTAGCACGAAATACGTATATTGGTGATTATTTATCTTTTCAACATGTGTGTGATCAGGTGAGTCAGCAATATAAGATTGCACTGAGAGTTGTAGATCGTGTGAAAGTCTGAGTTCGAATTCCGCATATATTACATATATAAATGCAGGTGTAAGCCTGTACCATGTATTAAAATAGATTATGTAGAATATGCACGTGCAAACACGCACTCAATTTGATTTAAACACGCATTTTAACTATTCTTCACATTAATGCTTTTCGTATTTTTTTTTGTTAAATTGTTTTTTTTAATGTAGATTTTAAAATATGTTTTTGATTTAATAACCTAATTAATTTAATGATTAAACGATTATAATTCTTCATGTCGCAGCTCTAATACCACAGTACCAGTAAAAATAGTAGCAGTAGTAGTAGTGGTGGTATTAGTAATAGTAGTAGTGGTAGTAGTGGCAGTAATGGTAATAGTAGTGGTAGCAATGGTGGTGGTGGTAGTAGTAGTAACAGTAGTAATAGAAGGAGGAGGGGAGTAGAAATGTTTTATTTCTAATTTTGTTTATTGCTTTTTACCTCTTTTTCTGAAGCTAAAGTGATCACGTTCACTCGCAAATGGTTAGTGCTAATATGTAATATTGTAATCATTATATAATACGCAATAAATAATTTCTAAACGGTATTTGTTGCTAACCTTTCAAATAAATAAATTATATTACTGTTATTCGCGTTTCATTTATGTATATATCAACGCCTGACATAACGCGTTATATATATATGCGTGAATAAATAAAACATATTATTGCCTTAAACTAATTATATTTCATTTTTCAAATTTCCTGTGTTTTTAAATTTTGTAGTTGGAAAGACATACTCAACTCTTCAACATTTATGTTTGCTTTTCATCTTTAAACCATTACTAGAGAAATAAGTAATGAAAACCAATACTTTGTTTAATTCCAATTTTCCAAGTAAAATGAGTTATTGATTAATTCTCTTATTTGATTTCTAAGGATATATTTGACTTAAGTTCTTGATTTTATCATTTTCCAATTTATTTTGGAATAATTTATGACGAAACTTTTTATCTCTCTTTCCCATCTCTATTATTATTGATAGTAAAATATTTGCAACAAAATAGCTATCAATTTTACTTGTTATTGGAATGTTATTATAAAACGAAATGTTTCATAAAAGTAATTTGTATATTAATAAAATGAATGTTATAATAAAGTTCCAGATATTTATAATTTAAATTTCCTCTTCTTTTTTTTTTTTTGATATATTTTGCGCATACTAATTTGCGCTCAATTATATTTTTAAAATTATGGCCATTGTATCATTTGTTAAAAATAATGTATCTTGAATTGAAAAAAAAGAAAAACATTTTTTTTTTTTTTTTTTTTGCTGAATTGACAGATATAAAAATAAAAATATTGAAATAAAAAGAATTTGCATTAAAAAATATGCAATGCTTATATAAGTAAAAGGTTAAGCAGCCTGTTGTTGTTTAAAGATTTTCCAAGGACACTCCAAAGAGGAAGCAAGAAGATAAGAACATTACTCAATTACTATGTAATGTTATTGTCCTACTTGATCTTGAAAATAGTATAAGTTGATAAATAAATAATCGAATATCTTTATTTCGCAGGAGTTCGTAAGAAGTTCGAATCACGGACGTAAAACTGAAATCAGTCCGAGATCCTCATGCTTTATGACTCTCTATCAGACACTAAACCATACATTAAGTTAATCTATCCATAGTAAGTGTTTATTTTTTTTTAAAAAAAATGTATTAAAGTAACTAAATGTTAAATACTTATTCCCACGTAATTGTCCATCCTTATTGACGATTAACAGAATTCTGTTAACAAACAAGGATGTAAATAATTGCAAGTAATATAAACAGTTATTAGAGGGAATTTGGATACAGACTTTCAAACTAAGATATTCACTCCATCTTACATAACCGATACACATGACTACATATATGTAAAAAAGATAAATGATCTCCAATTTATATATTTCGTGCTGAACCAGCTCTTATCAGTTGGTCCAGAGCACCAATTACCACACATGTATATAATCAGTGCTCAGTTTATATTAAGATAGCAAATCATCAAGCCTTAATAGACAGGTTTCAATCTTCTCCAGTTTCTAACTCTTCAGCCGTCCACATTATTAACCATCTGATGATGGAAATGCTCAAAGGCTTTTATGATGCTTATATTATTGTCATACCCATATTGACTTTGTCACTTTTCAAATTAAAGTTTAGTATCGACATTAGACTTATATTCAAATAAACAAATATAGCATTGCAAATCAAATATAAATATTAAAATGATCAAACATCCATAATTGCTAATATTAAAGCAAGACTTTTTTATCAGCTATAAGTAAACATAAAGTGTCTATTTATATGAATACGGTTTCCAGCTCTTGTAAAGATGATTCGGTTTGACAAATGATAGACTGATTCAATTCATACCCATATATAAACAAAGTGTTTTTCAATGCAGCCAAGTATTAATTTCCAAGTGCCGAACCTAATTTTTATTTATTTTAAAATTTATATATAATAAATAATGTTGTTCTATCCTTATGTATAATAAGGCATTCTTATACAAGATAGCAAAATATTCAACAGTATATAATTTTTCATTGCTTTGTAATTTAGGTTTAGCTAAATACATTTCCAGTGTCTTGCATAGTGATCATAGCATATAGATTATATACTACTAGCTCTTACTTCATATAATTTTGAAGTACAAAGTGACATATGTGTAATTTTTATTTATTGTCACTTGGCAAACCACTTAATGTTTAAAATATAGTCCTATGTTTTTTTCATGGTTTAAGAATATATAACTATATAATTTATGTTTAAGTTTGTTTGTTTTTTATTTAACTGCAGATGTTGATTTAACTTTTCAGATATATTTGTCAAGGAATCATGTAAATTTATTATAAGTATTAATAGTAGTAAAATAGAAAATAGCAGATCTTGGAAAATAAACAAAATTAACTTAACTACCACTACAACATCACGTGACCACCATTTCTTATGCTTACACAATCTGTTAAAACCCTAGCAAGCTTCTCCACCCAATATTGCCACTTAGTGCAAGCCATAGTGACTAATGGATGCTAGAAGGTTTGTGCATTAAAATCAGGTCTAGTGTCTATTCATCCAATATCCCCTGATTAGTTTTTAGCGTATGGCCTTCATCAGTGATGGACCTTGGATCTGGGTGCAGTGCACCTGAATCTTTGGATATAATGCATCTCTTCAACACCCATCTTTGATACTCTTGTTTAGCCATAAAGATATCAGCCCTAACTGAAAACATAATAATAGTTACACTTCAAGCTAATCCACTTACGTAATCATTCAGATCTGAAAAATCAAACTAAGAACATGTACAATATCTCTTTACCAAAATATTTTCTTAATGAAATTGACTGGTTATAGTATGTATTAAATCAATCACATTTTCCAGATTTGCTATGCATTCCTCTAATATTTGTTATAAATTTGAAAATAATGTCTTGTGAAAAATGGCCCACACTGATCTTTCTCATTGTAACTGTATTTAACATAACAAACCTAAACTCGTCAGATAAGATGGAGATGTGAAATACCTGAATATTCACTTTAAAATAAGCTAGAAAAATGATCTAGGTAAATCTTTCTCATCATATGTGTATTTTATCTTGTCACATATAATATTTCTTTCTGTTTAGTGTTTTGCCTTGGTCATATTAAGTTAAGCCGCTAATAACTTCATTTATGTCTATAGTGAAAAAAATGTATTCTTGCATGCTAAAATCACATTATTTGGTAAA